>LPNX010847969.1:131688-337061 GCA_001517045.1 Pseudotsuga menziesii
ATATTGTAGTGTTTAATATAGAATATATGACGTCATTAGGACGATGGGCTTGAATGAAAGCCATTACATTTCTACCTCTGGACATGAAATGACAGCAAACTTAATGTAATGATTATAAAATAAGAACCTATCCAATAAACTGTTAAATAAATACTTCATATTTTTAATTATTTTTATAATTCAATTAATATTTTGCACAGCAGAGAAAATTTGTCAAATCTTTGCACTGCACCAATCAAAAAACAGTTAATTTAATTTTGAAAAATTATAAAAATATTTTTAATATTTAGTAAATTCATTTTAATAATATAAATTTGAAAAACTTTAATAAACATTAGTTAAATTTTTGGGAACAAATATTGGTCAACGGAATTTGGCAACTAATCGATCGCTATCAAGGTATGGTCAGCTCATCAATCACAACATTTATTACAAAGGGCTCCACAAGAGCAACATGTCACTTACAAGAGTAGAACATGGGTGGGGAGGGTAACATTCATTCCTCCCAACCACCCAAGCTACATCCATTTGACAATTTTAGATTTTGGATTTGCTTGAATGGATGGACAAGATTAACCCAAGTATAACAAGTGTACACCAAATATTCATTTCATAGTAATAATATGTTGTTATTCTTAAAAGCATCTTGATTAAGATTTAAATAAGCTTAAGTTAAAGGGTGGTTAAATAAACTGGTAACAATTTGTTTTTGTTTTTTCATATAAATTTTTGTTTTTTTTATTAAATAGTATTTGTTTTGTCCTCTAACAATTTATTATGAATAATGAATATAAAACTATATATTCAACTTTTATTTAATAGCCAACTATCTTTACAAAACTAAATAATTGATTAAACATATTAACATTCATTCATATTTACTTATAACTATACTAGTAATAACTTTTCATACACCATGTGTTATTATAGCGTAGGACATTTTCTTCCATCATACCTACCATGTTATTATATCGTAGGACATTTTCTTCCTAATGGTGCCGGGCGGCTGCTCTGAGTGTCTCACCCACCCCCATTATTGAGGGGCAGGTATTTGATATTGACATGCAGTTTACAAATGCACTCTCCCGTTCATAATCATGTATCTTGATTCTTAATCCTCATGGAACAAGCTAACTTTAAAAAAATACATCGATTGTAAACACAAAGTAGGAATGATGATAACAGTATCTGATCTGCATTGAATTAATCGCGTCGGTGTTTAGCAGTCTTAAGTCCTCCGTTGACTTTTAGACAATGTTCTTCACCAAACATATACGTGTTTCATCTTTCACGCGTTTCTTGGGTTATCCGTAAGAAGAATATCGATTCAAAATTGATATCTTGACTTTGGGAAAAAATTAATCATAAAATAAATCAAAAGTTAAATTAATTGAGATTTTGTATTGGATATTTAAATATATAATTGGTAAATATATTTATACTTATGATTTTTTATATATTTAAATTCAATTTTTTTTAAGATAATATTTATTTTAATTATGTTTCATATATTATTTATTTGAAATAATTTAATTACTCCTTATATGAATTAGAATTTGAGTCTCTCAATGTAGGAATAGAGATCCCCTCTTCTCATGAAATGAAGATACAATAGTTTTGTTGAACTTCAAATATATAATCATTAAATGAATGGCAATGGATGTGAAAATCCAACATCTAATCAAAAGGTTGTTTGATGATCGTTAATAAATACATTTTTATAATAGTTTTATTCAACTTTAAATATTTTATGGTATTTTGGTTTATTTTAAATTATTTGTAATTAAAAACAATTTAAAAAATATCAGCAAGATGGATAATATTAGTTTTAAAAAATTTAACAAAATGGATAATATGACTAATATTGATTTTTATATATAATATTTTTATTTAATAATAACATTTATATATAATATTTGTATTCGTTAAACAGGTTTTCTTTTTATTATGTTAATTATTATTTATATATACATTTAATTCTATAAATATGTTTTATATAATATAAAATTTAAAAATAATATATATATTATTATATATAATTAAAATAAAATTATTTTCATTGAGATAAATCATAAAATAAAAAATCTTTGCGGCAGAATATTAAAATAGCTTCCATGATTTTTTATCATAAAACATTGAAACATCAAAACATACATGTTTGCATCCTTTGATTGAGATAAATGAGTCATAAAAATGAAAAATCAGAACATGATTGCACCATGAAATTAAAATATCTCCCATGTAAACTTTATAAAAAAAACTGAAAAATTTCAATTTCAATTTAAAAGTTAAGAGTTATGAATCATTTGAAACATAAAAGACTAAAGTCTACAAATGTAATCACAAAAATATTTTAGTCTTAAAAGTTTAAAACTTGAAATTCATATGCAAAAGGAAGAGTCTATCTAAGCATAAATGAAGGGTAGGGTTTTAAGTTTTTATGTACAGGAAAGGGGACTCGTGGGAGTCCCCGGTTGGTCTATGGACTTCGGGGACGTCCCCAAAAAGTCTCCTATTTTTTGGGTATGTTTAGGGTACAACTAAAAAGTCCTCGAGTCCCCAGTGGAGTTCCCGACCATTTGGTGATGTTTTCGAGGAGTCCCAAAGTCTCCAGAACGTAGGGAATGGTTGAAATTTTAGGGAGGACAGATCCCCATGCAACATAGATTATTTATAAAAATCCTAATCTTATATTAAATATAAATATTTAAAAACCATAAATAAATAACAACATATTCTCAACTACTTTGGCTTCTTTGACACATGATCAAAACCAAATACCTTTTAAATAAATAAAAAATAAGAATAATAAATCTACATAATATAACCAATTATAAAACTACATTACAGTTAATTTTATTAAACAATTACATTATAAAAATGGTTAAAAAACAAATTGATATGATGAATATACTAACATCTCATTGAATTATGTTGGACCAATATCATTCATATATATATATACAAATTGATGCTTATGAATACACTAACATCTCATTGTAAATTAATCTTAATTATGATATATTTATTTATTTAAAAATAAAATTATAATTATAATTATTAAAAAAATGATTAAAAAATAAAGTGATGATTATAAATGCATTAACATCTCACTAAATTATGGTGGACCGATCTTAGTGATGATATACGTATTCATTTAAAAAAAATTGAGAAGTAAAGAACAAAATAAGTTATTACAAAAGAAATGAAAAAATATATAAGTAAACGAAGAATTTATAAGTCAATTTCAAAGTTCTTAAATATGTTATAAATCAAGATGTATGGCTGGAAAAATTGTGAGCTTCATTAAAATATTGGAAAAATTGTGAGCTTCATTAAAATATTGAAATAGCATGTATATTAGGTATATGAAAGATGACATCCAACATTGAAATAGCATGTATATTAGGTATATGAAAGATGGCATCCAACATTTAGCTTAATTGATGAACACTAATTAAATCTTTGAGTTAGTTATGTCCAACCGTATTACAATTTAGGATTTAAATTGGGGCTTTAAAGTGAATGCAAGTTAATAATGAAATTTTTAGATGCAATTTAAGATCTAAATAACCCTTTCATGTTATAGATACTAGAACAAGTGTTAGGTTTAAAAAAAAATTAAGTTTAATATGTTATATGACATATAGCTTAAGTTTAAATAAAGCATAGCCCCAAGGGTTAGCTCAATTTGTAAGACGTGCGCACACTCTCTCGGTTCAGGAAGAGGTCATGAGTCTGAGCCTTGATTCCTTTGCAGTATGGCCTTTTGTTAGGATAGCTAGCGATTTACCACCTTTACAATTCATAAACATGTGTGCACTCTAAGATTTTTTTTTATTGATTTGAATAACACCCACACATTTTAAAAGTCTAAAAACTTCACAAGTCTTTTTGACTATCTAAAAACATGCACACACTTTCTATGGTGCAAAAACACATGCTTTATGAAAACAATAGAATTATCCACTCATTTTTTTTATAACATGCTCATTTAGTCACTCTTCAACCATATTATATACTCTCCTATATTCTTTAAACTTATATACCTCAAAAGGATTAGATTCAACCTACTTTAATAAATTTCAATTATATAGTCTAAAAATTCTATGATTTGGGTTGGAATAGGCTAATTTTTTGGCATGATTTTGATAAAATCTGGTCGGAATTTTTTAAAATTCAGGCTATGGTTGTCAAGTTTTGGAATTTTGGGTGGGATTTTTTGGGGTGTTGAATCCATTTCTACCATCAAAATTGAGATTAAAACATAGTTACATTTTGATTTTGCAAAATAAAGAAAGCTGAATTCCAAGAAAAAAAATGGTTGTCTGATCCAAACCATCGAATTTTTAGACGTCTCCCATTTCAATTATTATATTGAATGAAATCATTGTATTTTCTATTTTTCTAAAATGTGACATAAAATTTCCCTATTGAATATGATGTACTTTGTGTTTTCTTTAGGTTATGCACAATTTTGTTTCTAGTTCAATCTGGTATCTTTGAACCACAACCTCTTTCATTGATGAAATCATTTTCTCCTTCTTTCCTATAAGATCCCTTTAAACATGTATATAAACAATAATCTAAACATCAAGATAGTGGAACTCTAGTTTAGACTCTTAAAATTTGAATCCTTGCTCACATCACACCCATCCCTGGACCACCTTCCCATCACCAATTTTGATGCACAAAATCATTTCTAAAGTAGTGATTGAAGTTCTATGATAGATTGATGGACTATGCTCTACATACCTTGAGATACCTTGAGGATTTTCAATTTTTTTCTTTGGGTATTTTTGAACTTGATTTTATCTCGTCTTTAATCTTTACCTCAAATTATTAGTTCACCCTTTTAATAGCTTGTTATATTTTTCATCATTTATACCAAATCTATGTTATTATTGAAAGAGAGGAGGAACACTATCCATACCTGATGCAGTTGTTGTGTATCATGTCCACTCACAAATTTCATGTATATTATATATAAAATTATAATTTTCTATACATGAGCAATAGGGGATAAAATATTAATATTATATTGTTTTCCTATTAAATCTATCAACTATGCTCATCTTGGGAATTCACATCTTCCAAAGTTTTGAACTTAGAGAAAAATATATGGTGCATGAAAAAGACAACAGAAACATAAGAGTATGCGGTAAATCAAATGAATCTATACATATATTACAAAGAGAGAAAAATAGTGCTTACCAATAACAATGGAGTAAACCATGTGTTCAATTTATTGTTATTAAAAAGAGGTACACAACTCTCTCTTCCTTCCCACCCTAAGGATGAAGCATGTATGAAACAAAATGCTCCTTACAATACAACATATTTGATAAGATTTGGGGTTAGCCTCATGAAACTCACATTGTAGAATGGTGTTCAAATCATACAAGAATACTTACAAATTAGAAGCTCCACAAAACATATGTAGGATGACTTTCCATCGTCTCTTTTGTACTTTGATTGTATTGTGGCCTCTTGAAGATCATTTACAAACTTGGATTGAAACTAGGACGTGTAAAAGAAATCCATATTTTTTTCATATGATAGTATACCTACCTCCAAAGGATATCATTAAGTAAAAATACTAAAACGTTTGAGTGATATTATGGCTATTCATGTTCACGATTGGCATTCCTATTTGAGTTTTTTTGGTGAATTGTGACCACATGGAGTCTTCTAGTTATGTGGAGGTTTTTGAGTTATATTTGAGGAAATGTATCCTCTAGTAGGACAACCATGATCATCTTGACTTATTTACGATTATGCAAAGAGGTGATGGTGTTGCGGATATGAAGGGGTTTGTGGTAGATGCTTCTTAGAAGAGAAACCTATGTAATTGTATAGAATGATCCATTGAAAACTCGATGATTTTTACGAGGATAATGTTTTCTAGCATTTGATGCCACAAAATGCGTGGAGTAACCGAATTGGACTCATTTATGTGCCTTGAATATTTTAATTCAAATATATACAAATTCTCTTGAATATTTGAAATATATATTTAGGCCCTATTGTTAATCTAGGTTAAAGTAGATTTATGATGGGTTAAATGGGTTAAACTCTACTTATATTGCACTTATTTTCCAAGGTGAAATGACCTGTTCCTTTTAGTGATTTTTGACCCATATAATTATGCAATTTGTTATATAAAGTTATTACAAAGATTGCTTCAAAGAGAATCAAACCTGCATTATCCAAGTATATATCTAGGGAAAATTTTGGATTTGGATTTTTGGAAAATAGACAGATACAAGATGTTGTGGGGTTGCACAAAAAATATTCCACAACATAAATTCTAAGAAGATGCAGGCTATGGTACTAAAGTTAGATCTTGTAAAGGAATATTAGCATGTGGATTGGGGGTTCCTTTGGCTTATATTATTGAAGATTGGATTGGATGTGGAATCTACTAACTAGATCATGGCATGCATGTAGTTGGTCAGTTTTTCAATTCTCATAAATGAATATCCCACCAACTTCTTCAGGGGTACTAAGGGATTGCAACAAGGATGTCTGCTACCTCCTCTTTTATTTTTGCTTATCGATGAAGGGATGAACAAAATTTTGGAATACAATAGGGAGAATGGGATTATTGAAGGTATCTGCATAGCAAACATCATTAGGATTACACATCTATTATTTGTGGATGATGTTATGATATTTGGGAATGGAACTATGGGTGAATGGGGGAGGCTCAAGTACATTATGTATAAATTTAGCAGAGAATCTAGGATGTTGATTAGTGACAAGAAGTCTATTATTTTACATCATGGGATTAAAGACAATGCTCTTGATTGTTTTAGACATCTTTTTCCTTATTTCTTTAAAACCATTGAAGAAGGTACTAGGTACCTGGGTTATGCTCTGAAACCAAACGGATATGGTATACAAGACGGGTATTGGCTTGTAAAGAGATTTGAGGTCATGATTAATCATTGGTTCTTGAGATGGTTATCAAAAGGTGGTAGATTGGCATTAATTAATTGTGTATTGATCAATCTGTCGATGTGTTATCTCCTAAATAAATTACTCTTCCATAGACCAGACTCAGAAAAAATATTTGGTATAGTGATGAATATTTCAAGGCACATTATGAAAGATTTTGGTGTTTAATAAAGTTTGGAACGCCTTGTACTCTTTTTTTCCCATAAAAATCAAAGTTTAGCTTTCGGTGGCTTATGCGAACATCTCAACTATTCATTGGCCACCGAAAATCCCATCTTTCGACAACTTAAAAATGGAACTCAACGCTACCTTATCCACCGAAAGCTCAATAAAGATAAAACGGTTGGTGCATCAATCACAATCAGCAACCGTCAGCAAAAGGAGCACCACCATCAAGCCATTAACTATCGAAAAGACTAGACCTGCAATAAATCATGAGTTGGTAAGAGGGGTCATTATAAAGCTGAAGTGACCTATTAAAACCTAAACCCTCTCTGCCATCCACCTGTCCCATGTCTATGATCGAACCACCATGAAGCATTGATTTCCAGTTAGAATGGTTATAGTATTGGCTAGCTTACAGGTCTCATGAGAATTTATTGGTCACCCTGCTCAAATCCCAATTGCCAATCAGCTCCCTCAAAATCAGCACCTCCTCCTCAAGTCATTCCACATTTCTTGCATGTGTCCTCACTGAGCCAAGCCCCCCGAAATCCATCACTGTAATTTCCTTCTCAAGAGTTTGAATTTTCAATTTTGTAGGTATAGAAGAGTAATCCAGGAAATGAAGAAAGGAGGAGGACCTGCCCTAAGAAAGGAACTAGGTGATATTGGCTACCTTGAATCACACCCAGAGGTGTGTCAGTTTTCAAAGACTCGGGCTGCTATAGGTTCTGCGAAAATATTCAGGGATCCCATCAGCAAGTGGCATAAGCCTTTGCTCTTTCCTTTGATGGCTCAAAAGGAGTGATTAGCAGAGAGGAATTCCAAATGGATGAGTCTTTGATAGCATAAATAACAGAGCTCCCAAAAACTAGGGAAATCTTGTTCAAAACCACAATCACAAAGAATGTAGAATTCAGGTCTTACCTGAAGCCTAAGCACAAGAACATTCTCTAGAAGAAGAGCATTACCACATCCTGGCTTGAGGAAAAATGGCAACACTTATTGAAGGAAATTTTGGTCTACATCACTTGTGAGGGCACGTATAATAGGGTAATGATATACCATTTCAAGTTAATAAACCATTTTACTGGCAGGAACCCCTTGAACTTTCCTTTTTACCTATACAAGATCCTGACTAAAATGGCCCATCAAGTTAAATCCCAGCCCACCAAGATTGCAGGCAGGCTATCACATTATGGCTTGATCAAGTTGATCATCCTTGAACTGCTGCAAAGAAGGAACATGGCCTGGATGCACTTCCTATTTTGGAATGAGTTTGAGAGAGAATTGCAGCTAGAAGACAAAAGGAAGTCTTCTTCAAAAAATTCCTCCACTCCCAGAAGTGGTAAGAGGAAGAGGAGGGTCATCTCTCCAATTGCAGTGGATCAGGCCTCCCTAGCTCCTAAGACCAAGAAAGCAAAGAGGAACCTGGATTTCAGTGAAAATGCATAGGAGGTTCCAGCACCAGGCAAAAATATCCTCAACCTACCTTACTTTGATTCTGAGGATGAAGAGGAACAGGAATCCAACCTAGAAGATCAGTTTAAAATAGGGCAGGAGGAGTTTCCATCACCTACACCAAAGGAGGATCAAGGTGAACCAGTTGTAGAGGCTTCATACAACAAACCTAGATCCCAAAAAATAAATCAATTGTTGAGGCAGCTGTATGAGCTAGAAATCTTGGAGAGGGAAATCAAAAGAAACAATGAGAGGTTAACCATGAGGAATGCTAAATTATATGACTCTCTATAGGAGATAAAAAGGAAGTATACCAAGCTGGAGGAGAGAAATTTCAGGTTAAGGAAAGAGAAAATTAGGCTCCGCAAGAAAATCAGGTTGTCCAAATTACAAAAAGGGAATTCCAGCCCTTGGTCTCAAGCTCACTAGAATATGGAAACCCTAGCAGAAGTAGCAATGAGACTTTTTGGCCCAGAGGCATCCTGTGATGTTGCTGCCATCCCAAACCCTAGGCAGGTTGCACAGACACCTAAGGATCAACACCGAAGCCTTAAAAAATCAGGGTAAAGTGTGATTACAATTTTGATTAAAATTTTAAAACAGACTTTTTGATGGCTTAGGAGAACACCGTAGCTGTTCATTAGCCACCCAAAAAAAAGCTTTTGGAAGCTTACAGGCCCAGAGTTTTGCTTTCTTAGCCACCAAAAGCGCCAATAGTGCAGAAAGGAATAGTTTTTCACATAACTGACTTTTGTTGATCCAAACACCTCATGGATGATTTATAAGGTTGGAAATTAATTAAAGGCACCAGTATTTTGGATCTGTTTCAGTTTGGAAGGTGCCAACGAGGTAAATTAGGTCACATATCCTACCTACTCTAACAAAGTGTGACTTGTATGCCAAATGGCAAGTTCGAGTTCTACTTCACTTTCCACTAAAGATATTAAAGATTTCGAGGAGTAGGAAGGTTTTGGAGTTAGGTAGATTGGAAATCAAGATAGGATTTTGACCTATTTTTAACAAATAGTTATGATTATCTATTTTTAGTAAATTTGATCCACTCTTTCAGGATCTGAAATAAATTTTGTAAAGGCTATAAAGCCTGTGACTAATGTAGAATAAAGGGTTCAAACTTCGAAGACTTTTTAGACACTTATTGTATTCAAGCCTCTCATGTGCTTTTTCACTTAATACAAGCTCTTTTGCCATTACATGTTCATCTTTCATCATCTTTATGTTCTGTACTTTTGCTTGGATGTTTCATTCATGTTTATTCTATTTACTTAATGCAAGATATTTTTCACCCTATCCTTGTTATGATCAGCCATTCATATGTGAGTGCCTTATGTGTGAATCTGCCAGCATAGTGAGTTCTTAATCTATTCACCTTTATTACAAACCCTCTGAACATTGATAGTTAGAAGCCTTGTGTATTTGATTAAGTATTATGCATTTTTTGAGTGAGTGAGGTCTTATTGGTCATGTGACTTGATCCATTGAGTAAACCATTTAAAAATATTGAAGTTACTAGGCATCTTCAAGCTGCAACCTATAAGAGTTTCCTAGAGAGCTAGCAAATTGGCGTCGTTGCCAAGGAGAAGAGATTGAAGCTCAGCTTCCCTGGGAGACGACATAGATCCTACTTTGATGATAGACAATGTTGGGACACTATTTGGGTTGTAGTCATCTATCTGGCGACTCCATTGGAATAAGGTGGCTTCGAGAAGACCAAGAACCAGATTAAATCCTCAAAGGCCAATAGTAGCACCTTTTTTAGTTCCTGAAAATATTATAAGGAGAGGAAGAGCTTCACAAAGGCAGGCTTCCAGATCTACAAGGGGAGCTACATCAAGTACTTCCAGAGGTATATCTCTTGTTGTATCAAATAGAAATCCTTTTGAATCTTCTTCTACTGAAGCATCTAGTTCTCATAAATTTATAAGTGAATCAGAAAATTTGAAGCCTGGGGAATCTTCAAGGACTTTTTCTTATGTACATCCAGTCCTTAGCAACCCCACTGAGGTAGATATACCACCTATACTTCCTCAGCTACCACCCACACCAACAACATCTTCTTTTGTCCTTTCCATACCCACTTCAAATATGGCTACCCCTCTGACCAAGATGGAAAGGATCCTCGTTGCCAAATATGCCCCTCTAAATTTTCCTAACCCCCTTTCTGCTATGGCTGCTAGATATTATCTAAAATATATGCCTAAGTTTACTAGGGGGAGATATTTTACAGCTAAGGAGCATTTGGAGGCATTCTACAGTTATGCTGAGAATATAAACATTGAACAAGAGGATGTGTGGACTAGGGTTTTTGTGCAGAGCCTAGATGGTCAGGCTAGGAAATGGTTCAAAGAGTTACCTGCTAGATCAGTATTTGGCATTGAAGATCTAGATGATATATTTTTGAAACATTGGGAAGAAAGAAGAGACCACCTTTACTATATCACAGAATTTAGCAAGTTGAGGAGAGAGAATGGTGAGTCTGTTTCAAATTTCACAAAAAGATTCAACAAAATGTTCAGCAAGATCCCTGTTGAGATCAAACCTACAAACACTTCAGCCAAAATCACATATAAAAATGATTTTAATTCTGAGTTTTGTCTTCTTCTCAGAGAAAGAAGATATGCTTATTTATCACTCATGCAAGATGCTGCTCTTGAAGTTGAGTCTAATATTGTTGCATCTCAGAAAATTAAGGGAAAATTGGACAGGAGGAAGCAATCTTCAGATCCCTTAGGTCCTTCTTCATCAAAGAACAAAATGGAAAAAATGGCCAAGATCCTGGACAGCTTGACAGCTGAGATGTCTATACTTAAATATCAAGGTCAACTACCTGTAAGGGGTAAAGGGTCAAATGAATTTGCTCCCAGAAACCCTAATATGTTCCCTTATAGAAGAAATAACCCACAGGCTCAGATCCTTCAAAGGGATAGGAATCCAGCCGAGGAACAAAGGATCAAAGATCCTTTCCAAAATGTGGTGTTAGAAGAAGAAGAAGAGTTTGCTCAGGGGGAAGGAAAAGCAGAAGAAAATATCAAATCCATGGAGGATGAAGTTGACCTCTCTTTCTTGACACAATCAGATTATGAGGAAGCCCTCATCAATGAGCATATCACTGAAGAATCCTTGTATCAGGCAGATGATCAAGGAGGTTATAATTTGAGGTCCAGGATTATTGCTCCCAGAAAGAAGATTCATGTCCCTATAAAGCAGCCTGCTCCTCTTGCTAGAAATATTGTTTCTCCTGCAAAGAAGATGGCTGCTCCCCCAAAGCAGAAACAAAATCCATTGTAGCCATCAGCCCATGATCCTATCCAGCTCAAATCTCCATCACAAGAGGTAAGAATCTCTGATAAGCTGTCCTATTCTTTCAATCTTGAATCAGAAATCATAAACTAAAAATCCCTTTTTCCTTGATAGAGCTTATGAATAATGACTCCTTTAAGTCATCTATACTGAAATCTCTTCAACCAAGGACACCCATAGATGCTGAATTTGTGAACCTGCAAGATGATAAGCCCACAGTAACCATAGGCCCTATGGTTGAAGAACTAGATGAGTCTTGTCCACCCTTCTATATATCCTTGAACATCCATGACAAGATCATCAACAACTGTTTACTTGACTCGGGAGCATCCCACAATATTATGCCAAAGGCGGTGATGGATGAGCTTGGGCTCGAAATCACAAAACCTTACCATGGTCTTTTCTCTTTTGACTCTAGGAAATTCAAATGCCTAGGGCTCATAAAATCCCTTGTCATACACCTCTCCCAGCTTCCTGCAAAAAGCATAGTGATGGATATAGTAGTGGCTGATATCCCACCCAAGTTTGGCCTACTCTTGTCTCGTTCATGGAGTAAAAGGATAGGTGGTACCCTATATATGGACCTTACCTATGCTACAATACCGATGTTTGGAGGAGAAACCAAGAGACTTTACAGAGAAAATTAGTTTACCTACATCATCAATAATGCCAAAAATTCTATAAACCATCCCATCTATGCAATAGACACAAACCTTGGGGCATGTATCCTTCAAATAGATGATTCTCAGCCAGTACCTATACAACTCATAAAGCCTACCTATCAGCAACCTGAGGAAGTAATCACCTCTGTCTAGAGAATGTTTTTTGATGGGGCCAGTACTCAAGCCTCAGCAGGTGCAAGTGTGGTTTTGATCTCTCCTTCAAAGGAGACTATTCATTTGTCTTACAAACTTGATTTCAAGACTAATAACAATATATCAGAGTATGAGGCTTTGCTATTGGGAGTAAAGGCTACTAAGGAGAACAGAATCATGTTCCTGAAGATAATTGGAGATGCATATCTCATCATACAGCAGGTGAACAACACTTTCCAAGCAAAGAATGTCAGGCTGAAGGCATACAAAGATGAGGTATGGAAACTCAGGGACTCTTTCATGTTTTTTGATATTTCCTATATACCTAGAGCTATGAACCAGCTAGCAGACTCCTTGGTTTTCTCTGCCAGTATGTTCATTCCTCCTATCCCCCCTAAATTTAACTATGAATTCCAAGTCAAGTACAGGTCATCCCTACCTGATAATGTTAAATTTTGGAAAGTCTTTGAGAATGATAACGGACTTAGTAAATTCCTCTAGGTTGTTGATGAATTTTCTGATATGCATATTGACCAAGAAAACCTAAATGTGGAGGAATCCCAGGGGCCTAAACTAAAAGAGAAATTGGGTAAGCACAATATTGTCCAGTTGCCAAGCAACCATATACCTCGGGATCTAGTACCTATTGAACAACTCTTTGACCATAATGATGTCCCCTTCAAACCTGCGAAAAAGGAGAAAGACCCCGCTATCCATGAGCACATAATAGGTAGCCAAGATCATCCAAAATGCATAAATTTGTCCTCTAAGTTGACTGCTGATCAAAAGTCAAAACTTTGAAGTATTATGAAAGAGTTTGCTGATGTATTTGCTTGGGAATACAATGATTTGAAAACCTATGACACGGATATCATCCAACATAGGATTCCCCTATAAAAGGACACCATCCCTTTTAAACAAAATCTAAGACCTATCAGTCCCCTCCTACTACTCGTGATTGAGAATGAGATAAAAAAGCTCCTTAATTCCAAAATCATAATCCCTTTGAGATATTCTAATTGGATTGCAAACTTAGTGATAGTGAGGAAGAAAAATGGGGATATCAGGTTATGCATTGATTTCAGAAACATAAACAAATGCTCCAAGAAAGAAAACTATCCCTTACCCAAGATGGAGCATATGTTGCAAAGAGTCTCAGAAGCTAGTGTCATGTCATTCCTAGATGGCTCCTCTGGCTACAATCAAGTTTCTGTACACCCTGATGACCAAGAGAAAATTGCATTTACCACTCATTGGGGTACTTTCATGTATGCCAAGATTCCATTTGGGCTAATGAACGCTAGGGCCACCTTTCAGAGGGCCATGGACATAGCCTTCATGGGGTTAAAGGACAAGTTTGTTCTCATATACCTGGATGACCTCACTGTCTACTCAAACAACTATGAAGAACATTTGCAGCACTTAAGGAGGGTTTTTTTTAAATGTAGACAGTTTGGGATATCTCTAAACCCAAAAAAGTCTCAATTTGTTCTCAGAGAGGGAAAACTCCTAGGTCACATTGTCACATGCCCCAATTTGCAAAAAAAAATTTATAATATTTGAGGAACGTGTGTTAAATTTTATGCTAAGTTGTAATTGATGACCCAGTGGAGTCAAGAATATTTAATGTAAATTCATAATATTTTATTTATAAATAAATAAATGAGGAGACAACAGCTTAGGGAAGCTGTTAAAAGAGTGTTTACTAGTCAAACTGATGGAGGAGTCTGGGTGGAGAGAAAACTGACATGTGGTAGCATCCTCAAACCACTTACAACTGTTGCAGGTGGAAACTTCCCTATATTTGTGGTCATGATTCCCCAAGAAAGTGGAATCAGAGCAGGTGGCTCATTTAATGAAAACTGACCCAGAAGACCTAGGCATCTCTATAAAATTTCCCATTGAAGAGAGCTAAGGCTGCTCATTCTAGAGAGGTGATCATTCAGTTTGAATGAATTTTTAGTCAAGAGAAATTCAATGGAGGGGATTCTAGAATGTGTTTGAGGGGATAACTGCTAAGATTTATCTAGTTGCGGATTTTAAGCTAAAGATCATACTGCTGAGAGCAGATTTTTATTACTGAGGTAATTCAACCAGTCACGTGACAGAGGTTTACAGTTGTATTCTCCACCCAGCTCTCAGCCAAGAAGACTAGGAACAAGCTCAGGGGTCCTGAGGAAGCGTTGTCTGAGCACTCTCCAGGAGTTTGGTTGGAAGGAACAACCTCCTTAAGCTGTTGTCATCTTGTCCTCAACAGGTTCTATTTTGTTTTTACTGTCTTCAGTTAAATAATTCTTGGTTTATCTATTACAGGCATGTTAGTGCTTAGGGTTTATGAATGAAAAAGTAACTTTGTAATGTTAAGTTCAGTAAACTTATAGATTATTGTAGAAAAGGAAATGATTATGTAAATAGTGAAATAGATAGAAATTAAATTTCCAAGCTATGTTTTTCCACACTCGAACTCAGGTCATACTCTAGCACAGTTGGATTGTTTAAGTAGTAGATATGATTCTTTTATTTGAATGTAAATAGAAATAGATTTTACTTCAATTTTTATGAATTTCACTGAACAACAGTGCTATGTTTTGTTTTCACTTATTATTTTACTTCAACCAACTAAACGGAAACATAGGTATAAATAAAATAGTAAATATTACTATTATTACGGTATTATTATACAAATAGAAAGTAATGATATTATAGTAATAGTAGTAAAGTAAACACGAATATTTAAGAAAACATGTGAAAAAAGGAATTAACAAAACATTTTATAAATATTAGCTTTACAGACAGAGTATGTCTTATCCAAGAAATAAGGATTCTTTTATAATCCTTTTATTTTATTACAAAAATTACTGAAGGTCGATATTTCCCTAGTTTCAAATGCGCTATACTAAAAACCTAAGTAATTTTTCTTAACTAAAGACTAGAAGCAAAACTGTTTAGATTCTTTTCATTTCATACAGAGTTAGCATCATACTTATAACTTAAAGTCATATTATCTTTCATTATTCTATTAAGGAAACATAGTTATTAATACTATAAATATAAACAAGAATTCCATAAACTGTAAGGTTTACAATATTTTATTTAACTCTTAAAAGCTGAGTTCTAGAATTTAACCATATCTTCTAAACAATGCTTAAAAATAATTATAATTTACAGAGTAGTAATAAATAAAATACAAATGTAAATAACGAACAAAGTAAACCAAGAATCATTAACCTTTTGCAATACAAATCTCAAATCAAGGTAAGCTTATAGCCTGTAAGAATCAAAGGGTCGAATAATAAACAAAATAAATATCATAACTAGTAGAGAATTCAAAGCTAGATTTCCAACCATAGGAACCTTCAACCAAAAACCCATTTCGCAAGCAGGGAGAACCCACAACGATACCGGGGATTACCCGTTTGAAATCCCACGAAGTTAACTAATGCATTAGAGGCATTTCCTTTCAAGTCTGCAGCCATTGGTGGTATCCTACAAGTTTAAATACCAAACATTATTCAGAACTCTGTTCATATTTTATTAAAACCCTAACTAGAAAATAAATTGACGAAAGGAATGAGTACAGAGTAAGAGTGTTTACCTATCAGTAAGAGGTATTTGGAGCCGAGAAGGAACAGTCACTAGCTCGAGTGAACTACGCCGAGAAGCAAGCAAACCCTCATGCCAACCCTGTGACAGAGGCATCAAGGATACAACACTCAATCTCCTCGATGCTAAAGAAAATAATGGACAGACACAAGGGTAAAACTAGTTCCAAGTTTCGAGCTACTTGAAGGAGTTTAAAACCACGCACACTGTGTTTTCTCAACTCACTGCAGAAACTGAAAACACCTACTATGAAACCATAAACCACATTGCACAGTATTGCAGGCTTAGTGCCAAAGGTTAAGGAAGAGCAGGCCTCTCATGGTCGCAAAGAGTTTTCACAGCGCAACTTGTAGGAAACAAACCCTCGAATAAAAATGCAAGAGAACACGGTTTCGACGCATTATAAGTCAACCAATGCATGGTGGAGACTTATCCACATCCCATTCTAGAAATATAACCAAGTGTGGGTCAATTTCTATAGTCAACACTGCACATTTGAATGTAAAACCTATCATTGCCAATAATGCAACCCACGCTATCAACGATATTATAAAGGTTCATATATTTTGCCATAATGAAATTTATGCCTTCAACCATAGTCTAACATATCATATGTTTGCTCATCTTATCAACTTTGCCATCAAGGATATTATACTATGCATTGGAAATAGTATATCAAGAGACAAAAACTTTTAATATAGCATGCCAATAGTTTCAACTACACCATAGTAGTTACTAGGTAGTAAACTACCTTAGGATACAAGTAGTATTGTTTGTTGTAACATTATAAATTAATTGTAATATTACAATAACTTTTGTATCATGGTTATAACCTAAAGATTAAGATTACAACTTGTAAACTAGTTGTGTAAGATGATAATCATCATTGTAACAAATCAAATAAGTTGGTATTGTTACATGACTAGTAAAGGATAGTTAGAGTATCAAAATAATAACATTATGATTTATTTCATAAACTGAAGAGCTCTAAACTTCTCAACCGAAAGACTTGATGCTGATAATGGAAGGAGTCTTCTAGAAGTCTGAAGATTAACCTTTGGAAAGAGTTTCTCTTAAGTAACTAATCCTTCATTGTAAACTTTACCTTTGAAAAACATAGGATTTTGTTCATACATAAAGAGAAATGCACTTGAGTTTTAAACATGACAATAGCAGTAAGGTCATGATATAGTAGAAGTAATTTTATGACAAGATCATGAGCTCTATGCTCACTGTAAGAATCTATAATTGACTAGGTACTACAACCTTTACAACAAAAAGAAACCTTGGAAGAACTAATTCTTGTAAATAGCATTAATTATGTTTAGGTTAAAAGTCATAATGGCTTAAATATAAATATTGTCATAAGATCCAAAACAACGAAGGAATTTACTTTACCTCATCAGAGTCTTGCATCATATCAATCAATTTATTTACTAGCATCTTATGATGCTAAAGAAATACTTCTCGACATAATTCAAAATAAACTCCTACTTGATCATACGCTTACCTGCTGAACCTATAAGAACCAGTAGTCCATTTGAGTTAGCAGAATGCTAAGTAAGCCCCGAATTTCAAACATGGTTTCTCACCTGCTTGACAAAAGTAAAACATTAGTACAGATAGCAGCAATTAAATGCAAGTCCACTTTCTATGACTTATAAAAATTAAAGTTGTATTAGTGTTTATGTATTTGAAACTAATCCTTAAAAATTTGTTAAACTGTTTCATTTTCCGCTAACCGCTGGCAGTTACTAAACTGCAATCTAAGACATTTTATGTCACTTTTAATTTTTATGAAATTTTGGGTTATTACATGTGGTATCAGAGCACAAGGTTCAAACACTAGGCCTTGATGAAGCTCAACTTGCTTATATGGAACAGTAAATTTAAATCATTTTGATGATGTTGTTTTCTTTTGAAAGATATAAACATAGAAATTTGTTTCTGAGTTTAACAGCAGGTATGGAAAGATTGGAGGAATATGCGGAAGAGGAATCTCCTTATACTGAACAAGATAATCCACAAAGAGAACCCATACAAGAAGACATAACCACTAATTCTTCAAGACTTTTACAAACAGTAAAAGAATTAAAAAATGAAATGGAATATGTTAAGAAAGAAAATGAGAGGATTCTGAAAGCTCAGGAGGAGCTGAATCAGATCTTAATAGAAAATTTTCAAACTAAGGGTAAGGGTAAAAGAGCTGATTTGGAAGATATAAGTTATCAACATAAGTATAAGAATGCTAAATAGATTAAAAAATGAAAGTAGCTCATCTTCTGAAGTATTTGGTGATCAACGTAACTTTCATTATACTAGTGACAATAGTGAGGATAACCATCATACTAGGAAAAGAAAATATAAACCTTATGAAGAAATATTTGGGGATTTTAAGAAGATCAAGCCGCTAACATTTAATGGAGAAACTGAAAAGGGGGAGAAAGCAGAATCCTGGTTATCCGGGATGAAGAAGTACTTCCAGATTTATAACTATTCTAACCAATTAAAGGCTATAATGGCTATTTATAATCTTACAGGGAAAGCTGATATATGGTGGCAAGATTTAAAGAGAGTGAAAGGTATAAGAGAGAAGAACATAAACTAGAGTACATTCAAGAAATACTTCAATTTTTTTTTATCTGAACAGTACTATGAAGAAAGGGCTAAAGAATTCTATGAGCTAAAACTAGGTACAATGAATATGAAAGAACTGAACAGTAAGTTTCTAAGTCTGCTTAGGTATGTGCCATATATTGTGGATGAGAAACCAAAGGTATAGCGGTTTCTTAGTTGTTTACCTTATCACATAAAGGATAGGATTGAGTATGACAATCCAAAAACCTTGGAAGAAGCCATGAGGAAAGCAAATTTCTGTTATGAACAGAATCGCAAAAAGGAGAGTATAGCCAACTGGAAGGCCAAAAGGAATAATAATTTTGATCAAAAGAAGAAATAGTTTGTGCCTAATTGGAATTCTAAAAATAATAATACTAGAAAATTTTCTAATAAGAATTACCAAGGAAATAAGAATAATTCACAAACCAATCAGAACAACCAAAAGAATAAAGAGTCTGCTGACAATCATAGTAATTACACAAATAACTTTGAACGAAAAGAACCCATAAAGTGTTTGGAATGCAATGGTCCACATTATGCCTCGGCCTATCCCAATCAGAAAAATATTGTCAGCAATATCCACACAATACAGGAGGAGATGACTGTTGGTGATTTAGCGAGGACTATGCCCAAGATAAATGTAGCTTTGGAGAATCGGCAAGCAGACTATCAAACTTCCATGGTGGAAGTAGAAGGTAAGATAAATATGACACCCATATCTATTTTAATTGATCCAGGAGCTAGTTTAAGCTATATTTCTCCTAACTTGGTAGAAAAGTGTAAACTCCTAGTTGAAAAGTTTGCAAGTTCTTGGTTAGTTCAGTTAGCTACTGGTGCAAAGAGAAAGGTAATTAGCTTTGTAAAGAATTGTGCAGTAACTATGGATCAATTTGAAACTTTTGTTAAGCTTAATGTACTACCTTTAGGTTCATACAACATATTAGTTGGTATGGATTGGTTAGAGAAGCATAGGGTGGTCTTCAATTGCTTTGATAAAACCTTTACTTGTATGAATAATGATGGAAAATTAATAAGCGTAAAGGGAATCCCTAGGAAAACAACCATAAGGCATATTTATGCTCTGCAGCTTAGGATAGCTATTAGGAAAGGTTGTAAGGCTTATGCAGTAACAATAACCAATGAAGAACATCTAAACAACATAGATAAATTAAAATTGGAGGATATACCAGTTCTAAAGGAATATGCAAATGTAATTCTGGAATAAATTCTAGGATTGCCTCCGAAGAGGGATTTAGATTTTACCATTGAGCTAGTACCTAGTGCAGTGCCCAGCTCAAAGGCCCCTTATCGGATGAATATACTTGAATTAAATGAACTTAAGTCACAGTTAAAAGAACTTATTGACAAGAACTATATTCAACCCAGTGTGTCTCCTTGGGGGGCACCTGTAATCTTTGTTAAGAAAAAAGACGAAACTCTAAGACTATGTATACATTATCATCAATTAAATAAGATGACTATCAAGAACAGATATTCGTTACCTCGTATAGATGATCTGTTTGATCAACTACGTGGAGCCACAGTATTCTCAAAAATTGACTTACGATCTGGATATCACCAAGTCATAATTAAATACGAAGACATCTTTAAAACAACTTTTAGGACTCAATATGGACATTACAAGTTTGTCATCATGCCATTCGGGTTTACTAACGCTCCAGCTATTTTTATGTGTCTAATGAATAATGTAATTCATAAATACCTGGATGAATTTGTAGTCGTGTTTATCGACGACATATTAATTTATTCGAAATCTGAAGAAGAACATAAAGAACATTTAAAAATTGTCTTGCAAGAGTTGCGAGAACATCAACTCTTTGCAAAGTTTAGTAAATGCGACTTCTTTAAGGACAAAATCCAGTACTTAGGTCATGTGGTGACTAAAGAAGGAATTTCAGTGGATCCCAAAAAGATAAAGGAAATCAAAGACTGGCTAGTTCCTAAAGACATAACCGATGTCCGATCAGTCATGTGGATTACCGTTTATTACCGGAGATTCATCGAAGGGTTTTCAAGAATCGCAAATCCGATAACCTCTTTACAGAAAAAGCGAAAGAAATTTGATTGGAATCAGAAGTGCGAGGATACTTTTAAAAATTTAAAAACCTTATTAACTAGCACACCAATTTTAAGAATTGTTGATCTAAATAAATATTTTATAGTATGTACTGACGCCTACAATGACGGTTTAGGTGGAGTATTGACTCAGGAGGGACATGTCATTGCTTACGAGTCTAGAAAATTAAAGATTCATGAAAAGAATTATGCAACCTATGACTTGTAATTAGCTATTGTCATACATGCTTTAAAGATGTGCCGTCATCATCTAATTGGAAGAAAATTTATCTTAACAACAGATAATAAGGGATTAAAATACCTGTTAGATCAACCTAACCTGAATGCTAGAAAAGCTAGGTGGCTAGATTTTCTAAGTGAATATGATTTTGAATTTCAGCACATTAAAGGGAAAGAAAATAAAGTTGTTGATGCATTAAGTAGGAATGCAAAGATGAATTTTACAACAGCTATCAGCACTTACATAACAAATTTGGAAGAACAGCTTAAAACAGGGATAGAACAAGATGAAAATTACCTAAAGTTACAAGCAAAAGCAAAAGAAAATCCAATAGAAAGTCTAAGTATAGGGTACAGCTTGAATGAAAAAGGATTATTACTGTATAAAGACAGAATATGTGTACCTAATGTACCTAAGATCAAGTTATTAATTTTAAAAGAAATCCATGAAACTCCTATTCACGGCATCCAGGTTATCAGAAAACTATAACCATTCTAAGAAAAGATTATTTCTATCCAAACATGAAGACTGGACTGGAAAAATATATTGCTAGATTATTTGAATGTCAGAAAGTAAAAACTGAACATCAACATCCAGCTGGGCTACTTCATCCTTTGCCCATTCCTAGCTGGAAATGGGAGATAATTAGCCTTGATTTTGTTACTGGACTGCCTAAAAATCAGAATTTAAATGATTTAATAATGATAGTGGTTGACAAATTGAGTAAAGCAGCCCATTTTATACCTGTAAAAACTACTTATAAAGCTACAAATATAGCTGATATTTTCTGACTGCATGGGATATCGAAGGTCATAATTTCATATAGAGACCCTAAATTTACAGGTAACTGTTGGAGATCTCTGATTAAAGGATTAAATACCACGTTATATTTCAGTACCTCCTTCCATCCTCAAACTGATGGATAGACTAAAAGAGTAAATCAGGTACTGGAAGATCTACTAAGAATGTATGTAAAGGAACAACCAGGTAAATGGGAAGATTATTTACATCTAGTAGAATTTGCATATAATAATAATTATCAAGCTTCAACTATATATAGTCCTTTCGAAACTCTGTATGGAAGGAAATGTAACACTCCCATCTCCTGGAGTAATCCGAAGGACAGGTTAGTATTAGGACCTGAATTATTGAAAGAAATGGAAGTAATTGTAAAGCAGGTACAAGGTAATCTAAAAATTGCGTATGATCGACAGAAAAGTCAAGCAGACCTTAAAAGAACTCCAAAAGAGTTCCAGGTAGGTGAACATGTTTTCATTAAGGTGAGACCCAAAAAGAGTTCTCTAAGGTTGGGTAGTTGTGCCAAACTAGCACCTTGTTATTGTGGTCCTTTCGAAATATTGTCCAGGATTGGACAAGTAGCCTATAAGTTAGCCTTACCACCGAATTTAAGAGTTCACAATTTTTTTCACATTTTTGTATTAAAGAAATATGTGCATGATGCTACTCATGTTATTAATTGGAATGATGTACAGGTGGAACCCGAAGGAGATTTTCTGGTGGAACCAAACTGTATCCTTGAGCAAAGTGAGATCACACTTCGGAACCGCACCATTGGTCAAGTGAATGTGCAATGGAAGCACCTTAGTCCAGAGGAAGCCACCAGGGAATTGAAAAGTCATATGCGGGATGCATATCCAATTCTATTCCAGGGGAACTCTGAGGATGAAGAATAAATAACATCGATGACGATGTTATAATTTAAGGGGGTGTGTATGTCACATGCCCCAATTTCCAAAAACAATTTTATAATATTTGAGGAACATTGTGTTAAATTTTATGCTAAGTTGTAATTGATGACCCAGTGGGGTCAAGAATATTTAATGTAAATTCATAATATTTTATTTATAAATAAATAAATGAGGAGACAACAGCTTAGGGAAGCTGTTAAAAGAGTGTTTACTGGTTAAATTGGTGGAGGAGATTGGGTGGAGAGCAAACTGACATGTGGTAGCATCCTCAAACCACTTCCAACTGTTGCAGGTGGCAACTTCCCTATATTTGTGGTCATGATTCCCCAAGAAAGTGCAATCATAGCAGGTGGCTCATTTAATGAAAACTAACCCAGAAGACCTAAGCATCTCTATAAATTTTCCCATTGAAGAGAGTTGACGCTGCTCATTCTAGAGAGGTAATCATTCAGTGTGAATGAATTTTTACTCAAGAGAAATTCAGTGGAGGGGATTCTGGAATGTGTTTGAGGGGATAACTGCTGAGATTGATCTAGTTGCAGATTTTAAGCTGAAGATCATACTGCTGAGAGTATATTTTTATTACTGAGGTAATTGAACCAGTCAGGTGATAGAGGTTTACAGTTGCATTCTCCACCCAGTTCTCAGCCAAGAAGACCAGGAAAAAGCTCAAGGGTCTTGAGGAAACGTTGTCTGAGTGATCTCTAGGAGTTTGGTTGGGAGGAACAACCTACGTAAGCTGCTATCGTCTTGTCCTCAACGGGTTCTATTTTTCTTTTACTGTCTTCGGTTAAATAATTCTTAGTTTATCTATTACAGGCATGTTAGTTCTTAGGGTTTATGAATGAAAAAGTAACTGTGTAATGTTAAGTTCAGTAAACTTATAGGTTATTGTAGAAATGGAAATGATTATGTAAATAGTGAAATAGATAGAAATTAAATTTCCAAGCTGTGGTTTTCCACGCCTGAGCTCAGATTGTACTCTAGCACAGTTGGATTGTTTAAGTAGTAGATATGATTATTTTATTTGAATGTAAGAATCAAAGGGCTGAAACCCAATCTACTATTAAAACCAAATACATAATAATCTTGTATTAAAATATAACTAGTTACATTATTGACTGTAAGAGTAAAAACCCCGCGAACTATACAACTAGACTGTTCTACAATCTTCTTTCTTAAAACCAAATATATATATAAATCTTTTATATTAACAGTAAGCTAAATACACTACTGACAGGTTAAACAAAACCCAGTTCACGGTCTTCATGTAAAAGAAAAACTAAAGCAAACGAGACAGAGGTCTTTTAAAACTCTGAGCGTAAAGGAGATTGTTATAATCTTAAATCAATAGTATTACATCATCAGGCCATAAGGCTGAATTTTTTTAACCAAAAACACATACACATCACGACTCAAGAGCCTGTGCTACCCAGCGAAACATTGCAAGGGTTTTCACTAAAAATATGAGTAATAAACAAACTATATATCATAACCAGCAAAGAGTTTGAAGCTAGGTTTCCAACCATAGGAACCTTCAACCAACAACCCATTTCGCAAGCAGGGAGAACCCACGATGATACCGAGGCTTACCTGTTTGAAAGCCGACGAAGTTAACTGACACATGAGAGGCATTTCCTTTCAAGCCTGGAGCCATTGGTGGTAGCGTACAAGTTTAAATACCAAACATTATTCACCAACTCGAGTGAACTACATCGAGAAGCAAGAAAACCCTCATGCCAACCCTGTGATAGAGGCAGCAAGGATATAGCACTCAATCTCCTCAATGCTAAAGCAAAGAACGGACAGACGCAAGGGTAAAACCAATTCTAGGTTTCAAGCTACGTGAAGGAGTTCAAAACCACGCACACTGTGTTTTCTCAACTCACTGCAGAAACTAAAAACACCTACTACAAAACCATAAACCACATTGCACAGTATTGCAGGCTTAGTGCCAAAGGTTAAGGAAGAGCAAGCCTCTCATGGCCACAAAGAGTTTTCACAGCGTAGCTTGCAGGAAACAAACCCTCAAATAAAAATGTAAGATAGTAGGGTTTCAATGCGTTATAAGTCAACCAGTGCATGGTGGAGACTTATCCACGTGCCCTTCTAGAAATATAACCAAGTGTGGGTCAATTTCTATTGTCAACATTGCACATTCGAATGTAAAACTTATCATTTCCAATAATGCAACCCATGCTATTGACGATATTATAAAGGTTCATAGCTTTTTCCATAATGAAATT
Source organism: Pseudotsuga menziesii (assembly GCA_001517045.1). Classification (NCBI taxonomy): domain Eukaryota; kingdom Viridiplantae; phylum Streptophyta; class Pinopsida; order Pinales; family Pinaceae; genus Pseudotsuga; species Pseudotsuga menziesii. The sequence continues at coordinate 156,899 of LPNX010847969.1, forward strand.
TATGCTTTTGACCATAGTCTAACGTATCATATGTTTGCTCATCTTATCAACTTTTCCATCAAGGATATTATACTATGCATTGAAAATAGTATATCAAGAGACAAAAACTTTTATTATATCATGCCAATAGTTTCGACTACACCATAGTAGTTACTAGGTAGTAAACTACCTTAGGATACAAGTAGTATTGTTTGTTGTAACATTATAAATTAATTGTAATATTACAATAACTTTTGTATCATGGTTATAACCTGAAGATTAAGATTACAGCTTGTAGACTAGATGTGTAAGATGATAATCATCATTGCAACAAATCAAATAAGTTGGTATTGTTACATGACTAGTAAAGGATAGTTAGAGTATCAAAATAATAACTTTATGATTTATTTCATAAACTGAATAGCTCTAAACTTCTCAACCGGTAGACTTGATGCTGATAATGGAAGGAGTCTTCCAAAAGACTGAAGATTAACCTTTGGAAAAAGTTTCTCTTAAGTAACTAATCCTTCATTGTAAACTTTACCTTTGAAAAACATAGGATTTTGTTCATACATAAAGAGCAATGCACTTGAGTTTTAAACATGACAATAGCAGTAAGTCCATGATACAGTAGAAGTAATTTTCTGACAAGATCATGAGCTCTATGCTCATGGTAAGAATCTATAATTGACTAGGTACTACAACCTTTACGACAGAAATAAACCTTGGAAGAACTCATTCTTGTAAATAGCATTAATTATGTTCAGGTTAAAAGTCATAATGGCTTAAATATAAATAGTGTCATAAGATCCAAAACAACGAAGGAATTTACTTTACATCATCAGAGTCTTGCATCATATCAATCAATATAATTACTAGCATATTATCATGCTAAAGAAATACTTCTCGACATAATTCAAAATAAAATCCTACTTGATCATACACTTACCTGCTGAACCTGTAAGAACTAGCAGTCCATTTGAGTTAGCAGAATGCTAAAAGCCCCAAATTTCAAACATGGTTTCTCACCTACTTGACAAAAGTAAAACATCAGTACAACTAGTAGCAATTAAATGCTAGCCCTCTTTCTGTGACTTATAAAAATTAAAGTTGTATTAGTGTTTCTGTATTTGAAACTAATCCTTCAAAATTTGTTAAACTGTTTCATTTTCCGCTAACCACTAGCAATTACTAAACTGCGATCTAAGACATTTTATGTCACTTTAAAAAAATTTAATTTTTATGAAATTTTGGGTTATTACACACATAGTTTCAGTAGAAGGTGTGAAGATTGATCCTGTATGGGTTGAAGCAATACAGAAGTTGTCTATACCTAGGTCAAAAAAGGATATCCAGTCTTTCCTTGGTAAGATAAATTTTGTCAGGAGGTTTATCCCAAACTTTTCCAAGTTAGTAAAACATATAACCTCTATGTTGAGGAAGGAAGCTGAAATGAAATGGACAGAACATGCAAGAAACTCTTTTGAATCCATTAATAAGGCTATCATGGAAGATCCCACTCTAATTAGTCAAGACTATACCAAGGGATTCTACATCTTCTCCTTTGCTTCCTATGACACAGTAGCAGCAGTTCTATTACAAAAAGATGATGAAGGCCTCGATCACCCCATTGCTTTCTTCAACAAAACATTGAGGGATGCTAAATTGAAGTATGACCCTATTGAAAAACAGGCTTATGGCCTCATCAAGTCATTGAAATATTTCAAAATATACATTCTACACTCAAAGGTCACTGCCTATGTCCCTTCAGCTTCTGTGAAGGATGTCTTAACCCAGCCTGACATTGATGGCAAGAGAGCCAAATGGATTGCAAAATTGATTGAGTTTGAGAACTTGTATTCATGTGAGTGTTACTCAGGTTTTATTCATTTTTTGCAGAATTTAGAAGTTCCCTCTGAGCTTAGCATGACTGAAGCATGGGCTCTTAAGCTTAAGTCTATTAAATTTTGCATAGTTAAAAATTTGATGTATTGGAAAGACCCTTCTGGTATTTTGCTAATATGTTTAGATAAAGAAGAGTCAATTCAAGTCATGCATCAGTTTCATTCAAGTAGATGTGGAGGCCATCATCACTGGAAGACTACATCCCACAATATTCTAAGGGCTCGGTACTATTGGCATGTTCTTTTTTATGATGTGTGTACCTTTGTGAAAGTTTTTGACAAATGCCAAATATTCATAGGAAAGCAACAGCTCAGATCTTTTCCCCTTAGACCTATTGTAGTGAATGGCCCTTTCCAGTAGTGGGGGTATTGATTTCATAGGTAAGATTGATCCTTCATCAAGTGTTCAGCACAAGTGGATCCTAGCAGCCACTAATTATTTCACCAAGTAGATAGAGGCAGTCCCCACAAGGAATGCCACTCACCAAGTCATCGTGAAGTTTCTATATGAAAACATCTTTATCAGATTTCGTTGTCCAGAAAGGCTAATGACTGATAATGCACCATATTTTAAAGCCGGTTCCTTGGTTAGCATGTGTGAGTCAATGGGTATTCAATTGGTGCATTCTACTTCCTACTACCCTCAAGCAAATTGCCTTGCTGAATCATCCAATAAGTTCCTAGTTAGAATAATCAGAAAACTATTGGAGAAGAATCAGAAGAGCTGGAATTCTAAGCTAAAATTTGCTCTTTGGGCTGACAAATTTACCAACAAAAAATCCATAGGGACTTCTTCTTTTAAGTTGGTTTATGGTACTGATGATATTTTCCCCATCTAGCTGGTCCTACCAGTAACAAAGCTCTTTCGGGAGGAACAAGATGAACCAAATGCCATGGTAAGAAGAATGTTGGATTTGGTTGAGCTACAAAAAGTTAGAGAGCAATTGGTGGAGAAGTCAGAAGTTCACCAAAAGAAGATTAAAAGTATTTTCGACACGAAGGAAAAGGTGGAAAATTTCCAGGTTGAAGATTTGGTTCTGAAATGGGATGCTGTCACGCAGGACAAGGGCAAGCATGGTAAATTTGATTCTCTATGGATAGGTCCTTTTGTGATAAATCAAGTACAACAGAAAAACACTTTCAAACTGCAAAGTCTGGAAGGTGAAGAGGTGTTTGATGGCCCAGTCAATGGGCAATTTCTGAAACTCTATTTAATCTAAGGCTTCAAAGCCTTATCATTGTAAAATATCATTTCTTGTTTTTTTTGTTTTTTGCAAAATAACTCCATGCCCAATGGAATAGTAGAAGATAGGTTTAGTATTTTTTTTTAGGAAAGGAACTTGGTCTATGGTTATTGGGACCTTACAGGGAGGTTCCCATCCCCGAGTAGGAGCCAGATGTTATCTCCTAAATAAATTAGTCTTCCATAGATTAGACTCAGAAAATTTATTTGGTATAGTGATGAATATTTAAGGGCACATTATGAAATATTTTGGTGTTTAATAAAGTTTGGAAGACCTTGTACTCTATTTTTTCCCATAAAAATCAAAGTTAAGATTTCAGTGGCTTAGGAGAACATCTCAATTGTTCATTAGCCACCGAAAAGCCCAGCTTTCGGCAGCTTAAAAACAGAACTCACTGCTACCTTAGCCATTGAAAGCTCAATAAAGATAAAATGGTTGGTGCATTCATGACAATCAGAAACTGTCAGCAAAGGGAGCGCCACCATCAAGCCATTAACCGCCAAAAATACTGGACCTGCAAGAAAACATGAGTTGGTAAGAGGGGTCGTTATAAAACTAAAGTGACCTATCAAAACCTTAACCGTCTCTGTCCTCCACCTGTCCCATGTATATGATAAAACCACCACAAAGCATTGGTTTCTAGTTAGAATGATTACGGTATTGGATAGCTTACAGATCTCATCAGAATTTACTGTCACCTTGCTCAAATCCCAATTGCCAGTGAGCTCCCTCAAAAGTAGCACTCCCTGCTTAACTCATTCCACATTTCTTGCATGTGTCCTCACTGAGCCAAGCCCCCTGAAATCCAACACTGTAATTGCCTTCTCCAGGGTTTGAATTTTCAATTTTGCAGGTACAAAAGAGCAATCCATGAAATGAAAAAAGGAGGATGACCTGCCCTAAGAAAGGAACTGGGTGATATTAACTACCTTGAATCACACCTAGAGGTGTGTGAGTTTTTCAAAGTCTCAGGCTACTATAGGTTCTACGAAAATATTTAGGGATCCCATCAGCAAGTGGCAAAAGCCTTTGCTCTCTCCTTTTATGGCTCTAAAGCAGTGATTAGCATAGAGGAATTCCAAGTGGATGAGGATCTAATAGCAGAAGTAACAGAGCTCCCAAGGACTGGGGAAAGCTAGTTCAAAACCATAATCACAAAGAATGTAGAATTCAGGTCTTACATGAAGCCTAAGCACAAGATCATTGTCTGGAAGAACAACATTCCCACATCCTGGCTTGAGGAAAAATGGGAGCACTTCTTGAAGGAAATTGTGATCTACATCACTTGTGAGGGCAGGTATAATAGGGTAATGATATACCATTTCAAGTTAATGAACCATTTTACTGGCAGGAACCCCTTGAACTTGCCTTTTTACCTATACAAGATCCTGACTAAAATGGCCCATCAAGTTAAAGCCCAGCCCACCAAGATTGCAGGCAGGCTATCACATCATGGCTTGATCAAGGTGATCATCCTTCAACTCCTGCAAAGAAGGAACATGGCCTGGACGCACTTCCTATTTTGGAATGAGTTTGAGAGAGAATTGCAGCTAGAAGACAAAAGGAAGTCTTCTTCAAAAAATTCCTCCACTCCCAGAAGTGGTAAGAGGAAGAGGAAGGCCATCTCTCCAATTGCAGTGGATCAGGCCTCCCTAGCTCCTAAGACCAATAAAGCAAAGAGGAACCTGGATTTCAGTGAAAATGCATAGGAGGTTCCAGCACCAGGAAACAATATCCTCAACCTACCTTACTTTGATTTTGAGGATGAAGAGAAATAGGAATCCAACCTAGAAGATCAGTTTAAAATAGGGCAGGAGGAGTTTCCATCACCTACACCAAAGGAGTATCAAGGTGAACCAGTAGCAGAGGTTTCATCCAGCAAACCTAGATCCCAAAAAATCAATCAACTGCTGAGGCAGGTGTATGAGCTAGAAATCTTGGAGAGGGAAATCAAAAGAACCAATGAGAGGTTAACCAAGATGAATGCTAAATTATATGACTCTCTGCGGGAGATAAAAAGGAAGTATACCAAGTTGGAGGAGAGCAATCTCAGGTTAAGGAAAGAGAAAATTAGGCCTGGAAGAAAAATCAAGTTGTCCAAATTACAAAAAGGGAATTCCAACCCTCAGTCTCTAGCTCACCAGAAGCTGGAAACCCTAGCAGAAGTAGCAATGAGCATTTTTTGGCCCAGAGATAGCCTATGATGCTTCTCCCATCTCAAACCCTAGGCAAGCTGCAGAGACACCTAAGGATCAACACTGAAGCCTTAAAACATTAGGGTAAAGTGTGATTACAATTTTGATTAAAATTTTAAAACAAACTTTTCGGTGGCTTAGGCGACCACTGCAGATGTTCATTAGCCACCATAAAAAAGAGCTTTCGGCAAATTACAGGCCCAAAGTTTTGCTTTCTTAGCCACCGAAAGCACCAACAATGCAGAAAGGAATAGGTTTACACAGAACCGACTTTTGTTGATCCAAACACCTCATGGATGATTTATAAGGTTGGAAATTAATTAAAGGCGCTACTCTTTTGGCTCTGTTTCAGTTTTGAAGGTGCCAACGAGGTAAATTAGGTCAAACGTCCTACCTACTCTGACAAAGTGTGGCTTGTCTACCAAATTGCAAGTTTGAGTTCTACTTCAGTGTCCACTACAGCTATTAAAGTGTTTAAGGAGTAGGAAGGTTTTGGAGTTAGGTAGATTGGAAATCAAGATAGTATTTTGACCTATTTTTAACAAACAGTTGTGATTATCTATTTTTAGTAAATTCGATCCACTTTTTCAGGATCTGAAATAAATTTTGTAAAGGCTATAAATACTATGACTAATGTAGAAGAAAGGGTTCAACCTTCGGAGACTTTTTAGACACTTATTGTATTCAAGCTTCTCATGTGCTTTGTCACTTAATAAAAGCTCTTTTTCCATTACATGTTCAACTTTCATCTTCTTTATGTTCTATACTTGTGCTTGGATGTTTCATTCATGTTTATTCTATTTACTTAATGCAAGATAGCTGTCATCCTATATTTGTGTGGGTTATTGTAATTACAAGTGTATTTTCCTTGTTATGATCAGCCATTCATATGTGAGTGCCTTATGTGTGAATCTGCCAGCATAGTGAGTTCTTCATCTATTCACCTTTTTTACAAACCCTCTAAACATTGATAGTTAGAAGCCTTGTGTATTTGATTGAGTATTATGCATGTCTTGAGTGAGTGAGGTCTTATTGGTCATCTGACTTGATCCATTGAGTAAACCATTTAAAAATATTGAAGTTACCAGGCATCTTTGAGCTACAACCTAGAAGAGTTTCCTGGAGAGCTAACACGATGTATTTGATATCTTTGTACAAAGTGTTCAGAGACATTTTTCAAGATATTAATCGTAAAATTTTCATCTTCTTCTGGTCCGGGTCCATCGATAGTTTAAAATACCATCTTGTCATATGGGATTATATAGCTCGGCCTCATACCTTTGGTGGATGGGGAACTAAAAACATATACAAATCTGTTGATGGTCTCATAGCAAAACGTCTTTAGAGGTCCCTTTTTATAGATATCCTTTGGCATAAAGTCTTGATGGATAAATACTTTACAAAATTTGGTATTGTTCAATGGATTAGAATGGGACATAAACCCCTGAAAGGTGTATCTATCATTTGCAATGGTCTGCCTAGAGTTTTTAACATCATTGGACAATGGCTGGTGTGGGTGGTCATGGATGGAAATTTGATAAGAGTCGGTCTAGATCCAATTGTGGGTGGCCCTGATGATTGTGCATTATCTATATATCTAATTCAATGTCTCCATGACAAGGGTGTATGCTCACTTCATCAGTTGGAAAAACCCTTGGATTCATGCTACTTGGGCACATATTGGATGGGACCTTTGGAGATTGGGTTTTCATAGAAACATAGTGCGTAATGGATGGTATATATTAGAGGACTATGTAAAGGTGGCATTACTCTCTCCCAGGAGGCCGACAGAATTTCCTGGACACTATGGGAAGGAAATTCTAGGATGGTCAAGACAAAATATACATATATGGCATTATGGCAGGATACATACGTGTCATAGACGCGGTGGCATCGAAAGATATGGAAGTGGCAGTCCCCACTAAAATGCAAATTTTTTCTTTGGATTGCACTGTATAATGGGATCTTTATATGGGATAATCTTGTAAAAAGGGGCCTCTCAACCCCTGGTATTTGTCATCTATGTGGGAAGCATGAAGAGACCTGCATACACATCTTTATTATTTGTGTTTTCACCAAAGATGTATAGTAGACTCTTAGACAGTATGTTCCCATTAAGGATGTATGGAACGGTGATACTTTGAGCGAATGTTTGGAGATATGGTTAAGGAACAATCCAAATATGGATTTCGTACCAATTATTACATTTGGGAGATATAGAGGACCAAGAACATGTTTGTATTTGATGGGAATCTCCTGAACATACAGATGATAGTTCGTAGAATAAAGGTTTTTTGTGATGGTAAGCATGCATATCATTCATATTTTAGCAGACGAAGAGTGGTGAAATCCTTGAAATTATTGGTAAATTGTTGCAGGGTATTTTTTTATGGTGCTTCACAGTCTGATGCTAGTGAAGGAGGCATCGGAGAAATGATTTAGATAGATGATGCTACTTGTTATCATTTTTGTCTCAATTGTGGTTCTGGGACCAATACCAGGTTAGAGATAATTGTGCTATGGTTACTTCTACATATAGTTGGAATATTAAGTATTAAAGATATCAGAGTCTTTGGTGACTCTAAGACTATGATCGATTGGATCAATGGTTCCAATAATTTACAAGTTCTCTCACTAAAATGTTGGCTCGATATGATTACAATCCTAAATCAACAATTCCATGAGATTTCCTATGAGCATATCTACAGAGAAAATAATCTATAAGAGGATATATTATTGAAGGAAGAACTCAGGAGGCCGGAAAGCATCATATTCTTTCAAATTTTGAAGGATGGAAATACTGTGGAGGGAGGAAATTAAGGTTTACTATCTCTTAGAGTTCCTTTTAGTAGGTTCTACACAATCTTAATGACACATACACTCAATTACTTCATTCAGAGCTTCACTATGATGGGTTATGAGAGCTAATTTTTTGAGGTCTTATTAAAATACATAGTGGTTGTGTGCATTACTGGGTTTTTTTGTGGTTAACATGATTTTACTTTTACACGGGTGCCATGAAGATGTCATGTCGATACAATTTCTTGTTGAATCAGCTTTATATTTTCCACCTAATATTTTTTGGCATAGATTTTTGACATATATCGGCTGTTATTTTTTTCATTATTTTGATGGTAGGTAGTTCTTATATGTAATGACCTATTTTTTTCCATAGGAAAAAAAGCTGAAATTTTTTATTAATATCCAGACAATTCTGTTCAAAATTGCATGTAGATGCATACCATTGATTTTACAACCAGTATGCTGTAACAACCACTATTCCACAAGGAAACAGTTTACAATCTGATCATCTCTATCCTGAGAGATTATGCCAAGAAAGGAGCCAGAGATAAGGGCTCTGATGTTTCTGGTTATGTTATCCCTCAAGTGAGCCTTAAGAGAGTTCCAAAATTGTGCTAGGCCTGTAGCCTATGCACCTTTTGTTGTGCCAAGAAAAGAAATGAAATATGCAGAATTTAATTAAGGTCTGTATATATAAGTGTCCAAAATAATCAAACAAGTTTCCTCTCAAGAAAGGCTTCCACAAAAGGTGTATGGTAAAACTCATAGACTTCCCCTTCTTTGTGTTCAAAAAATTTCTAGGTGCCAAAATCCATCCCGATTCTTGCTTTTGAAAGGCGGTCTACTACTTCATTTCGCTCCTTGTAGACATGACGGCATGTAATGTGATCAAAAGATGTCCATAGTAGGAGAAATTATTCATATAGAGTAAGTAGAGAAATATTTCTACATTGCTGAACTTTATTCACCCAATTAATAATAATGAGTGAATCACCAAATATCTGAAGATTTCTGCAACCTTTTTCTAGTGCAAAATGCAAAAGAATTTTTAGAGACATAAGTTCTGCAAAGTTATTTGTGCCTTCCCCTAGGCCCATTTGGAACTGAAAGGAGTGATTTTGGGATAAATTTGAAGGATAGCTCCACCCCCATAGGCATGGTTTTGTGAGGCTTCATTAAAAAAAGGCCCAGGGCATGGATTGGTCTACTTGCTCAGCTCTGATAATTCTTGTAGGAGGACCATCCTTGGTTTGTGGGAAGTATGAAAGAATATCCAGACCGTGAGATGTTGTAACCTCTAGAGAGGATTCTTTATTTTGAAATATTGCTTGATTCTGAGCAATCCATATCCCCCATATATGGATGAGAGGAATAGATTTTATGTTGACAAATTGAGGGGTATTGATACAAGATTTCCAAGCCTCCACCAGCGAGGGAATTATATGTAATGACCTATATTTATACGGATTGAGACTTTGTTTGGACTAGATGGATTGGCCTATGTGGAAAATTTATTATTTGTCAATTTTTATATTTTTTATTATCTGGTTGGGAATAGGACTATGGGACTCTAATCCATGGGTTTTTATTTTGGGACTATTTTACCTCTAGGAGGAGACCATACTTGATTTGTATTTTTGTCTAAACGAACATATAGTTTATTAATATAAGTATATATTTTTCAGTTATGAAAAGAAATGTTAAAATAGATTTATAGCCACTCACCAAGTTGCTTAATACATCATGGTGGGTACACTGATTGTTAATTTGTATAGGTCAATTAAGTGTCCAATCTAATTTTTATAGGACAATTAAGTGTCCCATCTAAGATGAAATAACAAATCCAACTTTTTTTACTACTTTTATTTGTAAACATAAAATTAACATTTTAAAATATAGGTTTTGATCATAAAAATAATTTTAATTATAAATTATGACTACTATTTATCCAATATGTAGTTTTGGTACAAACACTCTAATACATATTTTTTGTTATTTGTTTTCATATTCTCTAATTTTACATATAATAACATATTTTATAATTAATGATAACAATTGGAGATTTAAAAGAAATTCTAAAACACTTCTAAAATTATATTTTTGATATTTGATAGTTATTTAATTTTTCTACTAAACATAACTAATATACTGAAACATTTAAAAGAAAACGTTGGTGTTAATTTAATTTAAATTATCTTTTACATTAAAGACTGGTGGGTGAAAATGCGAAGTTGGGTAACACTTCCGTGAGAATCGGGTGTCCAAACAACATAGCGAACATTATTCAGCCAAATAACTATATCTATTGGGCCGAATAATGATAATTATTCAACCGAATCATTATCATTATTCGGCTGAATAACTAATTCTTTATTCGGCCGAATAACGTTAACGGTAAACCGTTTAATTTGACAGAACGCATAGCCAGACGGCATTTTTTACGACCATTTTATTATTTGTTTGACCGAACAATTATGCGGCCAAATATTTGTTCGGCCGAATAATTGTTCGGCCACATAATTGTTCAGCTGAATAATGATTTCGTATAAAAGCCAAGCTCTGGCCCCATTTTCATTGTTTTTTCCTGCAGTCATTTGTCTTCATCTTGTTGTGTCTTCATCTTGTTTGTTGTTGTCCGTCATCCCTATCGACGTCACCAGTCCTATTGATGTGGACATACTAGTTTCCTATCGGCATGGAGGTCTGTTTGTAGAGGTTGCTTCATGATGGATTGTTCGCCGTGGAGGTCTCTTTGGCATGGAGGTCTGTTCGTGGAGGACATTTCGTGGTGGTGTTTGTGGTCTTTTCTTGGAGGGTCTGTTTGTGGTCTGGTCTTGCTATGCTCCCCCGTGTCAGGTAAATTTTTATGAAATGGATTTTATAATTTGAAATTTTTAATATGTGATTTATCTCTTGTTGTAGACAATGGCATTTGTTTTTCGTCATAGTATTACAGAGTTAAAGTTTGCATATGTTAATTGGTAATGTATAAATTATATAGTGTTAATTTTAATTAATATTTATATGTCTATGAACTCTATCCATGTTAACAGAGTAGATGAACTTTGTCCAAATGGACAGATTAGATGAACTCTGTCCAAATGGACAGAGTTGATAAACTGTCCAAATGGATAGAGTAGATGAACTCTATCCAAATGGATAGAGTTCGTCAACTCTATCCAAATGGACAGAGTTAATAATTTAAATAAAATGGAAGGAGTTGATGAACTCTGTCCATTTGGACAGAGTTGATCAACACTCGGATGGACAATTCATAAACTATGTCCAGATGGACAGAGTTGAAGAACTCTCTCCAAATAGGCAGAGTTGAAGAACTTTCTCAAAATGGACAGAGTTGATGAACTCTGTCTATTTGGACAGAGTTCAACAACTCTGTCCACATGTGAATAGAGTAAATCAAATCTGTCCAAATAGACAAGACAATGGATTATACTTAGCAAAACATAGTTCATGCAGACTTCATCAACTCTTTCCCTGATAACTTTACTTAGCAAAACGTATTTTAGTAGTTTTAATATAAATCATAAAAAAAACATTATTACACATAAAACATCAGATTTTTTTATTACTAATCTGTTTTGTCTTATGTATTTTTAATCTAAAACATAAAAGAAACTTTTAACTCGTATAATGCTTATTAGTTACAATTTAAACTTACTATTATATTAAGATATTGTGAATTTTTTATAATTTTAATTTAAGTTCATAGGTATAATAAGGAAGATATTTGTATTAAATCTGTCCATGGAAAAAGTTCATGAGTGAATACTCTGTCCATGGATAGAGTTTATTAACTCTGTTTACATGAAGTGATGAACTTAACCCTATCCATGTGGATAGAGTTGAGGAACCCTATCCATGCAGAGTTCATCAACTTTGTCAATGCAGAGTTCATCAATTGTGACTTTGATCAGTTTATTTAGTATAAGGGATATTTTTTCTGATTTTATGGAATAATGAAAATATTTTTAGTTGACATAAAGAAATGTAGTTTTAATTTCATATTTGATGATATTGGTTCTATTAATTTTAAAAATCTAAAATACATCAAAAACATAGAGATTGCTACATTAATTTTTTATACATCCAACAATAATGTAGCTATTTTCATTTTAAGAACTATTAGATAATATTAGGGACATTCAGCTCTTTATTAGAAAGATAGTTTTAAAAATATAAAACACATAAAAAACACAAATATTGCTACATTAATTTTTCATACATCCAACAATAGTGTAGCTATTTTCATTTTAATAACTATTAGATAATATGAGTGACATCTAGGTAATAGAAACTTAGTTTTTATAGTAGTTAGTTCTTTGAAGTTGAGGCATTAACATGCAAATTTTGAATATGTTATGAGTTGATATATTAGATAATATTAAGGACATATAGGTTTTTAATAAAAAAAATTAGTTTTTTTAGTGGCTAGGTCTTCGAAGATGAAGAATTAACATGTAGAATTTGAACATGATATGAGTTGATTTGTGTAATCTTGTAGATATCATCTCAAATGAAAATAGATAATAAATTAACTATAATCATTTAAAAAACTATTAGATAATATTAGGGATATCTAGGTTCTTATTGATATCTTAGTTTTTATAGTAGATAGGTTTTTGAAGTTGATTAAATTTAACATGTAGAAATTGATATGGAATTAGATAATAAATTAGCTATAATCATTTAAAGAACTATTAAATAATATTAGGGATATCTAGGTCCTTATTGAACTCTTAGTTTTCAAAGTAGCTAGGTTTTTGAAGTTGATTAATTAACATGTAGAAATTGATATTTCTGTAAATTTGTGGATATCATATTCAATGGAAAGAAAGCAGCCTTGAGACAGAAGCGTAGGTGGTCATTACATTTTTTGGGAGTTAGTGTTTGAAATGAAAATCAAAGATTATCGTGGTCACCTCTGGATTCAGGCTTATTGTATAGTTCACATTCAATTGATCATCGACGTGGCAATAGTGGTAGAGATGATTTCTTCTTATCATCTATGGTTGCAGTGTCATTGATCGAAGGGTCATTTATCTTTATTTGTAAAAATGGATCTTGGAGTATTAGGAGTTATAGATATAATTGATCAAATCTATGACTCCTATTACTCCTCGACCCATATCTACAAATCTACATATAAAATTTAAAGGAAGCAAAAGTAGTAATGTTTTTACATGTTTCTTCTTCAAGGTATGTAATATTACTCAAATTGTTCTTTGATATATAAGTTTAATTATTTTAAATAATTTTTGACATTTGTAAATTGCTTGTATATATGTTGAAGCTTGGATCTCTTCAATCTTTGAATGCAAAAGGAAGACTCCGTTGGAGGATAGTGGTGGAATTGTAAGTTTAATATTTTATTTTATTTATTTTAGTTTAAAATAGTTTAAATAGTTTGTAAGATTTATAAATTATTTTTATACATGTTGTAGCTTGGGTCTCCTCCACCCTTTAGAGGAAAAGAGAAGACTCCATTGAATGATAGAGAATTTGAGATAATTTTGTTAATAATTGTATTGATCTTCTATATACTAGTTTAATGTTTTAATGTTTTGATTTTAATTTAAAATTGTTTAAATAATTTATGATATTCATAATCTATTTTTATACATGTTTCAGATTGTTATGAGTCCAAAGGAAGAACCTAGTGGAGGATAGTGATGGACTTCTTTGATTTAGACATCGAGGAGCTTAATTTTAGGATTATACACATGTTCACAAATGTTTTTTTTTTATTATATACATGTACATTGAACTTACATGTTCATGACTTTATTTTTTATTATATACATGTGCATTGAACTCTAATATTCATGAATGTATTTTTGGATTATATACATACATACATTGATCTTAGATATTGTTTTTTGGATTATATACATATTTATGTAAAGGTTAGGAATGTTAGGAATGTTAAGAGGGAATATGGGGAATGTTAATGTTAAGAATGAAAGCAATCCAATTTGATACATTGATTTTAGATATTTGTTTTTGGATTATAGACATGTATATGTAAAGGTTAGGAATGTTAGGAATGTTAAGAACGAATATGGGGAAAGTTAACGTTAAGAATTAAGTGAATTAAATTGACTATATAAACATGGAAAATAGTAGGAGTGAATGTGGGAATGGGGATGGGGAAAGTTAAGAATGAATGTTAGGAAGTTTAGGTAGGTGCAATTATATGAATGTATGTATTAGTAAATTTATGTATGTTTGTATATGTAACATATTTTTAATGTTGAAAAGTTGATAATTTTAGGATTGTTAGGAATGTTAGATGCAATCTAATGTTAGGAATGTTAGGAATCAATGTTAGGAAATGTTAGTAATGTTACGAAGTTTTGATAGGCGTAAATATATGAATGTATGAATGAATGTTAAGAATGGTTACAAATGTTAAGAACTTTTGATAGGAATATTTTTTATTCCTAAAGTAAAATTAGTAACTTGATTCTGAATTCTAATAAATTATAGCTCAATCCATTAATTTTCTAAGGTAACATTAGCAACTTGATTTTGAATTCTAATATTTGAAAGGTTAGGAATGTTAAGAAGTTTTGATATCAATAATTTTTATTACTAAAGTAAAATTAGTAACTTTATCCTAGCTCAATCCATCAATTTTCTAAGGTAACATTAGCAACTTGATTTTGAATTTTAATAATTTTTTAAGGTAACATTAGCAACTTGATTTTGAATTCTAATAATTTTATAAGGTAACATTAGCAACTTGATTTTGAATTCTAATATTTGAATGGTTAGGAATGTTAAGAAGTTTTGATACGAATATTTTTTATTACTAAAGTAAAATTAGTAACTTGATTCTGAATTCTAATAAATTATAGCTCAATCCATCAACTTTCTAAGGTAACATTAGCTACTTGATTTTGAATTCTAATATATTTTTATTACTAAGGTAACGTTAACAACTTGATTCTGAATTTTAATAAATTAAAGTTCAATGAACTCAAGATAGCCAATTTTAACATAAAACAAGAAATGATATAGTTAAAAACATCGTAATGGAATTCTATCCTCAATTATCCATTCATGGTCATATTTGGACAGTTTCCATTTTTTATTTTTTAAGGTTTTTTTATACAACTTGTTCCAATTGTATTCAAGATGCACATACTAAATGACTATACTGACAACATATAACATCAGGTTCATAATCTTGAAAGTAGACATAATTTTCAGTCATATGGGTTTGCTGCAAAAAATAGCCTTTTAAAATGATGGATCCTCTCTCATATGTAAATCCGTTGTCATTGCAGTCTTCCAATAACTTCATTTTTCCTTCGGTGCATCGCATCAAATAATATTTTACATTTTCGATGTGGTCTAAAGGTTCATTCACAGCGAAAATATCTCCTGTGAAAATTACAATTGGTGTTAAATTGACTATATAAACATAAGGTGATGGACAATATTGAACAATCAACAACATCATTACCTTCTCTAAAAAGACCTGAAATTCTATCGCCATCAGATGATATTTTTGTTTCTTCTTATTCTAATTCTTCTATGTTTGCTAGTGGCATTTTTCCTTTTGGATTAATCTCTGTGTGTTTCCAATGTTTTACGTAGTTGTTCGTTATGTTTTCACAAACTTCTGTAGATTCAAAAAATTTAGGGCAAATATGACAAAAAGATGTTTGCTTTCTACTGTCAAATGCAAACACATTTTGGAATGATTTTGTTTGAATAGAGTGAAGTTCTCTAGTCCCATGTATGGTGCTAGCCTCGTATGGTATTGATCTATCTATATCTTGGACCCCGACAAGCCAAAAAAACCTACACAATAAATGATAAATCACAAATGACAACTTTTAATGTTAGTGTACAAATACTTCAATGTTAGTACATATATTTTTTAAAATTGACAATTAATATAAATTAAAAAAATAATGTACATACCTACGCACATCATTTGATTGTTGACTACAATCATGGCTTAGATATTATTTACACCATTGGACAACCTCTGCAGCTGAATGAAATCGTCTAGAAGAATGATTCATTTTCCATCTTCGAAGTGCTCTTTTTACGCATGCTCCTGCACCATCATGTTCACATTTTCCATGTCCAGTTTCAAAGAAATTCCAGCAATGTTTAATGTTCATTGCTTTATGAAATTGACATAACCAAAAAAATGATCATGAAGATTTAAATTGCCCCGCACATCCATCTGACCATATCCAATGTTCATTGAATTTAACTTTATGACTTTTTAGTGAATCATAGAAAATTTTTATCAATACAATGTTGAACAAAATGTGTATCATGTGTATGATCATCGTTGATATAAAAGTGATATTCTTTAATCACATCTCAATTGTCACACATACTTTCAATGCCATCTTGTTGAGAATGTCTATATAGAACATTGACAAATATTGAAACTTAGTCAGAATGATAGTATTCACTTTGAATCTCTTTTTGTGCAGCAAATGTGTAGTTTTTTGCAAAATCAGCTACAAACAAAATTGTTCCAATTGGAAAAATTTCACGCGAATGTTTGAATTAAAGGTCTTGCCATCGTTCTCTATGTGAATGCTTGGTGCACTTATAAATTTCACTTTCAAATTTCTTGAGAAAATCCGTCACACATATTTTATCTTCTCGCAATTCAATTCTTTTGGAATGTACATCACTAGAACTTGTAGAATAATTGTTGTATTCATATCTTCTTCAATCAATGGTTACATTTGAAAGCGATTGATCATTATCGATAGGATATTTATTGTGGAATAAAACAAGATTTCCACAGCCATGACAATGTTTTCCATTGACACATTTCTTATTATAAAATACTTCATCGTGATTTCTCTCACATAGGGTTTGAGATATGAATTCACATACTATGGGCAGAGGTGGTGAATTTGTCCAAAAAAATTTACCAAATTCAAGAAACGTGTCGTAATATAATTGAAATTGTACATGATAACAGCAACAACATGTGTCACGTATAGTAATAGGTCTAACATACCATGGTTTTTGTTGCACAAATGTAGTGATCGACATATTAATTCCACGATGATTTTCCTTGAATTTATTGAACAATTGTACTTGTGTCATTTCCAGTATATGTTTTGGACGGCTTTCATATACATTTCGTGATACTCTTTGTCATATCACATGCCTTGAATTTGGTGAAACTCTAGCATGTTTCAACCAATATTTCTGTACAATATCTTTAACACCTTCTCCCATTCTATCTTTGTAAGGTTGTCTACAAATAATTACCCAACAAGCAAGTTCATCATTTTCATCTATTTGCATTCTGAATTTGCTATGTTTGTATAATGTCTTTCTTGAGGTTCTAATTGCTTGTGCTAGTTGTGTTGTCAAACATTTTTGTCTATTACTAGCTGAAACAATTGTTGTCTGAATTGCTCTACATGCAGCACTGGTATCTTTCTTTCTAGATTTTTCAAAATTGTTTATTCATCACCTATATTTTCTATCACATTATGTTTCAGTTTCGACTCTTTTGTCGCCTTGTGAATACCCAATAATGACGTAGCACCTTCTAACTTCTTGGACACCAATAAACATCTCAAAATTTGCGCTTGTCCAACTATTAAACAATCCTTGAGAATATCATCATAAATTTATATAGCACGATATCATGCAACATGTATGGGTAATTTTTATCCATATTTTTCGCAATCAATGTCTTCTAACATTTCATCATCAATGGTGAAAGTACCTATACATCAAATTTAATTTAATTTAACAGATGTCCAAAAATACAATTCATTATAAAAAATGAATTTCGAAAATACATGATATATATATACTAGGTCCAATTTCTGGATCTTGGTTTTGATCTTCAATATTGACTTCATCAACATTAAGATGTAAATCACTATTTACATCAACAATGGTCTCTTCAACTTCCATTTGTTCTTCTTGTACCCTATTTTCAATTTCCATTTCATCAACATTGTCATGTAAATATGTTCTTATATCTTCATTTATTTCTCCTGTTTCTACAACCCTTGCTCTTTTGGTTGTATTTCTGAGTTTTTGTTTTTTCCTATTAGAATCGTCATCACGTTTACGATCACTTTTTTTTACGGTTTCTTTTATTGCCCATGATTGCTTAATCTCCTTTTGAAAAACCCTTGGAAAAAAATAAGAAGACCTTGTAAAGAAATTGGAAAAAAAACTCTTTGAAAAAAAAACCTTATTTGAAAAAACAACTTATATAAATATTTTGGAAAAAAAAACTCATTTGCAAAAATACTTTGCAAATAAACTCTTTGGAAAAGACCCATTACAAAGAACCTACTTTGCAAAAATACCTTGGAAAAAAACATTTTTTCAAAGAAATAACTTCTTTTCAAAATTACTTTAGAACACAAAATCTTTGACAAAAATGCCTTGGGAAAAACCTCTTTGAATGTACCCATGGATTATAAATAAGAGGAAAAATACCTTCTAAAAACCGTTTGGCAAAAGAAATCTCCTTTGAAAACTCCTTCAAAAATACTTTTACTTATACAAAATGAAGAGGTGAGAAAATAATGAGGCTCTTTCATTTTACTTATACGAAATGAAGAGGTGCGAAAATAATGAGGCTCTTTCCTTTTACTTGTAAGAAATGAAGAGGTGCGAAAATAGTGAAGCTCTTTCTTTTTGTTTATACGATTATTTTTTTCCGGTTAACGAATTTTTTTTTGCACTTAGTTTTTCGGCCGAACATCCTTATTTGTAACGTCGCCATTACGAAAAAACATGGTTTGGCCGAATAACTTCTAAAACCTGTAACCTGCACAGTTTTCAGGTTTCTCCATTTTCGGAAGGAAAAATGGATGTCTTACACTACAAATCGACTGTCAGACTTGATACCTTTAGTTTCGTCATTAAATCTACTTTTAGTAGGTATAGATTTTGTGGTGTATAGGTGAGATCCGATATTTTTATTTTTTTTGTTTCTTAACATGTGTCGAGTTTAGTTTCATCTCTTTCAAAATGTGGTGAAATGAAAAATGTATAACTTTAAAAATACAACACCAAAAACATTGAAACAAATATGGTGCACTTAATTGAAGTGTCTACTTCAAAAGGGTATTCGTAGATTTTTAAGTTTTACACTCAATTGAGAGAAAAGTGGCGCAACCAAAAATATGTTTAAAACCAACAAGGTGTTTCCATTGATCGAATTCAAAAAAATATTATAATTAGTATATAGATCCGTTGATTACAAAGTTATAGTCATCGCAATAGTATAGTGTGTGTATATTGTCGTAGCATATTTGTTTTTTGCAAAACATGACTTTAACAATGATTTTACGGGCACAACCAAACATGAATATTTTTTAGTCCTTTCATTTTATAAGGACACACTGCCAAACATTTTCCAAAATGACATATCAAATCTTAATAATAAAAAAATTCAAAAAATTATGAATAGAAAGCTAACATAATTCTCTAAAAGTTTTGTTTTTAGTTGAAAGTGAAATTCTAAACGAAAATATCACTTTCATTCACCCAAAGTTGAAAAACATGAAAAAATAAAATTTATTTTCTCATAAGACCCCCCAAAATAGACACCCATCTTCATGGATTCACCCAGGTACTAAGAAACTATATTACTTTTAACCTACTTCACTACACCTATAATGTACATCTCAAACTATACAACATTTATTACTCTTCAACTGGTGCATAATCTTTAGCAAAACTCACCCATGAAAATATGAAGGGTTATGTATGCCTTAAATCATTCATGGGAATATGAAGAGATATGTAGGCCTTAAATAGATCTTGAGATTGTCAATGACCCACTTCATTGTACTCATGATTTACATCCCAATCAATACATCACTTACTACTTTATTTTTGGGTGCATAATGTTTATAAAAAATAGTTCATGAGACTTTGAAGGGCTATGTAGGCCTTAAATCACTTTAAGTGATATATAGCCTTTCATAGTCTCATTAGTGATTTTTGGTCAAGATTGTACACTTGACAAATTTAATGCTTTATAACTTTCATGTTAAAAAAATTAAAACCAAATAAATGCAATTTTATAAAAATAAAATATTTGTCACAACAAAATTTGAACCCAAAATCCGACGAAATTGACTGTTTCACCTTCAAAATTACAAATTTTGATCAATTTTTTTATTTGATACATGACATTGTCAGATATCCAACATCTTTCGGTTATCTAACAATGATAGTCAATTATCCAATGACTTCCATCGGATAGCCAACATATACATGGTAACGGTCACTAGAGTAATATCATTGGTTATCCGACGAATTTTAAATTTTAAAAACCATAAATTATGGTAACATTCCGACATGTTTGCTATACAAGTGACGATATGCGGAAATTATATTCTTCGCATGGACTGGCTTCCGTAAAAGAGTACACAATTATTTCAATTTTTTTGTGATTAAAAATAGTGAAGTGTGGAGATTGATTTTTTAAAATCGATAATCTTCATTCAATCTCTTTATGAGAAAATGTCAAATAGAAATATTCATGTTCCATACGAACAAAATCGTCAATTGCTTGATAGATTATGGAATGGAATGAAAATAAAGGGTGATGGAAATGTTATTGTCCATGTAGTCAATGGAGGGGCTTTAAAAGGAGAAGAATACATATCACAACAACCAGAAAACAATGTAGGGAACATGGACACACTGAGGGGGGTCATGAATATCGTCCATTGTAAGTTTTGTATTATATATGTTTTATATTGATTTCTTTTGTAAATGTATGTATTATTTTAATATTAATTATATTAACTAATATATATTGATGGTTTCATGTAATTATAAAAGGAAAGACATCATACGGCATATCATCCAGAGGACATGCTTTCAGAACAAGTACCGGAGGAACATGGAGCTATGAATAATGGAGAACAAGTTAATGATCATATGAAGAATATGATCATACTCATAGAATAGTTGAAGATGATGGTACAAATACATTGATCCATGATGCATTTAATTTTAGAATGGATGATGATGATGATGATCATGAAAATGATGACTTTGATGGTGTTCATGATTTACCTCTTCTTGAGAAGCCATACAAACCCCTTTATCAAGGCTCCAACACAAATCTTCTCTCTGTTATATTATTGATAATGAACTTGAAGGTTATGAATGGTCTTTCAAACACATCTGCCACATGGATCTTAAGGTATGTAATATATTCCATCATGTATATATGATCCTGTTAAAGGTTATCATTGCTCATCTAATAAAATTATTGTTAATTCATAAGTCAAATTAATATGGATGAAATGTGTTTCATTAATATTGTTTATATATTTATATATTAACTAAATTTTTTATTTTAATTTGTTGTAGCTTTATAGCTGAATTTTTGTTACCACCGTCAAATATTTAACCTCGCACATTTCGAGATTTATCTTCCATCATGAAAAAAATTGGAATGCAGTATGAAGTAATTCATTCATGCCCTAATGACCCTGTTATATATTATAATAAGCATGAATTTGAAACTGAATGTCCAGAATGCCATATCAGTATATATCGAACATATCAAGTAACAAAAAAGGTCCCTCACAAGGTTCTTCGTTATATTCTCATTATTCCACGTTTTCAACGACTATTCAGGTGAAAAAACATAGCGCAATTTATGGATTACCATGCATGGAACATAAGTCAAGATGACATTATTCGAATTCTTTCAGATGGTTTTGCATTCAGAGATATGGAGGAAAAATGGCATCACTTTAAAGAAGAACCTTGTAATCTTAGGATTTATTTGGCAGCAAATGGTGTCAATCCATTTGCAGAGATGAGATCTTTTTACTTAGTGTGGACTATTTTTGTCATCAACAATAACATTCCTCCATGGTTGTCAATAAAGAGGGAGCACATAATGTTGTCGATGATTATTCTAGGTATGTGAATACAACTTTTTTTATAAATGTAGTGACATCTCATTTGTCGTGTTTTGTTGCATAATTTCATATATTTGTTCCTTCATAATGTCATATATATATTATTTTTCTCTTGTGCATGGTTTATATATCTAAATGGTTGTAATAATTATATATTTTATATGTTCAAATCAATCAGGAAAGTACCAAGTTAAAGATATGAATGTATATATCGAACCTTTTATTGATGAGCTACTAAATTTATGGAAACTTTCATCACTATGTGTTGTTCAGGATTAAACACCCTTGTAACCTAGGGTCTGGGGTTACCAAATTACTTCTAAAATGCAGACGATTAACTTTAGTGAAGTACAGAAATGAAATAGGAATAAATATTTGACTCACCCGATTACCAACGGTTGATCCAAGCTTGATTTTCTTCCGCTCTGCTTCTCCCCAAAGATTTCAGGGATGCACTTCCTTCACCTACAAAGAGAAAATTCTCCAAGTACAATCTTATACATGTATATATAACAGGTTAGATAAACAATATATATAGTGCTTAATCGAATATATTCATCAACCATAATACATGAAAGAGACTCAACACAATGTCGAAAGAAGAATTCTCTTTATTAACAATCAGTGAATGAGATAAGTGTACAACCCAACACCTGAGACAAGGACTCCTCTGCACCAAAGTTGTCACATACCCCAATTATGAAAAAACAATTTGATATTATTTGATATTATTTGAGGTCAATATGTTAAATTTTATGCTAAGTTGTAATTGATGACTCAGCAGGGTCAAGAATATTTAATGTAATTATGAATATTTTATTTATAAATAAATAAAGGTGGGGACAACACCTTAGGAGAGCTGTTAAAAGAGTGTTTACTGGTCAAATTGGTGGAGGAGACTGGGTGGATGGAAAACTGACATGTGGCAACATCCTCAAACCACTTCCAACTATTGCAGGTGGCAACCTCCCTATATTTGGGTTCATGATAACCCAAGAAAGTGGAATCAAAGCAGGTGGCTCAATTAATGAAAACTGACCCAAAAGACCTAGGCAATCTTTCTAAAAATTTCCATTGAAAAGAGATGAGGCTGCTCATTCTAGAGAAATGATCATTCAGGTTGAATGAATGTACTTCAGAGAAATTCAATGGAATGGAAATTTGGAAAGTGTTTGAGGGGAAAACTATTGATTGATCTAGTGTAGCTTTTAAGCTGAAGATCATACTACTGAGAGCATAGTATTTACTGAGGTATTGAACTAGTCAGTTGACAGAGGATTTTACTATTTGCATTCTCCACCAATTCTCAGCCAAGAAGACCATAAATAGGCTCGAGGGTCCTAACGAAGCATTGTTTGAGCGCTCTCCATGAGATTGGTAAGGAGGAACAGCCTCCTAAAGCTTTTGTTGTATGTCCTCAACATGTTCTAAGTTATTTTATTTTACTGTGTTAGTTAAATAAATCTTAATTAACTGCTATGTGAATGTTAACAGTTCAATTTGTGAAATTTTTGAGTTAGTATTTTTATCAGATTGTTATAGAAATGAAATGGATTTAGAAAATAATGTGTTAGAATGAAAATAAATTTCTAAACTGTGTTTTTCCACACCTGGAAACCAAGCCGTACTCTAGCACAGATAGAATGCTTTAAGTAGATAAGAGAATGAAAATAGTAGATAGGAGTGTGTAACTATACATAGTAGAATAATTTTATTTCCATGTTAAAATATTATGGAGGAAAAACAGTGTTATGATTTATTTCTATTTCTCTATTTTCACTTAGTATAACTGAATGAAATGCAGCAGTAAAACTACTTTAGAGTTACAGTGATTACTTACAGTTAAGTATATAAACAAGCTGCTAACCACATAGTTTATTTTCTAACAATATCAACTAAATCTAAGACTAATATTTAATATAGATTAGATAGGGCTATATTAAAAGTCCTTAATTTATAAAGAGTAAACAGAATTACAGAGTTTATTTTATATCCTTTCGAAAACTCTAAATAAATTCTACGTAACAGTTTAGTAAATAAAATCAATGTAAATATAAACAATAACTAGTATAAAACTAAAAATTTACATATTTAGAAACTATTTTACATTTACCAGATAGGCTTATACCTATGTAGGAAAAACTTCAGGGTCGAAACCATAAACCATTTATTTATCTATTATAAATTAAATTATCTAAGTTGTAATCCATTTATATTTAGAAACTATTTTACATTTACCAGATAGGCTTATACCTATGTAGGAAAAACTTCAGGGTCGAAACCATAAACCATTTATTTATCTATTATAAATTAAATTATCTAAGTTGTAATCCATTTGCATTGATAATTATATAAATAAACGTTACAAGAAGTTTATAGTGTCTACTATAGACTGTTACAGTCTTTTCTAAAAACAAATGTCTTTTATAAACAAGTAAGATAAGTTACAGTAACAAGTTAAAATATCACCACACACTTTAATAATCAAACCAAAATAATAAGTAGCAGAACCTAATTAATAATAAATTGAAGAACTTATTTTAGCCAAGGGTTTCATTTCTGGAAAACACTAGCTTGTATATACTGGACAAATAAGTTTAATATTATAAATTTCACATTATGACTGGTCCACAGTCCTCATATTAACAACCAACACTTACAAAAGGATAACTTAAATAGTAATTATCATCACTGACAGTGAAGAAGAAAAGACTCTATTTACGCAGAATCCTAGTTTACAAGAGTACAAAAACCATTGCAAAAACAAGACAAAGCTCGAAGCTAAATACCTTCCTAAAATCCAAATGTATTACATTGATAGAACATAAGGCTAAAGACTTAACCAAAGTACATCACTCAGCTCAAGGCCAGTTTACCCAGCTTCGTAGCAAGGGTTATAACAATAAACTGGAAAACAAATTATTAAAACCCCCTATTAAACAAAGAGACCAAACAGGCTTCCAAGCACTGAGTTCTCCTTCAACAACCCTCAATATAAGTAGGGTGAAACCCATTTGAACTCAGGGCTTACCAGTTAGAGCCACGAGCCACTGAAGACGGTCATTGTTTATATTTCACCGAAGCTTGGAACTGGCACGGGTTCCTGCACAAGCATTTAACCAAGCGTTAGTTCAGGGCTCAATTCTTTAACATTAAAAACCCTAACGGTGTTCATAAATTAACAAAGTTTACACAGTAAAAACTAAGATATATTTATCTGTAAATAACATATTATTGAGCAGCGAAGATACTACCACCAACTGCATAATGCACACACAAAAATCTCCAAACCCTACGACAACTATGGAGCACAAACAGTAGCAAAGAAGATTTAGCTTCACAGGACACGAGGAAAGCAGGACTGAGCTATGGACAAGCCGAGAGCCAAACACAAAAACTAGTAAACACTCACATGGTAAGGTTCACAGCTAAGAAAGTTTACAAACAAAGACCGAGATCATGAAACCACAGCAACGTCAAACAAAAGCCTTGGGGCAGTATAGTAGAGGAACATCCCTCACGGCCACCATGGAAACTATGCAGAGTAGCCCGCAGGCCAGCGAGAACTTTGGAGGCAAATAAAAAAGCAAATAGGGTTTGCAAGACTTTCATATCGCCAGTGCATGGACAGGAGGGGACCACATGCCCTCCAATTCTTTAAACCATGCAAGGGTCGACTCCATAGTCCATCTGTGGTTCAATCATCCAATTATTAATACAATGATTTAATCAAACCATGCACAAAACTATGGAGTACGCTTGTATATATTTTCACCAATGTTCATACATAAACTATAACATAACGTATGATAGCTTCAAAATTTGCGTATTGATTAACGATGATCTCTTAACATTGACCCTAGTGAAAGGTTGTAACAACTTTGTCATATGGATAATCCAAATGTCGATCATGCTTTAGGACCTTTCCATTTATCATTTGATTTATATACTTGCAAAACGATGATAAAATACGCACATATTATATTCCAAACTTATCATTTGTAAACCGATGGCTTTGGGTGGTTATAATATATGGAGTTTGACTAGAATAGTAAAAGTATTTAAACCATGACAATTACAAGGCTCGACCTTGGTATAAGCTCTCATATATAATAGTTTTCTTACTCGACTTGTCAAAACTAATAATAGACCATATATTTATTGGGTAAATGTAATATGTGATTGTTATGTTTGCGTGTTCTTAGTATAGTGTAAGAATCTTGGTCATATTAGTGTCACTTAGAGTAAGCTTTAGATTAAAAGTTCTAGGTAGAAAAATCTACCATAATAGTTATTATAAACATTAACTTGTTGCAAGCTAGGCAATATGATAATAGTAAAATGGAACAAACCATGCTAAAGTCTATAATCATTGGAATGACACTGGTAATATATTTACCTATGGCTTAGACTTATGAAGTAAGGTTAGATAGTATTTCATTATGAAACGATGCATTTAATTACAATAATCAAGCTTATAATGTCAAGGATAATTCCAGGCAGTAATATTCCTATAGAATGCAAGTAACAATCAGATTGGTACATTATTAAATAAGATGGTAATGTATGTTGTTACAATAGTGCATGCAGCAAGACGATAATGTATGTACAAAAGTTTATAACTTGTTAATGAGCATTTATTTATACATACAAGTAACAAGTTGATAATTTCCTTAACTAGTAAGCTAGTGACAAAATAGAAACATGTACTCTGTTGGAAATATTTACTATCCAGATTGATAGAAGTACTTTTATGAAATAAAAGACAATTACTTTACCTCTTCAGAGCTTGCTTTTAAATAGTCAGTTAATTACTAGCATTTTACATGCAACAGATACACTTCTTGCTACTTTATGAATTAAACCCCTACTTGATCGATCGTTACCTATTAACTTGTAAGAACCAGCAGTCCATCTTCGTTAGCATAAATGCTAAGTAAGCCCAAGTTTTCAAAGATAGATTTCACCTACTTGCCAAAAAGTAAACTTATTAGTAAAACTAAAAGAAAGTTGTGTGCAGGTCAATCTCATATACTTTACAAAAATTAAAGCTGTATTAGTTAACGTAATATGAATATGATTAATACTAAGTGTTAGACTATTTCATTTTCTACTAACCGCTAGTAGTTAGTAAACTGCGTATTCAGACATTTTATGTATCTTAAAAAATTTAAATTTTATGAAAATATGGGGTTCTGACATGTGGTATCAGAGCACAAGGTTCAAACACTAGGCCTTGATGAAGCCCAACTTGCTTTTATGAAACAGTGAATTTAAATTATTTTACTGATGTTATTTTCTTTTAATGTTATTCAACAGAGAAATTGTTTCTGAAGTTTAACAATAGGTATGGAAATACTGGAGGAATATGCAGAAGAGGAATCTCTCTTTACTGAACAAGAAAACTTACAAAGAGACCCTATACAAGAGGACATAACCACTAATTCCTCAGAACTTTTACAAACAATAAAAGACGTAAATCTGAAATGGAATCTGTTAAACGAGAAAATGAAAGAATTATGAGAGCTTAGGAGGAGCTGAATCAGATCCTAACATAAAGATTTCAAACTGAGGGAAGGGGTAAAAGAGTTGATTCAGAAGAGATAAGTCACCAACATAAATATAAAAAGATTAAACAAACTAAAAATGAAAGCATCTCATCATCAGAGGTATTTGGTGATCAACGTAATTTTAATTCCACTAGCGATAGTAGTGATGACAATCATTATACTAAAAAGAGAAAATATAAACCTTATGAGGAAACTTCTGGGGAGTTTAAAAAGATTAAACCACCAACCTTTAATGGAGAAACTGAGAAGGGGGAGGAAGCAGAATCCTGGTTATCTGGGATGAAGAAGTACTTCCAGATTTATAACTATTCTAACCAATTAAAGGCTAGAATGGCTATCTACAATATTTTAGGGAAGGCTGATATATGGTGGAAAGACTTAAAGAGAGTGAAGGGAATAAGAGAGAAGAATGTAAATTGGAGTACCTTCAAGAAGTACTTTAAAAATAAATTTCTCTCTCAGCAATACTATGAGGAGAGAGCAAAAGAATTCTATGATCTTAAACTAGGTTCAATGACTATGAAAGATTTGAACAGGAAATTTTTAAGTCTGCTTAAAGGTATGTGCCATACCTTGTAGATGAAAAACTGAAGGTACAGTGATTCCTCAACTATTTACCTTATCACATCAAGGATAAGATTGAGTATGACAATCCAAAAACTCTGGAAGAAGCTATAAGGAAAGCTAATTTCTGTTTTGAACGGAATCGGAAGAAGGAGAGCATGGCCAACTGGAAGGACAAAAAGAATAATATCCATTATGATCAAAAGAGGAAAGAGTTTGTACCCAACCGGAATTCTAAAAATAATAAGGCCAGAAATTTTCATAACAAGAATTCCCAAGGGAATAAGAATAATTCACCAAGCAATCAGAGCAATTCAAAGGGTAAAGAGTCTGCAAATAATCATGGAAATTACACAAAGAACCCATAAGGTGTTGGGAGTGTAATGGCCCACATTATGCCTCAGTATATCCTAATCGAAAAAATAATGTCAGTAATATCCATACCATACAGGAGGAGATGACTATTGGAGACCTAGCAAGGACTATTCCCAAAATCAATGCAGCCTTGGAGAATCGACAAGTAGACTATCAAACTTCCATGGTGAAAGTAGAAGGTACGATAAACCAAACCCCTATAGCTATTTTAATTGATCTAGGAGCTAATGTCAGTTATATTTCACCTAAATTGGTAGAAACATGTAAGCTTCCTGTAGAAAATTTTGAAAATTCTTGGTTGGTTCAATTAGCTACTGGTGCAAAAAGGAAGGTAACTTGTTTTGTAAAGAAATGTGCAGTACTTATGGATCAATTTGAAACTATTGTAAAGCTTAATTTACTACCTCTTGGTTCTTACAACATACTAATCGGTATGGATTGGTTAGAGAAACATAGGGTGATATTAAATTGTTATGATAAAACTTTTACGTGTATAAATAATCATGGAAAAACAATAAGTGTAAAAGAAATCCCTAGAAAAACAACTATAAGGAAGATCTCTGCTCTACAGCTTAAGAGAGTTGTTAGGAAATGTTGTAAGGATTATGCAGTAACAGTAACTAATGAGGAAAATCTAAATAAAACAGACAAATTAAAATTGGAGGACATACCAGTTTTAAGAGAGTATGTTGATGTATTTCTGGAAGAAATTATGAGACTACCTCTGAAAATGGAACTAGATTTTACCATTGAGCTGGTAACTGGTGTAGTACCCAGCTCAAAGGCCCCTTATCGAATGAACATACTTGAACTTAATGAACTAAAGTCACAATTAAAAGAAATTATTGACAAGAAGTATATTCAACCCAGTGTGTCTCCCTGTGGGGCACCTATCATCTTTGTTAAGAAAAAGGATGGAACTATGCGACTTTGCATAGATTACCGTCAATTGAATAAAATGACTATTAAAAATAGATACTCGTTGCCTCGCATAGATGATCTATTTGATCAACTACAGGGAGCCATGGTGTTTTCAAAAATTGATTTAAGGTTTGGATATCACCAAGTTAGGATTAAAGATGAAGACATATTTAAAACAGCTTTTAAGACTCGATATGGCCATTACGAGTTTGTCGTCATGCCATTCGGGCTTACTAATGCCCCAGCGATTTTTATGTGTTTAATGAACAACGTTATGCATAAGTATCTAGATAAGTTTGCGGTCGTTTTTATCGATGACATATTAATCTATTTGAAAATTGAAGAAGAACATAAAGAACATTTAAAAATTGTTTTGCAAGAGTTACGAGATCATCAACTCTTTGCAAAGTTTAGTAAATGCGATTTATTTAAGGATAAAATTCAGTACTTAGGTCATGTGGTGACTAAGAAAGGGATTTCGGTGGATCCTGAAAAGATAAAGGCAATTGAAGATTGGTTGGTTCCTAAGGATGTAACTGATGTTTGATCCTTCATGGGAATTACTGGTTATTACTAGAGGTTCATTGAAGTTTTTTAAAAAATCACAAATCCGATAACTTCTTTGTAGAAGAAAGGAAATAAATTTGATTGGAACCAGAAATGCGAGGATAGCTTTAAAAAGTTGAAAACTTTATTAACCAGTGCACCTATTTTAAGAATAGCTGATCCAAATAAAGAATTTGTAGTGTGTACTGACGCCTGTAATGATGGTTTAGGCGGAGTATTGACTCAAGAATGGCATGTTATTGCTTATGAGTCTAGGAAATTAAAAATTCATGAAAATAATTATGCAACTTATGATCTAGAATTAGTAGATGTTATACATGCTCTAAAGATGTGGTGTCATCAACTAATTGGTAGAAAATTTATTCTAATGACTGATAATAAAGGACTAAAATATCTGTTAGATTAGCCTAATCTAAATGCTAGACAAGCTACGTGGCTAGATTTTCTAGGTGAGTATGATTTCAAAATTTAGCACATTAAAATGAAAGAAAATAAAGTTGTTGCTGCATTAAGTAGAAATGCAAGGCTGAATTTTACAGCAGTTATTAGCATGTATACAATAGATGTAGATGAATAGCTTAAAGCAGGGGTAGAACAAGATGAAATTTACAAGCTAAAATGAAAGAAAATCCAACGGAAAGCTTTAAGTAAAGGGTATAGTTTGAATGAAAAAGGATTTTTACTGTACAAAGACAGAATATTTGTACCTAATGTACCTAAAGTTAAGTTATTAATTTTAGATGAAATCCATAAAACTCCATACTCATGTCATCCAGGTTATCAGAAGACTATAACTATGTTAAGAAAAGAATATTTTTGGCCAAACATGAAGAATGAACTAGCAAAATATATCGCTAGGTGTTTTGAATGTCAGTAGGTGAAAACTGAACATCAACACCCAGCTAGATTACTTCATCCGTTTCCCATTCCTAGCTGGAAATGGGAGATAATTAGTCTTGATTTTGTTACTGGATTGCCTAAAAATAAAAATTTAAATGATTATATCATGGTAGTGGTCGATAAATTAAGTAAAGCAGCCCACTTTATACCTGTTAAAACTACGTATAAAGCTGCAAACATAGCTGATATCTTTCTAAAGCAAATTTTTCGACTGCGTGGAATACCGAAAGTCATAATCTCAGATAGAGACCCTAAATTTACAGGTAACTTTTGGAAATCTACGTTTAAAGGATTAAACACTACACTAAATTTTAGTACTTCATTCCATCCTCAAACAGATGGACAGACTGAAAGAGTAAACCAAGTACTGGAAGATTTACTAAGAATGTATGTGAAAGACTTGCCAGGTAAATGGGAGGATTGTTTGCATTTGGTAGAATTTGCTTATAATAATAATTATCAAACGTCAACTAGATTTAGTCCTTTCAAAATATTGTATGGATGGAAAAGTAATACTCCTATCACTTGGAGTAATCCGGTGGACAGATTAGTATTAGGTCCTGAACTATTGAAGGAAATGGAAGAAATTGTAAAGCAGGTACAAGGTAATCTGAAAATTGCATAGGATCGACAGAAAAGTCAAGCATACCCTAAAAGAAATCCAAAGGAGTTTCAGGTAGGTGAACATCTGTTCATCAAGATTAGACCCAAAAAAATCTCTTTAAGGTTGGGTAGTTGTGCCAAACTAGCACCTCGTTACTGTGGTCCATTTTAAATACTATCCAGGATTGGACAAGTAGCTTATCAATTAGCATTACCTTTGAATTTAAGTGTTCATAATGTTTTTCACATTTCTGTATTAAAGAAATATGTTCATGTTGCTACTCATGTTGTTAACTGGAATGATGTACAGGTGGAACCAGAAGGAGATTTTCTGGTGGAACCAGACTGTATCCTCGGGCGGAGGGAGATCACACTTCGGAACCGCACCATTGGTCAGGTGAAGGTGCAATGGAAGCACCTTAGTCCAGAGGAAGCCACCTGGGAATTGGAAAGTAATATGTGGGATGCATATCCAATTCGGTTCCAGGGGAATTATGAGGACGAAGAATAAATAACATCGAGGACGATGTTATACTTTAAGGGGGTGTGTATGTCACATATCCCAATTTTGCAAAAACAATTTTATATTATTTGATATTATTTGAGGGAAATATGTTAAATTTTATGCTAAGTTGTAATTGATGACTCAGCAAGGTCAAGGATATTTAATGTAATTCTGAATATTTTATTTATAAATAAATAAAGGAGGAGACAACAGCTTAGGAGAGTTGTTAAAAGAGTGTTTACTGGTCAAATTGGTGGAGGAGATTAGGTGGATAGCAAAATGACATGTGGCAACATCCTCAAACCACTTCCAATTGTTGCAGGTGGAAACCTCCCTACATTTGGGGTCATGATTCCCCAAGAAAGTGGAATCAGAGTAGGTGGCTCAATTAATGAAAATTGACCCAAAAGACCTAGGCAATCTTTATAAAAAATCCCATTGAAGAGAGTTGAGGCTGCTCATTCTAGAGAAGTGATCATTCAGGTTGAATGAATGTACTTCAAAGAAATTCAATGGAAGGTAAATTTGGAAAGTGTTTGAGGGGATAACTGCTGATTGATCTAGTGTAGCTTTTAAGCTGAAGATCATATTGCTAAGAGGAGAGTATTTACTGAGGTATTGAACTAGTCAATTGATAGAGGGTTCTACTGTTTGCATTCTCCACAAGTTCTCATCCAAGAAGACCAGGAACAGGCTCGGGGGTCCCGAGGAAGCGTTGTTTGAACGCTCTCCAGGATATTGGTAGGGAGGAACGACCTCCTAAAGCTATTGTTGTATGTCCTCAACAGGTTCTAAGTTATTTTATTTTACTGTGTTAGTTAAATAAATCTTAGTTAACTGTTATGTGAATGTTAACAGTTCAGTTTGTGAAATGTTTGAGTTAGTATTTTTATCAGATTGTTATAGAAATGAAATGGATTTAAAAAATAATGTGTTAGAATGAAAATAAATTTCTAAACTGTGTTTTTCCACACCTGGAAACTAGGCCATACTCTAGCACAAATAGAATGCTTTAAGTAGATAAGAGAATGAAAATAGTAGATAGGATTGTGTAACTATACATAGTAGAATAATTTTATTTCCATGTTAAAAAATTATGGAGGAAAAACAGTGTTATGATTTATTTCTATTTCTTTGTTTTCACTTAGTATAACTGAATGAAATGTAGCAGTAAAACTACTTTAGAGTTACAATGATTACTTACAGTTAAGTATATAAACAAGCTACTAACCACATAGTTTATCTTCTAACAATATCTACTAAATATAAGACTAATATTTAATATAAATTAGATAGGGTTATATTAAAAGTCCTTAACTTATAAAGAGTAAACAGAATTACAGAGTTTATTTTCTATCCTTTCGAAAACTCTGAATAAATTCTACATAACAGTTTAGTAAATAAAAGAAATGTAAATATAAACAATAACTAGTATAAAACTAAAAATTTACATATTTAGAAACTATTTTACATTGACCAGATAGGCTTATACCTGTGAAGGAAAAACTTCAGGGTTGAAACCCTAAACAATTTATTAATCTATTATAAATTAAATTATCTAAGTTGTAATCCATTTACATTGATAATTATATAAATAAACGTTACAAGAATTTTATAGTGTCTACTATAGACTATTACAGTCTTTTTTGAAAACAAATGTTTTTTATAAACAAGATAAGTTATAGTAACAAGTTAAAATATCACCACACACTTCAATAATCAAACCAAAATAACAAGTAGCAAAACCTGATTAATAATAAATTGAAGAACTTATTTTAGACAAGGGTTTCATTTCCGAAAAACCCTAGCTTGTATATACTGGACAAATAAGTTTAATATTATAAATTTCACATTACGACTGATCCACAGTCCTCATATTAACAATCAGCACTTACAAAAGGATAACTTAAACAGTAATTATCATCACTGACAGTGAAGAAGGAAAGACTCTATTTACGCAGAATCCTAGTTTACAAGAGTACAAAAACCATTGCAAAAACGAGACAGAGCTTGAAGATAGAGACCTTCTTAAAATCCAAATGTATTACATTGACAGGCCATAAGGCTAAAGACTTAACCAAAGTACATCACTCAGCTCAAGGTCGGTTTACCCATCTTCGTAGCAAGGGTTATAACAATAAACTGGAAAACAAATTATTAAAAGCCCCTATTAAACAAAGAGACCAAACAGGCTTCCAAGCACTGAGTTCTCCTTCAAAAACCCTCAATACAAGTAGGGTGAAACCCATTTGAACTTAGGCCTTACCAGTTAGAGCCACGAGCCACTGAAGACGGTCATTGTTTATCTTTCACCGAAGCTTGGAACTGTCACGGGTTCCTGCACAAGCATTTAACCAAGCGTTAGTTTAGGGATCAATTCTTTCACATTAAAACCCATAACGGTGTTCATAAATTAACAGAGTTTACACAATAAAAACTGAGATATATTTACCTGTAAATAACAGAGTATTAAGCAGCAAAGAGACTGTCACCAGTTACGTAATGCACACACAAAATTATCCAAACCCTACCACAACTGTGGAGCACAAACAGTAGAAAAGAAGCTTTAGCTTCACAAAGTAGTGACAGGCCACAAGGAAAGAAGGACTAAGCTATGGACAGGCCGAGAGCCAAACACAAAAACTAGTAAACACTCGCATGGTAAGGTTCACAGCTAAGAAAGTTTACAAACAAAGACCGAGCTCAGGAAACCACAGAAATGTCAAACAAAATCCTTGGAGCGAGCT
The DNA here is from genome assembly GCA_001517045.1 of Pseudotsuga menziesii. Taxonomy (NCBI): domain Eukaryota; kingdom Viridiplantae; phylum Streptophyta; class Pinopsida; order Pinales; family Pinaceae; genus Pseudotsuga; species Pseudotsuga menziesii. The sequence continues at coordinate 191,715 of LPNX010847969.1, forward strand.
AATAGAGGAATAGCCCTCATGGCCGCCATGGAAACTATGTAGAGTAACCCGTAAGACAACGAGAACTTCGGAGACAAATGACAAAGCAAATAGGGTTTGTAAGACTTTCATATCGCCAATGCATGGACAGGAGGTGACCACGTGCCCTCCAATTCGTTTAACCATGCAAGGGTCTAGTCCATAGTCCATCTACGATTCAATCGTTCAAAATTTAATACAATTATTTAATCAAACCATGCACAAAACTATGGAGTACACTTGTATATATTTTCACCAATGTTCATACATAAACTATATCATAATGTATGATAGCTTCAAAATTTGTGTATTGATTAACGATGATCTCTTAACATTCACCCTAGTGAAAGGTTGTAACAACTTTGTCATATGGATAATCCAAATGTCGATCATGCTTTAGGACCTTTCCATTTATCATTTGATTTATATACTTACAAAACGACGATAAAATATGCACATATTATATGCCAAACTTATCATTTGTAAACCGACGGCTTTGGATGGTTATAATATATGGAGTTTGACTAGAATAGTAAAAGTATTTAAAACATGACAATTACAAGGCTCAACCTTGGTATAAGCTCTCATATATAATAGTTTTCTTACTCGACTTGTCAAAACTAATAATAGACCATATCTTTATTGGGTAAAGGTAGTATGTGATTGTTATGTTTGCCTGTTCTTAGTATAGTGTAAGAATCTTGTCCATATTAGTGTCACTTAGAGTAAGCTTCAGATTAAAAGTTCTAGGTATAAAAATCTACCATAATAGTTATTATAAACATTAACTTGTTGTAAGCTAGGCAATATGATAATAGTAAAATGGAACAAACCATGCTCAAGTCTATAATCATTGGAATGACACTGATAATATATTTACCTATGACTTAGACTTGTGAAGTAAGGGTAGATAGTATTCCATCATGAAACGATGCATTTAATTACAATAATCAAGCTTATAATGTCAAGGAGAATTCCAGGCAGTAAGATTCCTACATAATGCAAGTAACGATCAGATTGGTACATTATTAAATAAGATGGTAATGTATGGTGTTACAATAATGCATGCATCAAGGCGATAATGTAAGTACATAAGTTTATAACTTGTTAATGAGAATTTATTTATACATACAAGTAACAGGTTGATAATTTCCTTAACTAGTAAGCTAGTGACAAAATAGAAACATGTACTCTATTGGAAATCTTTACTATCTAGATTGATAGAAGTACTTTTATGAAATAAAAGACAATTACTTTACCTCTTCAGAGCTTGCTTTTAAATAGTCAGTTAATAACTATCATTTTACATGCAGCAGATATACTTCTTGCTAATTTATGAATTAAACCCCTACTTGAGCGATCGTTACCTGTGAACCTGTAAGAACCAGCTGTCCATCTGCGTTAGCATAAATGTTAAGTAAGCCCAAGTTTTCAAAGATAGATTTCACCTACTTGCCAAAAAGTAAACTTATTAGTAAAACTGAAAGAAAGCCGTGTGCAGATCAATCTCATATAATTTACAAAAGTGAAAGTTGTATTAGTTAACGTAATATGAATATGATTAATACTAAGTGTTAGACTGTTTCATTTTCTGCTAACGCTAGTAGTTAGTAAACTACGATTTAGACATTTTATGTTATCTTAAAAAATTTAATTTTTTGTGAAAATATGGGGTTCTGACAAAAGGACTTTGAGTTCTACTGCTCCAAGACTTCTGAAGATATACCACCAGCATAACTTTGCTCTCAAAAATTGATTCCTTAATTCCCTCCCCAAGGCCTCTATTTAGACTTTGGGAAATAGAGTGGTTTCGGAGGTTGAGGAGGTTGAGATGGTTGGGGTAGTTAATGATTAACGCCCAACTAATCTCCATTAATCATGATTTTTATTTTTTAATGTTGAATGGAGATGTATGTGACTATTAATATAGGCAACCCGTGTATGACACATGAGTTGCTTAAAGGAAACCCGCATACGCTGATGTACACGGGTTGCAATGGAGATAGTTGTGTACAGTACGCGAGTTGTCAACGGGAATAGTCGCATACATACACAAGTTTCAATGAAGATAGTCGTGTATGCTAATCAACACTTAGAAAAATAATATGGAAAGCCGGTTGAAGGGTAAGTGCATCTCATGTCATGCCCATCTATAGTGTTTTGGCAAACTTCAATCCTGAAATATCCTTTTGTGTACCAACATAAGGAATGTCTACACTCGGACAGAGAAGTGCCATTTGGGTTGATAACACTATGTATGATGTATCTAGACTAATACAACAAAGGAAATTTCGTTTACATAAAATGCTTTTATGGACAATACATGATGCCCCAAGGTTAACCCATTTTTGCGGTTTACAATTATAAATTCCACTTTAATTGGATTTATTTTTATGAACTAGTTAACATATTATGCATGCATGTTTTTTTAAATAATCCATTCATTTAATATATAATTATAATTGACATAGATAATCCATCTCTATATTTATGTCTTCAGACAAAGGGAAAATTTGTATGTCCAGTTTGAGGTCCGAAGATCAAATCTCGTCATTCCAAAAGTTCAGGAAAGGAGGTGTTTGATGAGTATAGGCACTTCCTCTCTAAGAATCATAGGTATCGAACTACCAAAATACATCTGTTCAATGGGAAGCAAGAGATTGCTTTAAAACCACAGAGAATGACACCTCGCCTATGGAAGTTGCAATATAATAGAAATCGTGAAGGTATGTACAAATCATCGTATATGAAATGTTATGAAATTTTGTTTATTGTGTGTTGTTTATTGTAATTAACATTGATTTCTATAATTTCTTTTTAAACTATGATTTGTGATGGTCGTCATGATCATGAAGGCATTAATGGCCTTCCACGAGGAATGAAAAGTTATCCTAAACGATTTAGTAGGTTTCCCTACTATGAGCACCTATGAATTTCTCATATGTTTGATACAATACATATCAGAAAGAATGTGGCTGCAACATTATGGCGAATATTGGATGGAAGGAGTGAGAAAGAAAAAATGTCAAAATTTGCAATGGCATTCAAGAAGCTAACCATGCAATGAAAGACGTCATTCAATTTCATAGAAACGGAGACCAAATTAATATAAAATCACTTCCATGGATGTTAACATAGCAACAAAGTAATGCTGTAAAAGAAGTCATGCGAAAAATTAAATTTTCCACCGGATTTTGTGCGAACATGAAGAATATCATAACAAAGAAAGGTGATTTTGTGGGGGTGAAAACACATTATTTTCATATCTTCATGAAGGTAATTATTACGGTATGCATATAATTATTGTTATATTATCGATATTCTAGTGCATACTGTTGTTATTTTTTCATCTACTTTTTGTATAAAAAAATGAAACGATTTGTGTATTGTTACAGTTAGTTCTTCCTATCTCTCTCCCTTGCAACTTCGACAACAATGTCAAACATGTTATATATAATCTTGGGAAATACATGAGGTAGGTAGTGATTTTTTGCATGTGCTTAGTGTTCGTTTATTTCATTGTAGAACTTATATTTGATTTTTGTGCACTATTTCATGTTATGTAATATATTGTTTTTTATCTTAAATCACATGGTTTGGTTTGCATCACTTGTAGATGGTTGTCATCTAAATAAATACATAAAGACGATATAAAGTATTGGAGGAGAGAAATTCCTCGTCTCATGTGTGAAATGCAGTAGCATCTACCTTCATCATTTTCAATACACAAGAAGACTACCTCATACACCAAGTTAAGGATATTGAATTGTGTGGACCTGTACACTCAAGCTCCATGTGGATGGTTGAGAGGCACTTGAAATTTTTGAAGGGTTTTGTTATACAACGAGCACATCCTGAGGGTTTTATGATGGAGGGATATATGGTTTACCAAAACATGATGTATATTAGTGAATATATTCCTAAATTAGTGTCAAATCTCTATTTAGCTCGCATTTGTGATCCGCACTCCAATAAAAATTTCGAAGGGGAGTACCCGAAGGGGAAAGGTAGATCGAGGAAGGTGAAAGGTAATTATTAGATAGTGGAGATTAATTAATTTAAAACATTTTACTGTTGATTTTTATGTATATATCATACATATTCTATTTTTAATATTCAATATTCATCAATTAAATGTTTATACTTTGTTAAGTGAATATACTTTTGTATTAAATTTTAATTTATTTTTATCAAACAATTGGTTGAGAGTGGGATGCACTTCATTTATAAATTGCAAATAATCTTGACTGGATGAAGGTATGTATTGAACGATGTGAACAAGCTGGTCATGGAATATTATGGGAAGGTGTGGATTCATTGGTTAAAGAAACACATTGCAACGGAGATAACAATATTACACAAAGGGAAATCGATTTAGCATATGGTTTAAAAGATAATAAAGCAAGCATATTAATCAACCACACTATTTTTTTTTTGCAAACATATTGATGTACACGTTGATTTTTTCCATGTAGGGCAAAAAAATGCACTTAATCATAAATGGATCATGATGTAATATGTATCATGTGTATGGATTGTTGTAGGAAAAACACCATAAGGCTATGTGGTGCAATGGATCGAAATATCACATCGAAAAGTATGATGAAAGGAAGAAAACATCAGATTGTGGGATATGTGTAGTGCTTGAGGTGACCAATGTTTCCTATAGAAGTGATAGACATTCAAAACTCTAAGAAAATCAATACTATTGGTATTTGGAATATATTCTTCAGTGTGCCTTTAACTCCTTCAAGGTAGTTATATTCATTGTCAAATGGTACAGATTACAATTAAATCAATGTGATCACAATAAAACTATTATTGAACATGATAATGTATTTACCATGGTTAATACAAGGTTGTTTGAGCAAGGAATAGGGCCCTATTTTCTTCCAAGCCAATGTGAACAGGTATTTTACTCGGAGGTTCCAGGTAGAGAGGGTTGGTGATTTGTTGTGAGACATAATCCAAGAGGAAGGCCGATAAAGTATAATGTGCCAGAATGTAATGAAGAGGTTCTAGAAGAAGATGATGATGTTGAAGATGATAAACATGAGTTATATGATCATGTTCCAGAAGAAGATGTCAAATAATTAGTTGAATCGGATGATGTAGCAGACAATTTCCATGAAGATGATATCGACAATGACATGATGATAGTAACTGACATCGATGACGATGATGATATGGCCAATCCTTACAATGTTGACACTAGTTCGGATGATAAAAATGATGGCTTGGATGAAGAAGATGATGAAATCCATTGAAGTGCATGAGGTATTCCTTAATATATCTACTCTATATACTTTGATTTAATATTGCTATAGAATTATTGAATTTTATTGGTACGTACAAATTAACTATTTCTTATTTTTTTTGCCACTTTCCTTGTATGATGGCATATTTGTTATAATTAGAGACATTGCTTACTAAGTATGACAAAAAACACAGTTTTTTTACATAGATTTTATCGGGTTATGGAGAATTGAGAGTGATGTGAGGGGGGGGGGAGGGGACATAAGAGATTCCACCTTCATGTGGTTGGCCTTATTCATTAGATAATATTAAATTATTCTTGAAATAAAGAGAAGCTCAGTAAGGCAATGCACAATTATCATGCTAACCCAAATGGTGTGCTTGATCATGTACTGCACGGGGCCAACGTTGAATTTTTTTAAATTTGTGCTTGCTTGGACTGAAATTTTGCATGGTTAGACTAGATGAATGCATTGATGGTGTGGGATGGTTTCCAGAATCAAACATGATTGACACTCTAGTTGATCATGTACTTGACCCTGCATATAATAAGTGGCATGTGAATGGGGCAAATGATGAAACTTTTTTTATTTGTAATTGTATGGACTGAAATTTGACTTGGTTAGACTAGACATGTGTGTTGCGGGTATGAGAGGGTTTTGAGACTCAAACATGACTCATACAAACAAATATTCGACAATCAAACAAGGTACTGGCGCATAGTATGCTTATTTCACCTTTATTATTGTATATTGATATTTCACAACCCAAAAATAAGGCGTTGCAGTTGATCATGTACTAAACCCCACATATAATAAGTGACATCATGTGAATGGGGACAACGTTTCAATTTTTTAAATTTGTGCTTGTACGAAATGAAATTTGACTTGGTTAGAGTAGACGCATGCGTTGACGGTATGAAATTTAGTTGACAATGCTCTCTCTTTAGTTGACAACGAATATCATGATGACAATGCTGAATCTTATGAATTATCTAATTTCTAACCATATTCCCGTATATATCACCTACTTTCTTTATTCATCCTCCCCTACTTTGAGTTTGCATTAGGTGTCATTATAAGCATCAATGAGTTTGCACTAGGCGCCACACAAATGCAAGGAAGTACTTAAGACTTTATTCACAAGCTTTAACTTAAAGAAAAAAAAAGAAAAGTACAAAGTGTAGTTGGAATCCAAAGGCTATTAACCAAAATAAAGAATTGATTATGAGGAGACCTTTTCACCAATGAAAAATATGAGAAACGCTAAAGCCTTGTTAGCATTGACAACCAGTGAATCATTAAATAAATGTGAAAATGGAATTTTTGAAATGGTGGATTAAAGAGAAAGTATTATTCTCTAACATGTTGGAGAATATTTGGAAGCTTCACTTTCTTATATAATCTATATTGTTTCGCCCTTATATAGCACATTGCACTTAAGGAATTACCTTGTTGTCAAATATTACAATATTTATGGTAAGCCAAATACCCCAAACAATGATAAATGGAAATTCCCTATAAAAAAATTTGGAAGTTTTGTCACACCAAATTTTGAACCCATATTCAATAGTATCTCCAAACCAAGAATCCCTTAATCCAATGAAAGACTCTACTTCCTCGTAGAAATGTTTAACAAAACTATAGAAAATTATTAGGTGGTAATTTGTTTCATCACTTTCTATACATAGAATACACCAACCAAGTCCTTTGAACTTGATTTTCGTAAGTTGTACCAAGTTAATGTTGGACACGCCAGGAACATAAAGAGCGGGGGGTGAATTTGTGTGTGCGGTCTTTATGAATTTTTAAACTTTAATAATCAACAACTTATTCAATATTATGCATTATCACATTATCATTATATCACCATAAGCATTGTTATCATCATCATCACATAGAAAGCATAGCAACATAATACACAAAAATTTTACGTGGAAACCCAAGTCCTGGGGGGGAAACCACGGAAGCCTTTTGATAATAGTTTTCCAGGAATAACTGGAAGGAGGAAACAACCCCCTTATTACAAAGACTTCAATTTTCTAGCTTCAACTGGAAGGAGGCTACGACCACCTGCCTTACAGGATTCAACCTGAAGGAAGCTACCACTCCCTAGGTTTTTGGCTTCAACAGGAAGGAGGCTACGACCTCCTTTCCTTGCTCTGTCCTGCCACCCTGATAAGAAGATAGAAAATTTTGAACCACAACCCACACTAATCTTGTGTACATGCTAATCAACACCTGTACTACACTGCACAATATGTACCACACTACACAACCTATACCACACTGCTCAACCTGTACCACACTACAAAACTTGTACCACACTACTTAACCTATACCATGCTGCACTAGCTATACCATACTGCACAACCAATACCACTACTAACCACTGCTCATCATCTGATCACTACTCATTAACTGATCACTTTCAACTGTATCACACTGCTCCTCAACTAGTACAATCAACCTATCCAATCAAGCTGTACCAATCAATTTGTTTCTCACATCAACCAAATTAGTCAATCTGAGTCTGCACACCAAAATCAGTCCACCTGGTTCAAACCAACTTCTCATACAACTCAGCCAATCTGAGTCAAACTAACTGCACATAAGGAAACCTATGCCAATACTACTCAACTGAACCAACCTGTACCAAGATGCTTGTGTACCTATTCCAAATCAATCATATACTTGTGTTAATCTAATCAAGTTCTATGGCAATCAACCAACCCTTCTTACTTTTCCTAGTTCATCAAGTAAGAGACTCATTTGAGAAACCAAGAGACTTCACATACTGTAAACCAAACTTTATCCAAACACACTCTCAATGACACCACAACCAACCTCAATCAAAGTCAAGGAATACTTGACAAATAAACATGATATAATTCAACCAAATAACCTTAACCAAGAAGGTAAAAGACTTAACCAACTATGCCAAACTCAATAAATATCATAAAATATTATACACAAAAGGATTTTTCAGCCCACTCAAATCAAGTCAACAAATCAAACAAATATCAAGCAAATAGACACTTACAACACTGTCAAAGGTTGTCATTAACAATCAATAACAATCCAACTCCACTTAGGTCAAAGACACAATGATAAACACTTGTCAAACTAGTTTTCAAAGAAAACATTTAAGTTGATCAAATAAATAACTCACAAGATCTACTACTTACATGTCAACTTCTCATTCAATACTACACTTATACAACAATCAAGATAAACACCAAGATCTATGCCAACAATATTCAAGATAATCATCAAGATATATATCAATATCACATCAAGATATATGCCAATATAACCATCACCATAACCTCCATAACATATTGAATCACTTCAAAGAGATATACCAATATATAGCCTCACATACTAATATCAAAAAGGAACTCTATCCATGAGAGACATGTGCAATTACAAGAGAAACCATGAAGCATGAAACATACCTTATTGAAGATCACAAGATGAAAAACAAATATAAAAACCAAAATTTATTCTAGATATTTTCATCACATATCCCTCATAACAATCTTTCCAACGAGCCAAGAATTTTGAAATTCTGATTCCATATGAGAAAGTTATGCCAATTTTAGTGAAGATGCCCGGAAATTTTTCTGTCACAAAATTTCGTACTTTTCTCCAAGAGTGTGAAATTCCTAAGAGAATTGATGATGAAAAAATGAAATGTTTGATATTCTATTTATATAGGTTGTGGAGAAAAACTATTACCTTGGGCCGACACGCAATTCAAAGTTACAAATAGTTAAATTCTCTTTTGTTTGGTCGACTCACCCAAAAAGGTGGGGTGCCCTAAATTAAACAATTCATATCTCTTCAACCATAAGGAGTTGGAAGATGTTCCACATATCAATGGAAATGGATTGAATAGGACTATCTCTCTAGATGGTTTTATGTCCAAATTATTGGTCTAACACCCTTAAATTCTTCAATATGCCCAATACATCAAAGACCCCACACTTGAGGGTGCCAAAGACCAAACCACTAACTACAAAAGTTTCAAAGTATTTTTCAAAGTATTCTTCAACATATCAAGGAACATATGTGGGATCTACCTCCATATACATCTCAATATCCATATAACCACAAATAGGACCATGCATCATCATGTTTTAAGATCTCCATATCATTAAAAACATATCCAATGGTTCCATTGTATATCTTCATCATTATAAGAGTACCAACACCCCAAAAGAGGGGTAGAAATACCTCACCACTAGTTTGCAACACCTTATGGGATTCATATGAATGATCACAAGGCTACTACATGCCAATGACCATATAGTGTCCAAGGGACATCAAAACATTTATGTGGGTTCAAGACCCAAAATTTCAAGGACACCAAGGACCCCATAAGAATGGGTTCCAACATAACACCATAAGTGTGGGTTCCAATACTTAAGTCTCCACATTCAAGAGGATCAAGATATATGCTTTTGGACTCAAGGACCCCACAAGGACTTAAAAACCTTAGGACCATCCAATGAAAGAAATGGGATTCACCATCAACACATCAAGGAATTTACACACATGAACCACATCATCCGTCCAACAACCAATCAAGAGACCAAAAAAATTACAAGCGTAACAAGCAGAACAAAGACTAGTAACCAAAGATCAACCATGAGTAAGGAACTCGACAATGGACTCAAATGGGAGCAAGATACAAATTAGGGGGACTTGAGAAAGTCAATGGGTAACCAGGGATTTTGTCATTGTTCCAAGGCCTCTAAGGGCCTCAAGCTTGGGCTTGGACAAGGTCAAAAGGGATCCTCTGAAATAGACAACCACAAACTAAAGACTAACCCTCAGGGGCTCCATAGGGGGCACCAAGGACTCAACAGTTGCCATCAATGACCAGACACCATTGGCATCAATGACAACTTAATCATCAATCTTTCCCTTCGTCATTGATGACAACACCATAACTCCTCTTCAGAACAAGCTCCCCATGTCAACGAAAATTCTCTCCCCCTTTGGCATCAATGGAAAAGGGACCATTCTTTGACCATACTGCTCCCCTTGTCATCAACTTCTCTTCCTTTTCAACTTTTCCTCCTCTTTACATTAATGACAACAAGAACTTCTTTTGGCACTACTTCTTCCCTTATCAATGAGCACCAATGCTTCTTTGATCGACTTGTATTCTGTCACACAGATACTGCTGGAACCAACTAATATACGATACTCAAATATGATAACCAGGTACATATCTCCTTTTACACATTCTTTGTGCACTTCATATCACTAGTCAATAGTCTTCAAAATGGAATTGGGTTTTTCCCAATATTTTCATCATTTCTATTTTGATCTAGTAACCTTATTCTCCATACTTTGGTAAGATGGTGGTTGTTCATGTCATTCAATTGAACTTGCTTTCTTATCCAAACTTTAACCTGTCCCTGCATCCTGCAATGTTTTGTGAAATGACCATAATGATAGTAATTGTAACACTGAACCAAAAATGTACTTTTATTTATTATTGGAGTGATTCTGTCATGAGATCTGTAATGAATGGCTTTGTGACCATAGTTGTTACACTTGTAGCAGTGACCATGGAACCTTATCAAATATCTATGAGCAGTAAATTCTCTTGATACTTGCTGATCATGGGATATTTTGAGAATACATGTATTATTGTTATCCTTTTCTTATTTTACTATAGATCTTTTACTTTCTTCAATGTTCTTCTCGATCTTCAAATTTGTCTTTAACTGAGTAGTTGTTTTGTCTATGTCTTCCTTCAGGGAGAGGATATTCAATTCTTGTTTTTGACAAATTTCTATCCTTTCTTGGAGTTGTCTCATTAGATCTTCTTCTATCTTATTGACTTCTTCTACCTGTTTGTTTAGAGAAAATATATTTTCCTCCATCTGTCCTTTTGAATTCTGGTCATCCTCATGGAATTTTTGCAGTTGCCCTTGTAGTATATGATTCTCCTTTCTAAGTTCTGATAGGTCCTTTTCAAATTCAAATTTTGTCATACATACCTTTCGTAACTCTACCTTCAAGTATTTGATTTCAAGTTCTTTTTTTCTTCTTAACTTCTCTTCCAATATTTCTTTAGCCTTATAAGTACTTATCTCACTGTCTTTGTCTTGTAGCTTGCAGATAAATTATTTTTCCTTATCTTCTAGTAGTCTTTTGAGCTTGACAATTTTTTCTAATTGCTTTTCAATTTCTATGGCTGGCTTCTCAAGTTTATCTTTCAAAGAATTGGATATGGCTTCTTTGATTCTAGTAGCTTCTTCGACTTCGAGCTTCAGATTAATTATGGTATGTGTGGCCTTCTCATATTCTTCTTGATTCCTCTTCTCATCTTTGTCCAATTGCTCTTGCAATACCTGATTCTGTTCACAAATATTTTTCACTTCTTGTGAAACATTAGTAATTTCATTGTCTATCATAATATTAGCTAAATTCCTATCACTTATCAGAGAGCAAGGATTTTCATCATAATCTAATGTATTGCATTCAATTAATTTAGAATAGCTCTTATTTTCTATACCTAATAAACATATCTCTTTAAAAACATTACAAATAGAGTGTTCAGGGGATGTGCCTTCATACTTACCTGGATCTTGTACTGACCTGTCTACTGCTTATTGTTCTTCATTTAGCTAATTTATTTTAAACGACAAATCTTCAACTGAGTTGAATTTTCCTACTTTCTGCTTTCGGATATCTATTAGATATTCAGGCATTAATCACATAACCTCTACTTCCTCTTCTTTATTGGAGTAGTATTGCTCTAATTTGATCCATAGTTCCTTAGCTGAGATGCACTTCCCTGTATTTTTCTTTTGGATATCTTCTAGGCCTTCAAGGATGGATTCCATAGCCATAGAATTATTTTTCTTTGCTTCTTTCTGAGCTGATGTTTTCACTTTCTTTGGAGGTGTATATCTAGTAACAACTGACTTTCATACACCAATTGCCTCAAGATAAGCCTTCATTCTCATTTTCCATATCAAGTAATAATTTTACTCACATGACAATGGTACTCCATTCACTGAGAACCCCATGATGTGTCAATGATCTCCTTCAAGCTAATAAGGCTTTCTGTGAAGGATCTTCTCCGATACCAATTGTTGGACACACCAAGAACACATAGAAGGGGGGGGTGAATCTGTGTGTGCAGTCTTTATTAATTTTTCAACTTTAATAATGAACAACTTATTCAATATTATGCATTATCACATTATCATTATATCACCATCAGCATTGTTATCATCATCATCGCATAGAAAGCATAGCAACACAATACACAAGATTTTTACGTGGAAACCCAAGTCCTGGGGGAAAAACCATGGAAGCATTTTTAAAATAGTTTTTGAGAAATAACTAGAAGGAGGAAACAACCCCCTTATTACAAAGACTTCAATTTTCCAGCTTCAACTGGAAGGAGGCTACAACCACCTGATTTACAGGCTTTAACCTGAAGGAAGCTACCACTCCCTAGTTTTTCAAATTCAACCAGAAGGAGGCTATGACCTTCTTTCCTTTCTCTATCCTACCACCCTAATAAGAATATAGAAACTATTGAACCACAACCACACTGATCCTGTGGACCTGCTAATCAACACCTATACTACACTGCAGAATCTGTACCACACTACACAAACTATACCACACTGATCAACCTGTACCAAACTACAAAACCTGTACCACACTTCTCAACAATTACCACCCTGCACTACCTATACCATACTGCACAACCACTACCACTACTAACCACTTCTCATCATCTGATCACTACTCATCAACTGATCACTATCCACTGTATCACACTGCTCTCAACTAGTAAAATCAACCTGTCCAATCAAGCTGTACCAATCAATTTGTTTCTCACATCAACCAAATCAGTCAATCTGAGTCTGCAGACAAAAATCAGTCCACCTGGGTCAAACCAACTGCTCATACAACTCAGCCAATCTGAGTCAAACCAACTGCACATAAGGAAACCTGTGCCAATACTACTCAACTGAACCAACCTGTACCAAGATGCTTGTGTACCTGTTCCAAATCAATCATATACTTGTGTTAATCTAATCAAGTGCTCTGACAGTCAACCAACCCTTCTTACTTTTCCTAGTTCATAAAGTAAGAGACTCATTTGAGAAACCAAGAGACTTCACATACTGTCAACCAAACTTTGTCCAAACACACTCAACTCAATGACACCACAACCAACCTCAATCCACCCTCAATCACAGTCAAGGAATACTTGATAGTTAAACATGATATAATTCAACCAAATAACCTTAACTAAGAAGTTAAAAGACTTAACCAACTACGCCAAACTCAAGCAATATCATAAAATCTTATACACAAAAGGATTTTCAACCCACTCAAATCAAGTCAACAAATCAAACAAATATCAAGCAAATAGACACTTACGACACTGTCAAAGGTTGTCATTAACAATCAATAACAATCCAACTCCACTTAGGTCAAAGACACAATGATCAACACTTGTCAAACTAGTTTTCAAATAAAACATTTATGTTGATCAAATAAATAACTCACAAGATCTACTACTTACATGTCAACTTCTCATTCAATACTACACTTATACAACAATCAAGATAAACACGAAGATCTATGCCAACAACATTCAAGATAATCATCAAGATCTATATCAATATCACATCAATATATATGCCAAGATAACCATCACCATAACGTCCATAACATATTGAATCACTTCAAAGAGATATACCAATATATAGCCTCACATACTAATATCAAAGAGGAACTCTATCCATGAGAGACATGTGCGATTACAAGAGAAACCATGAAGCATGAACCATACCTTATTGAAGATCACAAGATGAAGAAAAAATAGAAAAACCAAAAGTGACTCTAAATCCCGTCATCACATATCCGTCGTAACAAGCTTTCCATCAAGCCAATAATTTTGAAATTCCAATTCCATATGAGAAAGTTATGCCAATTTTAGTGAAGATGTCAAGAAATTTTTCTATCACAAAATTTCATAATTTTATCCAAGAGAGCGAAATTCCTAACAGAATTGATGATGAAAAAAATGAAATCTTTGATATTCTATTTATATAGGTTGTGGAGAAAAGTTATTACCTTGGGCCGACATGCAATTCAAAATTACAAATAATTAAATTCTCTTTTGTTTGGTCGGCTCACCCAAAAAGGTGGGGTGCCCTAACTTAAAAAATTCATATCTCTTCAACCGTAAGGAGTTAGAAGATGCTCCACATATCAATGGAAATGACTTGAATATTAATATCTACCTAGGATGGGTTTATGTGCAAATTATTGTTCTAATTCCCTTAAATTCTTCAATATGTCCAATACATCAAAGACCCCACACTTGAGGGTGCCAAAGACCATACCACTAACTACAAAAGTTTCAAAGTATTCTTCAACATATCAAGGAACATATGTGGGCTCTACCTCCATCTACATCTCAATAGACATATAACCACAAATAGGACCATACGTCATCATGTTTCAAGATATCCATATCATTAAAAACATATCCAATGGTTCCACTATATATATTCATCACTATAAGAGTACCAACAGCCCAAAAGAGGAGTACAAATACCTCACCACTAGTTTGCAAGACCTTATGGGCTTCATATGCATGATCACAAGGATACTGCATGCCAATTACCATATAGTGTCCAAGGGACATCAAAACATTTATGTGGGTTCAAGACTTAAAATTTCAAGGACACCAAGGATCCCATAAGAATGGGTTCCAACATACCACCATAAGTGTGGGTTCCAAGACCTAAGTCTCCACATGCAAGAGGATCAAGATATATGCTTGTGGACTCAATGACCCCACAATAACTTAACAACCTCAAGACCATCCAATGCAAGCAACAGGATTCACCATCAACTCATCAAGGACTTTACACACATAAACCACATCATCCGTCCAACAACCAATAAAGAGACCAAAACAAGTATAAGCATAACGAGCAACACAAAGACTAGTAACCAAAGATCAACCATGAGTAACAAACTTGACAATGGACTCAAATGGGACCAAGATACAACTTAGGGGAACTTGAGCAATTCAATGGGTAACCAGGTATTTTGTCATTTTTCCAAGGCCTCCAAGGGCTTCAAGCTTGGGCTTGGACAAGGTCAAAAGGGCTCCTCTGAAATAGACAACCACAAACTAAACACTGACCCTCAAGGGCTCCACAGGGGGCACCAAGGACTAAATAGTTGGCATCAATGACCAGACACCGTTGGAATCAATGACATCTTAATCAAGAGTTAATAATCTATTGTTTAAAAGAAACAACATAAAAATGTGAATTTTAGTAGGGCATTTGTAATGGAAAACTTTTAAGACTTAGTAGGGGGTTTGAATTTTTTTT
This sequence comes from Pseudotsuga menziesii, assembly GCA_001517045.1. Taxonomy (NCBI): domain Eukaryota; kingdom Viridiplantae; phylum Streptophyta; class Pinopsida; order Pinales; family Pinaceae; genus Pseudotsuga; species Pseudotsuga menziesii. Next base: position 207,394 of record LPNX010847969.1, read on the forward strand.
ATAAATATCATCTTTGATGTATGCCATTTATTATTCAAATTTTCAATTTACATCTAATCATGTATTTAAATATTAAATCTAATTTACATCACATTTTTCATATTATACTCCTAAATAATGTCGCTTAAGGGACACCTTACCGATGAGTATGTTATGCCACCAATGTTAAATAAATGTTGATGGAATAACATACTTATCGGTAGGGAATCACTTAAGAGACATTGTGTAGGAGTATAATTAAATAAATGCTAGTTCTCTTGGTACAATTAAAATAAATTAGGACCTCAATCTAGTTCTTCCTTTATTAGATAGCAAGATTTCACCCTATACCTTGGTATATGGGAAAGGGTCCATAGTTTCCATCCATATCAAATTTTATTTCCCTTGACTCTTATGAGAGTATTTATGCTTAGGTTGGGAACAACCAGAGTTTGATAAACATCAAACATAAAAACAATAATAAATATAAAAAACATAAAACAATAATAAACATAAAGTATGAAAAAAGAATAAAAAAAACATTTCAAAATATAACACTCACCTCCTCCCCGCCTGTCGCGAAGACTACACATTTAATTGAAGAGATTGTGGAGCTCAATGAGGAGGTCATGGAGGTCATTGGGGATGTCTTAGAGAAGGTCAGAGAGGTCATTGAAGAGGTCATGGATCTCATTGAGGAGGCCCGAGAGGAGGTCGGAGAGGTCATTGAAGAGGTCATGGACAAGCTCATTAAGGATGTCTGAGAGGTCACTGAAGAGGTCATAGTGTTCATCAAGGAGGTGAACGAGGTCATTGAAGAGGTCATATATCTCATCGAGGAGGTCACAGATAAATCGAAGGTCGCTGAGAATAGCCATAGGAGACACAATGCCTCCAAAATCAGTAAGTTACCTAGCATTTGACCTAGCGAGATTACTTTGTTAAATTTCTCAATGTTCTAGATGCGATTTGGTTTTAGGGTAGGGATTGTGCAAAATATTGAAATATTAACACGACCCTAATTAACAGCCAATACTCTGTGCTTGAACACAACATGGTATGGATTCTGCAACAACCTTAGAGAGGGAAAATTCATCTGACATGTGGAAAAATTCGCACTTTACCTACAAAGTTTAATGGCTTTTGGGCATGGATCACCACATATTTTACATCACCGGTTGGATGCAATGTGTATAGATGTTTTTGGGGGTTTTCAAGTGGTATTGCAACCTGTGAGGGTTAAAGGTGGTATTTAATATACATGGATGTCTAGGGCACCACCGCTCCTTGAGGTTTAATATAAAAGTTTAAACAGAGAGATGGAGTGGAGGGGTGATAATAATAGTTAGTTCCCATTCTTCACCATTGATATGATTCCCTGAATCCCAATTAATTTTTATTTTTGGGTACAAATCTGATTGGTGTTTCTCTAATGATATGTGGTAAAGTGGGTGAAAATTTTGATAGCATACAACAAGATTTAGGTGTACTGGCTTAGGTGATAAAACCCTGCCGACCAATAGTTTGCTGTCAAAAAATGGAACAAAATATTCTAGTGATTTTCTCCTCATTCCATTCTATATATTTTCAGTTTTTTTCAATTATTAGCAGCAATTTGTAATCCTTCATCTCCATCTACATTTCCAACAACAATAATTTCATAATTAGGACATAGCCTAACTAACTAAACGTGATTTTCTGTAAAAGAAAAGTATACTAGAGATTGAATAACTTAAGGGAAGAAGATATACCTCCACAGCAAGGGGCCACCAGGATTAGATATGCCAGGAGGGGGACAGGATAAGAACACTAGAATCCTCCCTTTGAAGTTTGTTTCAAGCTCAACTTCGACAGTGCCTTAAAGGGAAACCTTGGGCCGGCAATAAACCAACAAGGCGGTTGAGATTGAAGGTATCCTATAGGGACTTGAAATGGTTATAGAAAATCGTTGGACACGGTCCCAGAATTTCAAATTCCCTTTACCTATCAAACATAAATTTAATGACGATTATGAATTTTGTATACCTTTCATTTTACATTTTGTATAAAATCACAAATGTCAAAACTAAAAAAAAAGTGAATCAAATTATTTATAAAACACAATATTACTATTAATATTTTTTTAAATATATTTATGGTATTCATCAATATTTCCAAGATTTATTTTTTATCAAACTTAAAAAAAGTGTTGAAAAAGAAATGTTAGCCTCCACACCGATCCAAACATTCATTAATCTCTTTGCCGAATTTGTAAAAGCTTTCCCAACACACCATTGTTTTTTATTAATATTGATAATGAAATCTCTAGTATGAGAGCCTTTTGCCACCTATTTCTCCTTTCAATTTTGTGCAGAGCTTTTCTTTGTGTTTCTACTGCTTCTATTGCTTCATCGTTGTCCTTGTCACCGGCTTGGTGTTTAGATTCATTCTCTTTCTATCTTCTTTTCGCATCCTCTGCTTTCACTTCTACCTATGGTTGGCATAAGTCATCGAGTTGGCTTGTCTCTTTTTTTCTTCCTTTGAATTCTATTATAGTATTATTTGTTTGGCCTATTTTTAAGTCAGCCATGCATTTTCAACTTTTTCTTTTGTTTTGGTTTTCTGTTAGATTTTAATATAAGGAACTCACAAATTTCAATATAGAGACCAAAAACTAGAAATTTAATATAAATCTATGCCACTCCACATTTTCCATTTTATTTAGAGAAATTTAAAATCATAAATGTACAAAAATCTATCTTGAGGCTATTAGGATTGATTTAAAATCATTCATCTACAAAAATCTCTTGAAGTTGCTGGGATTTATGATTTCTAATTCATGGTTACTAAAAACTTAGTGTCTTACATAAATGTTGCTTTTATATTTGCAATTTTGGAGAAGTATTTTTGCATACATTTCCAGACTCCTCTCTTAAGGCCCAGAGTGTCATATATGGTAACCACTTAATTTGGTATTAGGATTTGAGCTTAACAATGGCCTAAATGAAAATAACATAATTTGGGGTTATATATAATGGTTCATATGAGCAAAACGAAGTATTATATACTTCTTTCAAAAGAGATCATATAAGCAAAACAGAGTATTATATACTTCTTTCAAAATCGTTGGGAAATTGTTGGGTTTTTTTGGGGCTTAAAAATATTATTAAAAATAATTTTTACCTTCATATGTTTTCCATGTTCTTAATACCAAGCATCCTCTCTTAAACCTCTACAAAGGCCATTGTTTTCTAGTTTCTGAAGGTTGGGGAATCCTCTCTAGTCATATCTATCCAATATCCTTGTAGCGGTATTCATATATTCTCCTATAAAGAAACATGCAATATATAGAAATGCCTCTCTAACTGAATCCGTCCAACATATTTATGGTTGTATTGGTGTATTCTATTATAAAAAAACATGCAATATCTAAAAATATATGCTTCTCATCGAGATCATCATAGATAATTTTAATCCTATCATCATAGATCATTTTAAGCTTGTTTTGTATATCAGGGGAAGTGTTTTGGAAATTTTGAATGGTTTAAATCTTCTATTTCTAGGAAGAAGCCCCAAAATGCTCCAAGAGATCATGAAAATTTACAAACTCAACCACTTTGTCAAAACCTCTAGGACAAATGCATGCAAACAGAAGATCTCTTTTGAGTGTTGCATATCTAGTCCTATTAGATTATAAATGAGTGAATCTTAAATTCCCCATTTTCTAAAAATATTTTTATTACAAGATGTAGCTAAAATTAAACAACGTGAATGAAGGACATATTCACCTGACAAAATTAATGCATTCATTGTTGAATATGATCCACATCATCTTGTGAGCTTCTCTATGCATTCATAGGTGTTGTTTATTTCCACATCGAATTGAACCACATCCTTGACATGCATACTTCTGCAACGAATTTAAATATTTGTGCCCACATTAAATAAAAAGAACAAGATCAATCGTTATTTGAAATCTAAAGGTTAAACATTTATTTTACAAGAGTGATTTTTCCAACCCAACATTCCACAATTCCTATAACTCTAATTTTCCCTTTTCCCATTGTGATGTTGCTATAACATTTTTTGTTTGGAAATCTTATGATCCAAAGTGATTGCATATTTGGATACATGTTATTTTATTAAAGCTTTTCACATCAAACTTTCATATAAGCATTAAATTAACAAATTAAATCCAAGGGTTAAAAATAAGGTAAGAGTACTCCTCAATGATTATGATTTTCCATGTCAAAGGTTCTTATGTCTGCAACATCTGACATAGCATTTCTCCATTTTCCAATAATGTCTAGCTGGTATGGATGCTTCTCTTTGACTAGTTTGGGACTCGAACATATTGTATAGGATTCCCATTTTTTCCATGCATCCACTGAAGTTATGAAGAACGGAAATGGTAGAATATCATAATGATTACTGCCCTCGAGCCTCGACTACTGCAATTTCACTATGAGCTCCTTCAAACATAGACATTATTCTGCATATGATTTTCAGAGGTTGATTTGTCTCCCTCTTGCATTTCGTACTTGTCCATAAATACTTGTCATTACAGGGTTGGAAATTGAAATGAGTTTTCCATCCACTGAACTCAAATTCAGTTTATTTATTAATGAACATAAAAAACGCTTCCCTCCCTTCCATGTGTAATTACTTCGGGTTATAAATTATAGTAGGGATCTGGTATAAGCTATAGATACTTAAAAATTATGACGTGTAACCTAAAATAATGAATGTCAATTTGATGGTTTAGAAAATATTTAACCTGTATTGGTTGACATGATAATTTTGTATGCACATATCAATTACGTTTTCAAATGCAAACTACGTACTACAAACCATCAAAATACAGGCCTGGTTGGACTCCTATAATAATTGAAGGGGATTCCCAGGTGGTGATTCAACTGGAAACAAAGTTTCAGCATGGATCCCATATTACCAAGGTGTCTTATACATGGCAATTAGAAGGACGACTAGAGAAGCTCAAAGGGGTCTTAACCGAAGGGTTATAAACCACCTTTATCTACATTCGAAGACAGGGGAACAAGTTGGCAGAAAATTTAGCCAACATTGAGATGGATACCCACCGAGCTGTAAAATCAAAGGATTGGTACATGATCATGGATAAGACAGGACAAGTCAGTTGTGTGAACCTCATGGTTCAGGACATGCATAGAAATAATGATGAAAGCTAGGTAGGACATCGGGTGGGCCTAGACCTCTAACTGGGAACTTGGTCAGGCAGGTGGTCAAGAGGTAATTGCATGTGATAGGAATTTGTGGTTTAATCCCATTCCAGATCATCATCACAGTCCATCAATTCAGAATATTGGAGTATGAAGAGAACTAAATGCTCAAAAGGGGAAATATGAAGTTCTGCATGAGATTTATTCGATCCAAACTACGGATGGAACACAAAGAATTATCATCTGTAATGCAACTATTATGTATCTGATCCAAAAATTTCCATTTAAGGAGATGGAATTAGACATGGAAAATCATATAAGTAACCTGTGTTCTAGATTTGATGTATCCAATGCTAAGGTGATTTCGAGGTTGTGCCATTGGATGAGTTCCTGTATGTGATGTCCCAAGTCTGGTGTGTAGACTTGAACACTATCTAATTCTGTAATTTAAATTACAATTTCTGAACTTTGAGTCAAACCACTCAGAGCCTCTTCGAACAGGGAAAGTCAGGGGTTTTTTCTAGGAAATTTTGTAGGCAAGAGGAGTGATAAATAGGAAGTAACCAAAGATATTTCAGACATAGAATTTCCTTTTCCCTAACACATTTAGATCTGGTTCCATTTAGGTTTCAGAATTCGCTATGCGGAAACCTACTTCCACACTTCTGGGCAACCAAACCATGAAACTAGGAAGAGTAGTTCATCCTTTTTCAACCAGGGGCTTCTGTAGATTTATTATGGCTCTAATATAAATTTATATTATAGTATATAAAGTTTTATGCAGGTAAATAACAGATTTGGTAATTTTAGGAAACTAGTCCCTTGGACTGCACTCTAGGCTCGGGTTCAAGGTCTTCCAAACATATGGAGAAGGTTAATAAAACTCATATTCAGACATGGAAGGTGTTCAATGTGAAGTTATTGAATTATAAGAAGTAAAATAAATAAAATCAGAAAGGTTTAAGTCCTTCAACTCATTCGAAATCTAAAACTAGTCATTTTTCAATGCATTTCTAGCTAGGGTGTGGAAATGCTTCTCCAGAGTAAATCAGATATATTCAAAACTATGTAATACTTGCATAAAGGTAATAATACATTGTTTCATAGAATTAATTACTGAATTCAATATCATGGGATTTTTATATATTTACTCATTAATTTAGTCTTAATTACAAGGATAGAAAACTAGAATTGGAGGTAGACATTGTAATGGAAAACTATTAGAACATTACAAAAACTTTGGAAATGTTAGGAGACTGATATTAGGGACTGATAATAACCTCAATTAATGGCAGATATCCATCTATCTCTCTTCATCCCTTCATATCATCAATCTCTCATAAAAGGAGGAAATCTTGAAGATAGCTCTAATATTCGAATGGAGTGTCCCAATCACTCTAATGTGCTGTAATAAAATGGAAATGGATTTAGAACCTGAAATATCACTCCATTAATGGATGAGAGTTAATCCATATCTCCAATATAACCTGCAATCAGAAGGGAAGAAGAGGGGAGAAGGAGAACAGGGGACTTGGGGCACATCACCCAAGAGACTGAGGAGCACCACTCAGAAATGAAGCTTAAGCTTAAGAAAACTGAATAATGGAGTTGTAAATTCCCTTAAGTAGACCTTGGGTGACTTGTTGAGCAAGTCCTTCACCCGTTGAACAAGTAGCCCACTTGCCAATTTTGTTCCTAAGCCATGAGTGGCCCTCCTTGATGGGATTAACAATTTTGGTTTGCAAATGATGTTTCCTTCTTTGTATAACTTAACCCAAAGTGGAAATCCGACCTTCTTGAGAAAAATAGCAAGTATGAAGCTTAGTAAATGTTTCCATGTTTGTATCCTTCAGTCCAAAATAGAAACTGCTCCTTTCTTAAGTAATTAGCAAGTTTTTTGCATAAGGTAATATTTCCTTTCTTTTCATCCTTGCACCAAATTATAAACTAATTTGGATAGTTTCTATATGTACTATGACATGTTTCTTTTTCCTTCTTTTGCATTGTTTCCATTTTTCCATCCAAGGCAATTTTACTAGCTTTCCCCAATGCACCCTCCTGACATGGCAGCCTTAATTCCACATCATTATTGTGCATAATAAATAAAATTGCTGAAATAAAATTAAATACATGCCTTAGAACAATTATTAGAAATATTTTTCCTAGGAATAATAATTAATGTCAATTTGAGCCCCTAGGAATTTCATCATGGTCAACACTTTTAATGTCCCAAAATATGGGGACATGACAGTCCTCCCCTCCCAAATCTACTTGTCCTCAAGTAGAAGCGCTTCAAAGTGCTGCCATTTGTTCATAATGTAGGAGAAATAGAGCATGAATCCATTGTGCAAAAAGGTTGACTTTCTCCATGAAGCCATCGTGTAAAGTTTCTCCAAAACAAGCAATTCCAGGGTCCCATTGCTTGCATTGCACCCCCTTTAGTGAGAATGCCTTCCCACACAACTTGTCAAGCCAATTTATGCCTGGATCCCATTTTCTCAACTGTAAGTATCCAAACATTAGAATCCACCATACAAATTTATCATCACATGAAATGACATTCATGCTGTGGAAATCATTTCACTACACCGAAAACTGGAAATTCTCAATGCAAAGTTGGAAATCTGTCAGATTTCCCCACCCAACATAAAGTTCCTTATGTGCTTGATGCACATCAGCATTGAATATCACAATGATGTTGCTACAAATACATGGGTGTGAGTCCCATTTCCAACCCCAATGAGTATAGGAATCATCCAACCAACAAGGATGCCCAAACTGCTCACAAGAAGATGATGCATCACAATCATCTCCAAAAATGCAAGCAGGAAAAACAAATAAGTGTCCCCTCATCCCACCTGATAAGGGACTGACACTCCTACTAAAAGGTCCATGTAAACACTTCCAATGGCTCAACTCTCTACCACTGGTCAAATAATGCAAGCATCTATCCAACTGTGTGCAAGGTATTTTCCTGAACAACTTCTCTTGGCACTTTTCTTGCTTATTTGTCTTCCACTAATCATGTGCAGAAATTTTTCTGTAAGAAGACTCCATGTGTGACATGTAATATTCCACCCAATCCACATGTGGTTGAATGGCATCAAGTGACAGCCATATGTTCCTGTGTGGCTTACGGGAGGGTGATGGTGCATTCCACAAGTTATCATAAACACCTAGGAAAACCTCCAGCTCTTACTGTTGCACCAACAAGGAAAATTCCTTCTCCCAATTTTCATTCTCACTTGATGAGGATGAAATAAAAGTGTGGGTAGAAATTTGTATCAGAACCCTACAATACTCATCCACCCAAATTATTGCTTCCCAATCTTCATCCTCATCTAACCCTCCCATTGGGAAGAGACTCTTTCCAGAAAACAATTCCATTTTTTTCTGGAAAAGGCCAAGTGCTTGGTTCTCATCAAAATTGTCCACACAGTCCTCAAGCACAAAAAAAATATAATTAACCTCATGTGCATGTGTATGGAAGGTATCCAATGGCTGCAAACTAAATCTTTGTTGTTGTTCACATGTCAAGACAATGTTAGTCACAACAAAAAAAATATTGCAGAAATAAAATTCTTTACCTCCCAAGGTCTTCATTCCAAAGATGTTTCTATCCACCCAATCAATGTATGAATATAGAATTTTATTTTCTGATCCATATGGAATTTGATCAGCCACCTCTTCTGGAGAAAAATATACCATCCATAGGGTTGTTTCATAAGGTGTCTCCTTCCAAGGATGCATGTCAAACAACCCTCTATTGATGCAAGAAATGCTAGTACATCCTTGATCCTCTATTTTAGTGATATATTTATCTACCATCCATGAAAAGATAATCATCCTTGCTTGCTGATTCAATTGGAATGTCCTCACACATATTTCCCATTGCTAAGGACACTTCATCCTTCCTCTCAATCTTAATGGGTGCTTGGCCAAGATTTTCTTCCTCATATCTTTTCACAAGCATCTGCAAATATGCTCCTTCCTCATGGTTGTCCTCCACATGAGGCTCCTTCAACACATACAAAGTAGTTACTACCATGTGCACATGATTCTTTTCCATGCAATATGTGGGGTGTGGTACATTCAAATCCCTTTAAATTTGATCAATCTGCAACCTTGACTCTTGAAGAACTTCTTGGGTTCTTTTCAAGGAATCATATGTGGCCTCCCATTTACTATGGAGTCTTTCAGACTCTTGTGCTTCCCTCTCGAATTTACAAAGGTACATTTCAGCCACCATGAGGAGATGTTCTCTATTAGATATTAAGTTCATATAGCTCTCCTTCATCTTGGCCATGCCTTCTTTCAGTGCTATGCACTCCTCTAGAAAGGATTCTCCTTCCATGTCTCCACTAGAAGCTTTCCAACAACATCTTGCCACCAAGGCATTGATGTCAACAATGTTTTTCATGGCTGCCCTAAGTTTCTTTCTGTCCTCCTTTAGTGATCCACACAAATGATGTGTCTCACCAAGAATATCCTCCACCAATATTTAATCTTCTAATAGCTGACATATATGACCATTTTTCTTTTAGCATGAATCCACCACATAAAACTCATCCTCAACATACAGGTCAGCCTCTGAATTTTCTGCACACTCACTTCCATGATGTGAAGTCTTTCCATCCTCCCATGGATCAGATGGTTGCAGGTGTACACGTCTATTGCAAAAATTAGAACTGTTATCGTTCATTTTATTCACCTTATCCTCTTTTTGTACATATACTTTGGTGGACTGCTCCTCCACCAAACATTCTGGTTCACACCTGAGCGGTGTGGCCTTGTTTTCTTCTGCATTCTATGGCTTAGGAGGTGACTGTAAATATGATATGTATACCTCTTTTGGATCTGATCCAAAATATGTCTCACCACCCATACATGATCCAAAACCTTGAGCACCGATCCGGAGATCACCCACCAAGAAACTTGAAGTGCATTCTTCTTCATTCTCTTCTTGGAGTAATGGGAAACCAGCAAGATCTTCTGGAGCATCTTCTTTCAAACAAATTGAGGTTTCTCCTTCTTGAATGGTAGTATGATCATTATTTGAAGATAATCTTCTTGAATAAAATCCAAAGAATCTCAGAATGCTTGAGCATGCTGATGGATTTGATGACTCTTCACTTTTGCTTTCTTCTTCCTCCTTATTGCTCAGAGAGGTGGAACAACTTTGTTCCTCTATGGATGATTTGTTTATATTGAAAGAGTAATCATCTACATTCTTAGGCTCAAATCCAAATCTACAATAAAAATAATATTTGAAAGGAATGGATTTACAAATCACTTCCCCCAAGGAAAGACACTCTTTGTAGTGGTGGGGCAAGTTCTCAGCTGCATCTATCATCTTTGCTAAATCCTTCTTAGGATTATCCATGGGTAGTACCAAATTTATTTCTTCATACTCCATATGGTCATAAAAGTAACCATCCTTGTCTCTTGACATTTTGAACCCATCATTAACATAGATCACCTCTTCTTCTTCAACAAACTGATCAAAGTCATCATCTTCAACTACTGGCACAACCCTCATGGTTGCAACTTTAATTGTTGATTTGCAAAATTAGTCAACAGAGAGCCTTATTTCCACAGGAGTGGAGGAAAGTGCTCTGATACCACTGTGATGTCCCAAGTATTGTGTGTAGACTTGAACAGTATCTAATTCTGTAATTTAAATTACAATTTCTGAACTTTGAATCAAACCACTCAGGGCCTCTTCAGACAAGGAAAGTCAGGGGTTTTTTCTAGGGAATTGTGTAGGAAAAAGGAATGAGAAATGGGAAGAAACCAAAGATATTTAAGACATATAATTTCCTCTTCCCTAACACATTTATATCTGGTTCCATTTAGGTTTCATAATCCGCTATGCGGAAACCTACGTCCACGCTTCTGGGCAGCCAAACCGTGAAACTAGGAAGAGTAGTTCAGCCTTTTTCAACCAGGCGCTTGGGTAAATTTATTATGGATCTAATATAAATTTATATTACAGTATAGAAATGTTTATGCAGGTAAATAACAGATTTGGGAATTTTACAAAACTAGTCCCTTCGACTACACTCTAGGCTAGGGTTCTGGGTCTTCCAAACATATGGAGAAGGTTAATAAAACTCATATTCGGACATGGAAGGTGTTAAATGTGAATTTAATGAATTCTCAAAAGTAAAATAAATAAAATCATAAAGGTTTAAGTCCTTCAACTCATTCGAAATCTAAAACTAGTCATTTTTCATTGCATTTCTAGCTAGGGTGTGGAAATGCTTCTCTAGAGTAAATCAGATATATTCAAAACTATGTAATAATTGCAGAATGGTAAGAATAAATTATTTCAGATAATTAATTACTGAATTCAATCTCATGGTAGTTTCATATATTTACTCATTAATTTAGTCTTCATTACAAGGATAGAAAACTAGAATTGGAGGTAGACATTGTAATGGAAAACTATTAGAACATTACAGAAAATTTGGAACTGTTAGGAGACTAATATTAGGGACTGATAATAACCTCAAATAATGGAATATATCCATATATCTCTCTTCATCACTTCATATCATCAATCTCTCATAAAAGGAGGAAATCTTGAAGATAGCTCTGATATTCGAATGGAGTGTCCCAAACACTCTAATGTGCTGCACTAAAATGGAAATGGCTTTAGAACCTGCAATATCACTCCATTAATGGATGAGAGTTGATCCATATCTCCAATATAACCTGCAATGAGAAGGGAATAAAAGGGGAGAAGGAGAACAGGGGACTTGGGGCACATCACCCGAGAGACTGAGGATCACCACTCAGAAATGAAGCTTAAGCTTCAATCAATTACAAAAATACATTAACCAAACTGAATAATGGAGTTGGAAATTCCCTTAATTAGACCTTGGGTGACTTGTTGAGCAAGTCCTTCACCCGTTGAACAAGTAACCCACTTGCCAATTTTGTTCCTAAGCCATGAGTGGCCCTCCTTGATGGGATTAACAATTTTGGTTTGCAAATGATGTTTCCTTCTTTGTATAACTTAACCCAAAGTGGAAATTAGACCTTCTTGAGAAAAATAGAAAGTATGAAGCTTAGTAAATGTTTCCATTTTTGTATCCTTCAGTCCAAAATAGAAACTGCTCCTTCCTTAAGTAATTAGCAAGTTTGTGCATAAGGTAATCTTTCCTTGCTGTTCATCCTTGCACCAAATTATAAACTAATTTGGATAGTTTCTATCTTTACTATGACATGTTTCTTTTCCTTCTTTTGCATCGTTTCCATTTTTCCATTCAAGGCAAGTTTACTAGCTTTCCCCAATGCACCCTCCTGACATGGAAGCCTTAATTCCACATCATTATTGTGCATAATAAATAAAATTGTTGAAATAAAATTAAATACATGCCTTAGAACAATTATTAGCAATAATTTTCCTAGGAATAATAATTAATGTCAATTTGAGCCCCTAGGAATTTCATCATGGTCAACACTTTTAATGTCCCAAAATATGGGGACATGACACTGTAGATGGTGGGAAGGTAATCTAGTGGAGGGTGGCAAAGGAAGAGGAAAGTGGGCCTTAAATCTGGAGAAGGATTTTGGTAAGGCTTCCAGAGCCCAAAGAAAGGCATTATGGGAATCATGGATGTATAAGATTGAGTTACCTTTGGAAATTCAACAAATAATTAATGCCACATAGAGACAAATCTGGGAGGAGATGGACAAAGATACGCTCCATGCAGAATGCAAGAAAGCAAAAGAATGGATTCTCGACCCTAGCCACAATGTAGGAATACTTAGTCTGTATGAGAGATCGGTGGCCCTTTTTTGGGTTATGAAAAATCTTATCGGGAGGACAGTTTGGGATAAATAGGAGGCTGGCTCTGCTAAGGAGAAGTCAAATCAGTGCAAATCCAACATCTGCACGCCAAATTTTATTTCCTCATCAAGCCTCTCGGCCTTTAGGATCCCCCTACGCCTTATCCAGCTATTTCCTAGAAGTCAGATGAGGCCAAATTGCGGTAGGGACACATCCAATATCTCCCGTACATTCTCCTTTAATAAGTTTGACTTTTTAGTGGTATGATATTCTATGGTTTTCTTAGGCTTTAATGCATGTTATCTACAAGTTGGTCAGCTTGTCTTGAGTCCATTGTTAGTAGTTTATATTATTATGTTTCCTAGTAGTCGGGTCCCTCTTTTGTTTAATCTGGTCATGAGGAATGTTTTTGGGCATTTACAAACCCTTTGGTCTCAAACTCATGTTAAATTCTATATGTAAGTGGTGTTTATGGGAAGTACGTCGGCCAGAATATCTATGGGAAATGGGAAAATTTGGTTTTTCTGGACCAATTAGACTTGAGGTTTTCAGGATGTAATCTTCTTTTATGATTTTAATATAATGAATTCCATCTTACTTACAAAAACAACTTAAGGGAAGAAGCTTAAAAATTAGCTCTAATATCCAAATTTAATGAAATTTTTATTTTATTGTGCCTCTAGTGAGATGTGATCTGAATTTAGTGAATACTACTTTATCACACCAATATGAAATAACAATACCACCTACTGAACTTGTCCAAATTGGGTCATTCATATCAGCAAGAATTCCTATGGACTTTTCCAAACCAAAGGCATTTCTAGGATTTAGTATCGATCGATAAATCATAGACTTTGGAATGTCAATTTTGTGAAGAACATACATCGAATTCATTGTTTACCCTTATAAAATATTCATTTTCTTACAAAGCATAGGTGACATGCTATAGAATCTCCTTTCTTTCATTAGAAGAAATTAGACCATGCAAATGGCATTTGGTTGGTACTGATGTCTTTGATTAGCAACCATAAATTGCCATCTCTATGGAAGATAGTGCCTATGCATTCATCCTGTAAATCTCTTAAGATATCATCCTTGAGTTAATAATAATAACCCCAATAAACATATTTTACAATCAAGTCAATCACTGCGTCCAATAAATTTACATGAGAGTAACATAACATTTAGAAGCTAAGTTACTAGGCTGTGGATATGGATTTGAATATGGATAAGATCCACCAACTTTTTGAAAATCTAAGATCTATCTAGTTGGTGCAAGAAAACCTTTGCAACATTAATATCTTAAGTTGTAATAAAATCTGTGTGGGCACTTCCATGATCATGAATATGACCAATATATTCATTAACATCCTTCATTGTTCCCAAAGTACATGTCATGGAACTATATTCATAATGGGGATTACTACCTATAGAAAGTAAATTTTAATGTTAATTTCAGTTTAATGTTACACAATAGCCAACATGCATCAAGTGTTCAGGATATCATATTTAGACCCTAGTCCCTCTTAGAACTATAACTTACCCCTTAAATCCATATCTTCCCATCCATCCATAGGACATCCTATCTAACTTACCTTTAAGAGTCATAAAACAAGTATATTAAACCTTATGATTTTGTCCTTCCACTTGGTTGTTGGTTATACCTCTAATGCTCTAAGTTTTAAGGTCATATTTGAATTTTGGTTGTTTGCCTAAAATACCAATGTGAAGTTCATAGACATGTGTTAGTAGGATTAAAAAACCAATGACATGATGTTATACCTAAATCCTATCACCATCATGTGATGAGACCCTTAACTTCTATGTTTTCCCTTGATCCCAACACTTGGAGTGGAAACTTGCTCTGTTTGTCAATTCTACTTGAAAAAACCTAGCACCACGCTTACCCTGTGGATGATCAGAGGTACCTTGATCAACCCCTCATGTATCCTATTATTGAGAAGCAATGCCACCACCTATGGTATTCGTTCTTAAAGTGGTTCTCATCTAAACCGCTCTGTCAAAAGGGAACAAAAGCGGTACCCTGGGTAAAATGGAAAAAAGAGAAGTTTCTCGAGTCTTCTAGAACTTGAGCCTCACGTCCACTTATATCCCTATCATTATGGGTTAGTTTGAGCTAGAGATCCCCCATGGTAGGATCTTGGAGCCACCTCACCCACCATTCTCTCAACTATTCCTATCCATTGAGCCTTATAAATACAAGCTCATATCCATAGTTGAGGGGGAGAACTATAGAGGTATTGTTATGATGTTCGATTGACTACCTATTCCAAATCATTGGAGAGCATAGAGAGAAAATTTGGAGCTTATGGGGATGAAGTGTTTGTCTCGTGGAGGGGTTTGTCGACACTAAGGCAATGGTTGTAAGCTTCTCCATACATTCTTAATGCAAAGCTGATTTCCGTCCCACATTACTGTTGTTTTGATTTCACATGTATATGTTGCTAGATTCCTTAGTCACTAGCATGGATAAGTAGACAATTTTTTGGTAGCTATGATGTGCTTGTATGTTTGATATGTTTGCAAGTACACAGGTTCATAATCAAAGCAGCATTCTAGGTGTCTACAACATTCAAGGAAGGTCGCTTGAGATCCCCCATGGTAGGATCTTGGAGCCACCTCACCCACCATTCTCTCAACTATTCCTATCCATTGAGCCTTATAAATACAAGCTCATATCCATAGTTGAGGGGGAGAACTATAGAGGTATTGTTATGATGTTCGATTGACTACCTATTCCAAATCATTGGAGAGCATAGAGAGAAAATTTGGAGCTTATGGGGATGAAGTGTTTGTCTCGTGGAGGGGTTTGTCGACACTAAGGCAATGGTTGTAAGCTTCTCCATACATTCTTAATGCAAAGCTGATTTCCGTCCCACATTACTGTTGTTTTGATTTCACATGTATATGTTGCTAGATTCCTTAGTCACTAGCATGGATAAGTAGACAATTTTTTGGTAGCTATGATGTGCTTGTATGTTTGATATGTTTGCAAGTACACAGGTTCATAATCAAAGCAGCATTCTAGGTGTCTACAACATTCAAGGAAGGTCGCTTGAGATCCCCCATGGTAGGATCTTGGAGCCACCTCACCCACCATTCTCTCAACTATTCCTATCCATTGAGCCTTATAAATACAAGCTCATATCCATAGTTGAGGGGGAGAACTGTAGAGGTATTGTTATGTTGCTGGATTGACTACCTATTCCAAATCATTGGAGAGAATAGAGAGAAAAGTTGGAGCTTATGGGGATGAAGTGTTTGTCTCGTGGAGGGGTTTGTCGACACTAAGGAAATGGTTGTAAGATTATCCATAAATTCTTAATGCAAAGCTGATTTTCATCCCACATTACTGTTGTTTTGATTTCACATCTATATGTTGCTAGATTCCTTAGTCACTAGCATGGATAAGTAGATGATTTTCTGGTAGCTTTGATGTGCTTGTATCTTCGATATGTTTGCAGGTACACAGGTTCATAATCGAAGCAGTATTCCAGGTGTCTATAGCATTCAGGCAAGGTATTCATCCTTTGTCATTCACTCATTTGTTCTAGATGTGAACCATTCAGACCAGAGGAACAGCTTCTATCTGTAGAAGGTGCAATATTCCTGATAACACATGAACATATCTAATTGCTTGAATAATTTCAAAGGAAACCTTGCAAGCAAGCTCTTTGTGAGCACAACTTCATGGCTGATGTTTTGTCTAAAGAAACGATACATTCCCTTGTGGGGCAAGTTAACATTGAAGCATTATTGGAAGGCCATATCACTTACACAATTCATGAACTTGGGTTCTAAATATGAGGTCATTGAAATGTAGTGTATCTCTTTATAGTCAATTTCTGGGTAGCATTGTCTACTTTTTTTAAGGATTCTATAAGGACCACATTGTTGAGCTAGAACAAACTAAGATGTTTGAACCTAATCATGATTTGTTTCACTTGGTATGGATCTTCAATAGTGGAGTTATATTCACTTCTCCAAACACTATTATTTCTATATTCTTTGATAAGAGTAAATTTGTGCAAACTATGTGTCCTTATAGTTACCACAAACTAAAATGAAATGTGAACTAATAACACCCTCAAATGTATGGTTTAATGTGATCCTTGTGATTTGATCTCAAAAAAATCAAATATGCATGAATTACTAAACCCTAATACTTTTGGAAAGGTTGTATTATTAATTATAAATTGAAATTGAATGGACCATATCTCCTAAAACTTTGCACCAATGGATCTAAATTTTGAAATTGTAACACCTTTAATACTTATTGTGATTGAATCTCATAATTGTCAAATATACACTGTTATCAGGAATTATGCAATCGATGCGGACACCATTTGTTCCTCTACCCTGCAAAGCACAAGTATAGAACAAAAGAGCACAGCAGTATATCCTTTCCTTAAGAAATAAAATTAAATAACATGAAATAAAACCGTACCTCAGACCTAAGTCCCTTTTCCCTTGTTCCAAAAAGTCCTAACGATGTTTAACACCTGTAAAATAGATCAAGAGACAAAAACGCAAAGTGATAGCATCATGATAAATCAATTACTTATATCAGTGCTTAAGGAATCTAATAATATTCAAATGAAATTGATAACAAATCAAATATAGGAAAGGGGAACACTTTTGTATTAATAATGAGAGAGTAAAGTTACAACCAAGCCTTGATGTTGATGGCTTTAACCTCCATAAGAAATCTACAATCCTTCACAACTATGACAATCTCTTCACATACACGCCAACTCTACCTTGCCTCTAACTCAGGGGATGCTAAGGGTACTTTTCTTAGCCTCCCCTACTCTCATCATCAAGGCTTCATTTATAGGCCAAAGTACATGATATAACATTAGGGAATGGATAGGATATGATCCCAACAGGAGAGGAAGGCGAATGCCACCTCTTCAAAATCAAATACGAACTGAATCCATGGAGGCTTTCACAAGGAAGCTTCCAGAACATTTTTTTCCTCCTTTTTGTTCTATCGATGCACCTATCATAAGGGGTAAATGCATTGATGTAGCTTATTTTCAAAGGAAAGAGGCATCGACGCTCCTTGCTCCACTATAGGAAGCACCATCGACGCTCTATCAAGGTCGGCGAAAAGCGTCGCCCTCTCAAAGGATGGAGAAAAAATAACCGAGGTATCTCAAGTCTAACTCTCTGAAAGGAAAATAGTTCATCGTGGAATTTCCAGGTGTAACAAAATTCCCCTTAAAGTACGAATCTAGATGGAATTGATAGGTGAAACACTTTGCAGGATATCAATCTGGTATAGAGGCAATGAGAGATGAGCTCATAGCTGACATAGAACCAATAATTGACCTATCCAACTGACTCATGGCTGAGAACCAATACACTAAAAATCCATGATGATGACCATGTCATGGCTACCAAACATACACTGTAGATCCATGAATAACCGATGTAAAGGATGGAACATGGCTACAAAACATACAAGGTAGATACATGTTACTCAACCTCAAATACTGAACACAGCCACCAAGCATACAATGTGGATCTGTGTCAATACTTTAACTATTCTCTAAACGAAACCTGAGGATAGGAAACCAGAGTGATGAAGACTAATCTCTCAGTGTATTCATCCCAATCCCAACAGATACGATTCTAACCATGTGAATAGATGTTTTTGATGTTGAACATGGCAAAAACCACTTGATTACCAATAATTCATGTATATTGTTAACAAGTGTGAGGGAAATCACCATTAATGTCAATGATCCCCAAGGTATGTAAGTACATTCTCTCAAGTGTGAATGGATTTCTTGAATTCATATTCCAATCAGAGTTCAATGATGAAAACCTACTGTTGAAAGCGAGGAAACTTGCCATTAAGGCATGCAGGCTTCAAGGTACTTAACTAGGTTTCTAGGTCTAATTTTGAGATAATTAGATGAATTCGACAGGAATAGACTTGTCAAAGGAGGGCCATGATGATTCCCCCATCAGTGATGAGAAACATGGAACAAGAGTTGATTTGAAGTAATGAGACTAACTCAGAAGAGACATCCTTTGAAAAATTTGTGGCACGACAAACAACTTGGAAGCACTTACTTGACAAGACTAAAACTATGTTTAATGAAAGGAATATGAAAAATAATTCTTTGAATTGACTCAAAGGAGTCAGGTGACTCACAAAAGTGGATTGACTCGATGACAGGATGAAAACCCAACTGTTCAAATATACAAATGCAGACATATGCCATGTTCAAAGGTGAGCTGTAGACTGCCATAAATACAAATGAAAAACATTCCCCTTTCCCTTAATTTCCCCATCTAGAAATATGAGTGCCTCTTTTCGTTTTTACAAGTCCAAAGAGGGTAACAAACACTCGGTTTAGTTCATCAAGTGATGAGTCCATTCTCACATGTTTTGCGAACCTAAGAAAGGAGGGTTTTGTTCCCAAATAGGGTCTTCCATTGTTTGATTTTGTGAGTCTGATGAAAGTGAACTCAGTATTGTTAATATTTAGAGATTCTGAACGAAAACATAAGAAAACTTCAAAAGGTCCTTTTTTCGTAAATAGACCTAGTCGGTCCAAAAAAGAGATAACCTAACACCGAACAGTCGATAGTTCTAATTCTTTTAAAAGCGTGAATGTAACAATTTCACTTGGAAATAATTTTGTGTTTTTAGGGAGACTGAAAAGAGCTTAAATATAACTCCATAGTGGGTTTACTTTTTCATAATCCATTTTTAACGAGTCTGAAAAAAAAAATGAAAAAAAGTGGACTCGACACCTTTTTACTGGTTATTTTACGAGCATGTGAAAAGTGTAAATGATGCTCGGTACTTTTTTATTGTCACTCTAAGCTTGAAAAAGAATAAAAGAGCTTGTTTCATATCCATGAACCAAAATTTGACCTGAAAAGATCACAAACATATTAAAAATCCAACTCTATTAGAACTATATAAAAAAAAAGTGATAAAACCCACTTTTATAAAATAATTTTGGATTTCAAAAGCAATTAAATTATAATGAAACAAAAAAAGTTCCCAAAATTACTATAAATAGAGAGGAATAGTAAAAAAATTTACCATTTTTACTCTTACCACTTGGAGAGTTGAGAGTTGGAGTGAAGAAAGGAGAGATTCATTGGAGATTGCAAGTGATTTCGCCCATTGTTTCTCGATTTGTTCTTGGAAGATGTCAGTTTATAACCATTCTTTTTATGCTCATGGTAAAAATCTTTTAGTTTTAAAAAATAATAGAAGGTTTTGATTAGAGTAAAGGGGTACCTTTGACCCGAAAAAATGAGGGTGATGGGTGTTTTAAAGGTTCAAAACGTGGGTCGTAGTGGCCTAATAATTTTTCTAGACGTGAGCATGACGACGCTCTGTCGTGCTGGGACAAATGCGTCGTAGGTGCTCTATCCACAGTGGACAGAGGAGTCAGCCACCGGTGCTCTATGTATGCAAAGGAAGATGTGTCATAGGTGCTCTGTCCGTAAAGTGAAAAGGCATCGCAAGCCCTAAATGTTGCAAAAAATAAACCCTATCCCTGTCAAAAATCAATTTTAACCTTCCGTGTTTTAAAACAAAACATCATTTTATGATTCCCTTTTGGCCATAATACGATTATTGATAAAATAAATTATGTCTTGTAGCTGCAACACAAGGTTCATATCATGTTTATCTGAAAAGAACGTGAGCATGAGACGGTAGAATTCCAAGCCATCAGTGATCCAGCTACCCTAGAGGCATTACAAAAATATGGACTGCTTAATTATTTCAGGGTACCAAGAATGAAGGCACACTTTTGCCTATTGGAATACATTATAGACATGTGGTATCCCGAGATGCAACACTTTGTGGTTGGGATCCACATCTTGACCATAGACATCGAGGATATTTACCTATTTACTAGTTTATCTCAGAGAGGGAGACCAGTAGTCTTCTCCGACCCACAAGGAGGAGAGTCCTCCTTGGATGATTTGATTGACCAATATTGTGCACTGGGTACATATGCCCAATCTAGAAAACTACACATCCAGCAGATAGTGGATCGTCCTATAAGGATGGTGGTCTATACTATTGGTAAGGTGGCTGGGACTAGTTCCGCTCACCTGACTACTAGGTCACACATGTTTTATGCCATAGAGTTCATGGAGCCTACAGTATTCAACTGGTGTGAAGGCATGTTGGTGAATCTGAAGGACCAACTGAGCAAGTGCAAGCAGGGAACACTTAAGCAGTTCTGTTATGGATCCGTGGTGGTGTCTTTCATCTTACAGAGGGTACCCCACATGAGGCCTCAAGTGACTGTGAGTAGAATAGACCATGAGGATCCTAGGATGCTCAAGTGGGTTTATGTCAAGGCCCTCCATGGTGGTGGGGGTCCTAAACTAGTCTACGGATCAACCTTATTTCGTTGGTTGAGAGGCCAACTACTTATGATTGAGGATTATTCCTATGAGGGGGTAGACTTTTGTGAAGATCCATAGCTTCCACTTCCTAAGGGGGAGGAGTGGGATGATAGAGGTAAGAAAGACACTACATCATGTTTTTAGGTTTTTGTTTTTATTTCATTTTTATTCTCCAAAGCTGAGACAAGTGAAAATGGTTCGTGCAGACATTGGACCTATACGTCCAATTGGGATGTCTCCTACATATAGGAGAGTTGGGGTTAGGGATATGGTGGAATATCCCTCTGAGGCAGATGAGGAGCTTTGAGATCTGAAGGAGAACCTAGAACGTCTGACTGTAGGGATTCTAGACGTTACCACTAATGAATTACCCAGGCGCTACCAGCATCATACCACGGGAGTCTTAAGACGATTTGCTAGGCTACTTCGTAGAGTGTCCCAAGCCATTATATGTTATCATGAATACCACCATGATGATGACTAGTCTATAGAGACTTTTCACTTTTTGTATTTGTATTACTACTGAAAGCTTTGAGGCTTCATATTTTTCCCTTTTATATGTATATTTTGAACTTATGATATTCCTGTACTTTTGAGGGCACTGAAATATAGATGCTTCAGCCCAATTTTGTATTTCAGTTTTACAGTTTATATATATATAACAAAATTTATTTACAGTTGTGTGTGAAAAAAATGTGATCTGTGAAATATATACCTACTTATGAATTTACATGCATGTTTTTTATGTCATAATGGCTTTTGAATTATGAATAATGTACCAATATAAGACATAATTAGCTAAGGAATCTACAATAGCATTCAGATGTCTCAGAATATGTCGATACATGACATGTTCAAAAGACCTTTCTAGGAACCTAACCCTTCGGAATGTCTGAAGGATTAGAGGGTTACAGATGGTGTAGATATGATTTAGCTATTGAACAACTAATTCTGAATCTAGGTAAACCCTAATCTCCCTTACATCATTGGCTAGGGCTTCTTCCAACAATCAATCACAACATGATACTCTGGGAGATTGTTGGTAGAGGGACCTAAACAAAAACCCCATGATAGGAGAGTACAATACCCAAGTTGTTGATGCAAGATTTAGCGTTTAATGATTAGCACCATCCATGAATCTAGTGAAAGTCATCATCTTTACATTAGACATAGTACATATATAAGTAGGATTTGTGAAACACATCTTAAATCACAAAACAACCACACTTTCAAACTAATACACACATCAATATATAAACATATTTACAAACACAACAGAATTTGAGGCCAAAATCCAATGGCTACCATGTCTAAAATTCGACACTAACCTGTCAGGTATTCGACACCCTCATTTTTTTTTGTCATCGATGCATAGCATTGGATAGTCGACAGCCAAGCCAAGGACGTCATATTTCCTATGGCACGATCGTCAGATTTCCTACGGACAGGCCGTCGGATTTCCTACGACAAGGCCGTCGGATTCCATACGGCAAGGCCATTGGATTTCCTACGACAAGGCCGTTGAATTTCCTATGACAATATATCGTCAGAGCCACAGCAATTTCGTCGGATTGGACGAAATTGAACGTCGGATAACCAACGGGATACTGTATATTAATAAAAAAAATATTGTATTAAGTGGCAAGTTTACTTTGAGATATGCTATAGATATCATTGTCTTTTGATATATTTTGGTGGATGTGTTTAAGTTTTAATACATCATCAGGACCAAAGATATGTAGGTCTCTTCATTTGAAAGAGAATTCAACATAGATGGAATCTAGGTAGCTATATGTAAATAATTTGATACTTATAGGTAGCTATGATAAGCACATTGCATGATGTAAGAAGAAGTTGGAAAGTGGATATGACATGAAAGGCATTGGCCTTGTGCAGTAGATTTCTGGGTCTATAGGTTTTCCATCTATACATATGGCACAAAGTGGAGATTCTAAAGAGAATTCACATGCTAGACCACAATCCTTGGCCACTCCTATGGTTCCAAATCTAATGTTGCTAATTTAGATTTCAATTTGGTAAACACATCTTTGAATAGGAATTGGAGTGGTTCACTTGTGTGCCTTGTGAATGTTAGGCATCATATTTCTTTTGCAATGAATACTTTTGGTGAATTCATGGTTGAACCTGTTAGTTTTTCAACATTTAAGCTAGCATTATGTTAAGATCTTTTCACTGAGAGAATAACAAGCACGGCAATATCATAAGCACATCACATGAGACAAGAGACACAAAGAGTTTTGATCAGGGAAACCATAAATGGAGAAAACCCCGCAACTTCCTCTAAGATAGTATCACCACAAGATGTGATACTCAAAATAGTAAGATGTACTCCCAACACAGCAGCAGCCCTCTGTATTCTGTCAAGCCAAAGTATTTCCTTCTCCAAAAGTGCACCACACTTGAGAGAGCAAGTGATGTGTTTCACAAGTGATAAATAAAGAGACTCTCACTCTCTATTTATATTCATCCGTTCACTTGAGTTGCCATTTCACACGTAGGCTCAACCTAATAATTACTACTCGAGCCTACACCTTAATTAGTGTATAATAACTCAAGTGCCCCGAAACTGTGGGGACTTACCTAATGACTTGATATGACTTGTTTACATTATTAATCCTCCCGATCGGAACATCGGGGTAAGACAACATGACTCAAATACATAAAAGAGACATCCCGGAATAAACATCGGGTTACAATATATGAAATACATAGAAGAATACATTCCAAAGTTACATATACATCAACACTCCCTCTTAACTAGGAAGGTATTCTTTCGACACAATTTTCAGCACTGGTCTTCTTCTCTGTATCAACTGGATCGTCTCGTCTTCAAGTCATCTTCGTCTTCAAGTCATCTTCATCTTCAAGTCATCTGGATCTGGATCATCTCTCGATCTGGATCATCATAGTACGTCATCACTGGATCTGGATCATCACTCGATCTGGATCATCATCACTGGACTGGATCTAGATCATCACTCAATCTAGATCACTACTGCTGGATCTGGATCATCACTCGATCTGGATCTCTCGGAGTCATCATAACTGGATCTGGATCATAGCTCGATCTGGATCTCCACTGGTCATCGTCATGTGTGTACTATCTCATCATAGGAAGTTCTACAGAGCCAGCCCTTTTTCATGTTGGTTGTAGGCCTACTCTCATGTAGGTCTTCGCCTAGCACTTACATCTGACCTGCTCGTCAGAAAGGCATGCCCAGCACTCACATATGATCATGTAGTGAACTACAATCACATCAGAAAGGCCCAGCACTCACATTCACCAGCATGATAGGCACAATCAACTACCATCTGTGAAATGGCTCTACACTTATATCTGACCTACTCGTCAAAATGGCACAGTACTCACATCCATCCAGGCTAGATCACATCCGCTCACAATGATGGGATAGTTCTACACTTCCATCCAGACTAGATCACATCTGCTCACAATGATGGAATATTTTCTCATTTTCATCTAGGATGGAACCATATCCGCTCACAATGATGAAAGACTCTCATCCAGGCTGGATCACATCCGCTCACAATGATGAAATATTTGTGCACTCACATCTGACCTGGTAGGAACTGAATCCTACACCCTCGTCAGAATGGCCCCCAGTCCCTGACTGAGCTACCTGGTAACTGACCAGGCGCCTCCACTCTCCCTGAGAGTGGCAGTTGCCCTTACATCTGTCCTACTCGATAGAATGGCCAGCACTCACATCTGTCATGGGAGGAACTTAATCCTTTAGCCATGACCAGAATGGCTCAGCCGTTACATCTGACCTGCTTGTCAGAATGGCTCTCTCAGTCCCTGACTGAGTGTTCCTGGTAACTGACCAGGTGCCTCCATTCCTTGAATGGCAGTTAGCACTCATATCTGACATGGAAGGAACTGAATCCTCTCACCATGACAAAATGGATCAGCCCTTACATCTGACCTGCTCATTAGAATGGCTTTGAATCTCTAGAACTCATATCTGACATGGAAGGAACTAAATCCTCTCACCATGACAGAATGGCTTAGCCCTTACATCTGACCATGGAAGGAACCAATCCTCTCACCATGTCAAAATGGCTATGGGTTTCATCACTTTCTCTTGGAAGGAACCTCGATCTGGAGAACACCAAGTCTCTCTCTGAAGTACTCGAACTTCAGCCTAGCCAATGGCTTCGTCAATACATCAGCTATCTATTCCTCCGTCGCAACATACAGGAGCTTCACTGCTCCTCTCTGCACCATATCCCTGATATAGTGATATTTGATCTCGATATGCTTCGACCTGTCATGAAACACTGGTTTCTCTGACAACTTCACGCAACTCTGGTTGTCACAATGTATACAAGTAGCATCCAACTGGAGATCAAATATATCAGACAGTAGCTTCCACAGCCATACTGCCTCGCAACTAGCTGAACAACCTGCGACATACTCTGCTTCAGCTGTACTCAGTGCCACACAGGATTGCTTCCTGCTAAACCAAGAGATCACACCTGATCCCATACTGAAGCAACACCCAGAAGTACTCTTCCTGTCGATGACACTGCCTGCCCAATCTGAATCAACATAACCCTCCAGGTTAATCTTCTGATTCGCATCATACTTAAGCCCATAATCAATTGTACCCTTCAGGTACCTCAGAATATGATTTGCAACAATCAAGTGAACACGTCTCAATGTGTTCACAGCAAATCAAGTATCTGGTCTCATATCCATCAAGTACATCAAGGAGAAAATCATCTGACGATACATAGTGGCATCAGCCGACTCTAATGAAGCTTCACTCAATAGCTTCAGGTTCGATGCCATCGGTGTGTTCATAGCCTTGCAGTCCATCATCCCAAACCTATTCAGGATCCCTTGTCCACACCTCCATGCCTAGAACAATAGTGCATCGATACATAACAGCAGCATCACTGGTCTTTCGCCTTCAACCTTGAAGCAAAGGTTGGAATCCACTTTACTCTCAGTAAATCCTAGAGTCATCAGTAATCTGCCCATCCTGTCGTACCATGTCAAACCTCAAGATATTATGTAGTCACTCCCTCTAAAGCGGAGAATCATACTCCCTTTGTCTTCCGTACTCTATGCACTGAAACATTCTGTACCGGAGTGACAAGTAGCTTCCTATGCTACTAATATTCTATGTGACCATCTAGTGTATAGACTTGCATCTTCAACCTTGTAGCAAAGGTTAAGATCTTCATCAATCTCATTATATATGTGTTTCAACTCTTACTGGCTGCAAATGTCTCTTCGTAGTCTAGGCCTTCCTTTCATGAGAAGCCTCATGCTACGAATCTTGCTTTGTATCCCACGATGTTTCCATCTACTGCATGATGGAGCTATGAACTTCTCTTCAGGTCTCGATACTGCGCCCTGACATCATTCTTCTTGAACTGGTCTTCCCTTTCTTCTTGGTGGCTGGAAGGTTCCGCATCAATGATGTTACTGCACTCATCATATTAATATTTGTCTTTGAACTGATGTCACTTGTTCTTCAGAACAAGTCTTCATTCTTCTTTGCTTGTAGGTGATTATGTATGCGATCTTTCCTACAAGTCAAATGCATTTATATGGTTAGAAACATTTCATAAGGAATATTCATACTGGCAAGTTATTATGCATAAATATATGATCATGCAACTGCTTTAGCCAATACAACATTCATCCATATCTCACTGAAACTTTCTAGATGCCTTCCATCTCTACCAGGACAACATTGAGATTGTGCACTAATCCAATATGTCAGCAAAGAGGTTTCATTCTAGATAAGTAGCAATGGAGAATTTGTATAGCACCATGAGCTACTTACCCATCACATGAATATTAGTAGTATACTGTCATTAATGCAAATATCCTATCATGCATAATACAATAACTGAATATAAACAAATGCATAACAAAATAATATCATGAAATGACAATTGAATACTTATCTTTATTTGTTTCGTGGGTATACTCCTTCTTGAGTCTTTAGCTTCATCGTCTTCTTCATTCATGGTAGCATCGTTTCTTATCCAAATGCTAAGGTGGATAAGAAGTTCTTCAAGAGTTGAGTTCTTCATATTCCTCATTGCTTGAGGGATCTTCTTTGGATGAAAGAGCTTGATCTTCAATTGCTCCCACCTTCTCTTCTTGAGCTTCTTCTTCTTGTGAGTTCTCTTTGAAAGTAATCACTTCCTTCTAGCACACATTCCTCACATGAATGAATTCCACGATCCTAGGAGGCCATTCAAGGTGGCCATCACCACTTCTGCATTCTTCACTTTTTCTTTTACCGCTTCAAGTTGTTCTTTGATTTGAGAGACTCTTATGATTGCATGGTCTCTGCATTCTAGATCTTCACATTCTTCAACTAGTTTCTTTAGGTCATATTCTGATTTTGTTCTTCCCTTCAAATAGCTTGAAATTCTGTAAGACCTTCAACAGCTTTGCTTGCAATAGGTAGTGCACATGTGCAAGCCTTCTATGCCAAAGCTCATTTGGATCTACTGTGTCATGGATCAAGGCTTGTTTTGGATATCCCTTCAATTTGTACAAGCCTCCTTCTTGTTCTTCAATCACTACCACATCATCGATAGTATTTCCTTTTGGCCATATGATGACTTGACCATCGATGAATGCAACCCACATTCCTTTTGCATCCAAGGCTGAAATGGATAGAAGATTCTTCTTAAGTCCTGGAACAAACAATACTTCTTTCATTGTTAGAGACTTACTAGAGTCTAGCTTGTATGAAGATTCCCCACTACCTGTTATTGGATATTGGTAGTCATCTCCTATTTTCACCTTGTGACGTGATTCATGTTCTGACAGTCTTACAAAGGATTCCTTGAATCCCGTCATATGTTTGGAAGCCCCACTGTCTATAAGCCAATCATCACTTCCATGAGTAATGTTACATGTGAGAGCTGATATCAAAACATATTCATCCTCGCTTAAAGAATCTTCACTTTCATATCTAGATCTCTTTCTGGATGGTTCATCATCCTCTGTAGCATGAGCATGATGTCTTCTTTGGCCTTGACCAAGTTCTTCTTGTGAAAGGCTTCTAACCTCGTCTCCCTCTGAAACTGGAACCTCTATACTCATGTAGGTGTCCAATCCATTTTCTTCAGAGAGATCATATACTTCCAGGCTTGGAAGTTGTAAACTTCCCCAAGCTTTTCACCAAGGTGATGTGATATATCATATTGAAATGAGAACCTCAAATGGAAATAGCAAAGGATTAGATCTTACCGATTTGAGGTGTCCGTCCTTGTCCCGAAGTTCGCTGATCTAGGGTTTGTCACAGAAACCCTAATTTTCAAAACTTGGAATCTTTCAGATATGATTGGATTAATAGATATATCTCTTCAAATGGATCTGTCCAATGTACTTCTTTTCTGAAAACAGTGGAGGGAAAGCTCCCGGAACAGGAAGCCCTAATTTTCAATTTCTTCTGCAGAAATTCCTATTACTGTTTCTGTGATATCGCCGAAATTAATGCTCCTCTATGTCTGAAATTTTGCACTGAGGTAACCTCACATGTCCCTGATCCAAAACCATAAGTTTCATCAGAATTTGTTTCACCATTTGGGATTTATGATCCTTTTCCCAAGGTGACCTGTTACAGGACTGTTCAGAACAGCGAAGTTGTACGGCCTGCCACGTGTCACTGGTTCATCTTCTGATTCTGATATTTGGACCACTGAAAGTAAAGTCTGTGCACTTTCTATAACATCTTCAGGAATTCCATTTGGACCTCGGTAGCTCAAGATATTGTAGATCTCCCCAGATGTCCTATTCAGGGATGAATTCTGGAAGAGGCTGGAGCCCTCACTTCGAGAGATCATGTCTCCCAGAATATAGCGAATATGAGGCTGATGTTTGGACACAGTGTTCATCAGGAAATTATCTTCGGCCCCTAAAATTTTCAGCTTCTGATACTTCGTCAATATTGAAATATAGTGACTGTACCAAAACTTAGCAGTTTTAGTATTTAGGGTTTCTCCTAGCTCAAGGTCAAACTAGGGTTTGACTTTCCCAGAGTTTCACCCAACCAAATTTATTGATCCGGGTCTCTAAACTTCGGTTTTGATGAGGAGAATAACCCTATTCTAGTCTCACTCAAAAATTCCTCTTCTTTAGAAAGTCCTAATTTCCACATCGAAACTGAAAATGCTTGAAATTGAATTCTGCATCGACAGAAAGATGCACCCTTCAATGGAGAGTCATCTTAGCATACTTTTGCTGAAAATCTATGGAGGAAGATCCACAAAATAGGAAGCCGTAGTTCCTGTAGCTACACAATGTCTTCTTCTCAAGTTAGCTCTGATACCATGTAAGTTTTTCAACATTTAAGCTAGCATTATGTTAAGATCTTTTCACTGAGAGGATAACAAGCACAGCAATAACATAAGCACATCACATGAGACAAGATACACAAAGAGTTTTGATCGAGGAAACCATAAATGGAGAAAACCCCGCAACTTCCTCTAAGATAGTATCACCACAAGATGTGATACTCAAAACAGTAAGATGTACTCCCAACACAGCAGTAGCCTTCTGTCTTCTGTCAAGCCAAAGTATTTCCTTCTCCAAAAGTGCACCACACTTGAGAGAGCAAGTGATGTGTTTCACAAGTGCTAAATAGAGAGACTCTCACTCTCTATTTATATTCATCCGTTCACTTGAGTTGCCATTTCACACGTAGGCTCAACCTAATAATTACTACTCGAGCCTACACCTTAATTAGTGTATAATAACTCAAGTGCCCCGAAACTGTGGGGACTTACCTAATGACTTGATATGACTTGTTTACATTATTAATCCTCCCAATCGGAACATCGGGGTAAGACAACATGACTCAAATACATAAAATAGACATCCCAAAATAAACATCGGGTTACAATATATGAAATACATAGAAGAATACATTCTGAAGTTACATATACATCAACAGAACCTAGTCAAATTCATTAAAATGTTGTCAAACATGTGCACAAAAATTTAGATGGAAAAGTTCATTATGGCATGAGGTATGAGGGAGGTAGAGTCACTATTGCATGGAATTGTAAATTCAAATGCACAAGGGATGCAAGCAGAAGCAAGAGTACTCCTAGTCATTGCCTCAAGTTGGGGTCAAGGATGATATCTTGGTTCAATAACAGGCAGAGCGTAATTGCTCTCAGTTCAGCTGAAACTAGAAATATGCCAATTGCATTGACATGTTATAAGGTTGTTTAGATTTGAAATCTCATTGGAAAGTTCACCAATCATAGGTTCATAATCAAGGAATTATATGTAAGAGTAACGAACTAACGGCTTGTAGTTAGTCGCACAATTTCAACTTGTAAGGGTTGCACTCATAACAAAATTACACATTCCAAATCTATGACCAAAACATTATGTACCACAAAAAGGTCTTGCTTGAAGTAGTTAAGAGACATGTGGTATTGTCAAGCTTGGGATCCAAAAAAACATTAAAGACTCAAAATTGAACTCACATGCATACAAGCTTACTTTGATCTATTTAAGCACGTGTGTTAATCACCTACAACTTTGTTGATTTTCTTTGGCAATAAAAAACACAATCCTTCATGTTTTCTCATCTAAAATGGGATAATAGAAAAGTAACACACATGGGCATCATGAGAATGAGTTGCATAGGCTACATTTACTCCAACAAATATTACAAACTCTTCTAAAAAGACTCGCACTATCTTCCAAAAACAGGCTCGTAGAAAAGGAGGAACACACATAATAGATCATGAAAATGAGTTGCAAAGGCCACAATGTCTCCAACAAATCCTACAAAGGCTAACACTATCTTTCAAAGTTGGATTCTTCTACATAGCTCCTAAATCAACTCATGCTTCATGCACATATTCCACTAAGGTCACAGTGCAAAAACACTTGTTCTAATACCATGTTAGAGTTAGGGCATTAAAATCATTAATACGATTAAACCCAATACATAATTAACATAAAGCAATAAAACCAAACACAAATACACAAGATATGTGCATCTACCAGACACCCAAAACTCCATAAATGCAATGTATATTATGCACTTGCTTGATACAACTTGTTGACATAATGAGGTTGATTGAGATACCCCTTATATTAGTATAAAGGTAACTTAGATGCAGCCCCTAACCCTAGGTAGGGAACTACTACAACCTCCCACTAACAACCCATGTGACCATAGGCAGACCACTATGGTTTTACTAGCACAAACTAATGGTACCAAAAGGCGCCCCTTAATGGGTCATTTCAGCAAGACCATATTAAACACCATAACACTAACATATCTGCCCAAGTATTTAAACTTCTAAGTCAAAACAGTGTAATTTCATTAAACATTCTTGCCAAACATTTCAATTTTTCCAATAAATTATACAAGTCCCATGATTTCAAATTGCTATATGCCCATTCCATTCTGCTACCATGAAACTTGTTACTAACAAGAAATCTCTAATGGACGGTGATTATCAATTTAGTGCTCTCCAAACTTAAATGAGTTTCTGGGCCTTGATATATTGCTATCAGTTTAGCTTCATTATCAGCAACCTGCTCAGTTCCAATCAAGTAATATATTTTCATTCTCATTTTCAATTAGCGCTCCTCTACCTACTCTTATAGGTTTCCTTTGCTACCCCAAATTCATACAGATCTGCTCTAGCAGGATCTTGGACACAAGTTTAGGGCCTTGCTGAACTCATAACTCAAAGACCTCTCTACAGAGCTTGCAAAAACATAGTTTATGACATTTATATCAGGAGTTTTGGGATTAACTGCATTATGTGATGTATTCTCAAATATCAACATTTTGAACCTCTAGTTCCACAGTGCTTATAAAAACATAATTGATTACAGTTTAACTCGTCTATTAGTTTTCCTATATAGGGCTTAAACAATGCTTTTCTAAAAAATTTCTCCAATAAAAACACCAATCCTTGTAATTCAAACAAGTATTGGGTATAACTGTCTACAAGCAATAAAGCACTCTTTAATTCACAAAATTGATTAGGAGGATCTTTAAGTCTTGAAAACATTTTGTATTCGATGTGTCCATACATTTTTCTCATTCAAACTTGTATGTAAGACAGGCACGAATTAGGTATTACAATTGTAAATTGCGTGAGGAATACATTTGGTAAGGATTAATGTAAGAAATGGAGTCTAGCCATAGGATGATGCTTCGAATATATTAGTTCAAGACTTAATGATCATGATGAAGAATTTCAAAGAACCCTTCTGAAAATTCCCAAGAAGATAGAAGCATGACTTCTTTGGACAGCTTATCAAATGTCAAACATCTTTTGAAGGCACACAAAACAAACAAATAACAGGATTTGAAGACTTGAAAGGGATATATGAACAAAGTTACAAGTTCAGATGAATTGCAAGAAAGAGAGATTTATTGGTGATCAATGATAAAGATAGGAATCTATGCATACAAATCCAGTAAGTAGTGCCAAGAGAAATGTCTTTTACTGTCAATTTTTCACTTCAGAGATTCATAATAACTCGAACATCATTGATTCATTGTTGATTGTACATTTAATGTTATCATAGTACTCTATTAAGAAGCATCTAATAGTGTTTTTTTCCCTTTCATAATTATACAAGCCAAGAAAGAATAAAAATAAGACAACCAAATACAATCTGATTCCATAGCTACAAATATGCTTCAGAATTTTGGAAACACAGTGTAAGGTTTTAATTTCTCAACATTTCAGGCTTAGTAGCTCAGCCCATCATCAGGTTCCAGATTTGGTTCCATGACTACAAATATGGATAACATAAGTTTTCTATAAAATTATGAGATAGGCATCAAGACTTAGAAATCCAAGACAAAGACAAAGGGACAAGATGTAATACCCAAATCATTAATTGAGGCAGCAGACTCAAGTGCACCAAAAACAATAGTTGCAATAAGGGAAATGTGGAAAACCTGGGGCATATTTCATGACAGATGAATGTTAATTTGCAATGTGAAAACCTGTGTCAATTTATCCTCCATAAGCTAGCTTACAAGTGATGCAAATACAGTAGGGAGACCCACCATACTTAAGAAGGAAAAAGTCACTCATTTTACATTATTTTATATGGCTTAGTACTTCACCATATTCAAGTCTTAATATACTAGCTATGTTTTTCCTCTTCAATAGTAAGGAACAACAAGGAAGCTTATCCCCACCTTGGAATCAATCCCAAAAATAGTTTTTTTTATATTTATCTGCCCTGCACAAAGACGCCAAAAACAAGGAAGCTTATCTCCACCTCGGAATCAATCCCATCAATGGTTTTTAATATTTCTCTACCCTACACAAAGAAGCCTCTATTACCAGGGGTCAAGAATGCATGATATATTCCCCATACTTGGAGCATGGGAGAATCCTTTTATATCGCTTAGCAGATTCACCATATTCAAGAGTCTCAATGGATTAGCTATGTGTTCTCTGTAGAGCAAGGGAAAAAAGGAAGCTTACCTCTGCCTTGGAATCAATCTTCCCTCAATGTTTTCCATATTTCTGACCTACACAAAGATGCCTCTATTATTGGGGTTCAATAGTGTATGATGTATCCCCAATTCTTAGAGCATGGATGGAGAAGAAATACCATGAAAAATCATACTAGTATATGGTATATACTCGTGTCTATGTACCAGTATATACCTCTATACTCATGATGTATCCCCTGTATACCAGTATACAGGCTGGTAACTCCCCAAATTACTTGTCATTACTAACTTTATTAAAATTTCATTGCCTCACTGTCAATTTGATTTCTATAACCCTTAATTTTGCAGTTACTTCTATCTTTACTACTTACATGCTTGTTTGTACAATCACCCAGTAAATTGGGAAAAACAAGGATATAGCATAGGTGAAGGTTGCAAAAGGCAAGCTTATAAATAAAAGGAGTGGTAACTCAGAAGGCAATATGGAACAGTTATAACTGAATTTAATTTAGATATAGAGAATGGCAAAGTGAAAAAAATATTTCAAGATAAGAGTCATATTTATATTAGAAGCTATCAGAACCAACCAATTCAGTCCAGTTTGGGTGTTTTCTAGTCATAGCTGGTTGTTTTAAATGTTTTAAAACTCTGACTCCAACTCCAACTCAGCTCTAACTCAGCTCTAATTCAAATAGGGCCCATAATGAAGCTCTAGGCTTAGAGGTTTCTTTAACTGCCGAAACAAGCCACCAAGCTATGAGAGCAAGTCACCAAACAGTAGCAGGTAGTTCTCAAGCAATTTACTGGATATGGAATTAGGAATGATGCAGTCATTACAAACAAGGCAAAACTTCAGCATCACCAACAACTTGAAAGGCTTTTTATCTAGCTGGAAACCACTACTGTGATTCTACTCATGATGTCTTCACAAGCGCATGTGATACATATTAAAATTTGTATCTAATAACATAAGGGGCAAAGAAAAGAACCATAAAGGTTCAAACACAACTCTAAAGAGATTCAAAGTTTATTTTATTGCCCATTATTGAGAAATATTACATTTTTGAAAGAAGTTGTAATCACAAAAAATATCTAGTGGGGATTTCAAAATTGTACTCATTTAAAGGAAGAACCTTGTTCCTGCTTGAAGGAAAATCGATTGTAATATTTGGGGTTCAATCTCAGTGGTACCCAACGCCCCCATCATTGTTGTGGAAGATGGGTGCATGATCAGTTGTACCCAACACCCTTTTGTTGTGTTTATTATTGACAAGCAAGCATGATTCAATTGGCACTTCTAAATGGGTAAAGGAGACAAACGACTACAAAATGCTTACCGTGAAATTGAACTTCTTCAGCAAGATCTTGAAGATGCTTTTCATGAAATTGAAAAGCTACATAAACTAGACAATTCAATAGGGGGCAATTTTTTTAAAGAAATTGTTGATTGCACTAGAAAATGCATTAGTGAACTAACAAAAAAGTTGGAATAAGTGGATGAATGGGTAAATAATCTCCTAAATCTTCATGATAAGAAAGATCAAATGATAGAATCATTGTACCAAGAGTTACTGGCAAAGGAAAATGCGTTGTTGGCAGTGAAACGTGAAGTAAAAAATTTTAACTAGGAAAAAGTAATGTGTGATGCACATGATTATGCAATTTGTGATACAAGTAATGCCTATAACAAATTTAAGCAATTTATTTCAAACTTCTTGTAGTCCAGTGTAGAAGGAAAAAATAATTTCATCCAATAAAATCAAGCACCTATTACACCTCTAAACAGTTGGGAGACATGGTGATTATAGACATTAGAATTTGAGTAACACCATGTGCCAATGGGATCATTAGATCCATTTAAGAGAATGAGATATCTTGGTTAGAATCGATATCTTAGAAGGAGATCCACATGCCTAGCTGACATGGAAGAGACTAATGCTTCTTGGGCTTTGAGTTTTGACAACTTAAGCACTTATAAAAGATAAAGGTTCATTTGTTCTCCAAACCATATGAAGGCATGGAAAAGATGCAAAATACACCTGAGATGGACTAAGAATGATTTCAAAACTAACTTGTCATTTCTTGTGAGACCAGTTCTTGTGGAGTTGTTTCCCGATTCCTAGATGCAGTATGTGACTACTTTCGTGCTAAGATTCCAAAAGGAATGTCATCATGTATAAAATCTACGTTTGACAAGATCTGCTTGAATCATTGAAGTGTCTATTCAAATTGATAGGAACTTGATATAGAGAATAAAATCTAGGTCTGACAAGATCTGCTTGAACTGTTAGTTCAAATTGATAGGAACTTGATCTAGTGTTTGTGCTACTAAAATCCCATCAGAGTATCTATACATATGGATAATCATTTACAGATATTCCTCCACTAAGTGTATCAGAAAATATAAATGAATAAATAGTTGAATATGTTCTGCCAATATAATGAACAAAATCCTGATATTTATATTTTCAAAGAATATTAAATCTCTTCAAAGTATGACAGATTACCTTGAGAAATCCATTCTGTACAGTGAGTTTTCTAGATGTAGATGTAGCCCCTCCAGCTAAGAATCTAGAATGTTGGAAATGTACCCCTCAATTTCTGTATACACAACAGAGGTTGTTACATTGTAATCAATATCATTAATCGCAAATAATGCAAGTGCCATCAAGATAATAAAAAAATGGTCACGACTACATCCATAACATCAACATCTACAAAATATTGTCAATAGAAGAATAGGAGCCTCAAAAAACAGCTGGAATTACACCAAATAACAACCTTCTATCATTGTCCATAATGTTACCTATTCTAAATTTCTAATCCATATCCAAACACAAGTTTAAAATTGATATTAAATATTTCATTCATTGGTTAGCGGATGGGGTCTCTTCTATAATCCAATCCAATTAGTTCAAGAAATCAATTTGGAGAGCAAAGGTTATATTTCTTCACTCCACCACCATTACTCCTCTTTTTGTCTTTTCTGGCCATTCCTCCTTGACTGTGAACCATTTTTGCATCAACTTCAGAATTTCAACTAGGATCTAAATTGTTTCCTCCTCGGTATCCTCGCATTAACTGGTGGCCCATCACCATCCCAGCAATTACTCTCAAAGATCATGCATTCGACAATTTTACATCAGCCAGAAATATATCAAATTACAAATTAGAGAAAATAATCAACAAAAGCCTTAACAGTATGCTATAATATCAGTCAACTTCTGCTCATAGATGCTCAATCAAATCTGCTCTGTAGACTTACTTAAACCAACTCAATCTCAGCTCATAAACTTAATTAACATATGTTCAAAACTCAATCTAAGACACACAATCAATCTGCTTTACAAACTTTGACAAATATGCACTTTGGGGTCAATCCAATTCATTCAACACACTGTTGAACAATCAACCCTTATGCACATTCAAATTCTGCTAAAGGATCAGTCAAATACATCCATAAATACTCCTCAAATCTAGTCATAAATCAGCCTCAGTTAGCTCTGAATTTGTCTCAGACTGTCTCTTTACAAGCCAATGATGCCAACACAAATAGAGATAAGGCTGACTTCATAAATTCGACTGAGATAGCAGGAGATTTATAGCATCTGAATTAACCATAGTTCACTGCTGCAAATTGGAGCATCTATATTTGACCTAGAGTTAAGTGTGCATTTCTAGGCTTTAGAAAGAGCATGTCAAAAGTAGACATCATTTTATATTTCTTACACTATACTAATATTAGTTTAGCTGACCTCTCTATTCTTTTCTCTTTTCTTTTATTATTTTATAAATATATGCAGCTCAAATATATTTCTCTTGACTGAAACAGTGATAACTCCATTATTGGTTGTACCTTACATGTTCATTTGTATTTTAGTCCCATCAACTTCTTTTGGTCACTTGAAGATACTAATAAAGTACAGATTTAATTTCAATTCAATCATGAAATTAATTACAAATTTAATGTAAGACCATTTGTTATAGAAATTGACATCTTGTACTCTGTAGTTGACAGTATGGTCACTTATTGGTCTTCATCTACTTGATATATGCATGCTCTCTCCACTATGATAGAACAAAGTAGACAACTTTTGTACTATTGAAAACAACTTGCTACTTCATATCTTGAACTTGATTCTTAGATGAAATATAAGGCGAAAGAGATTATGTCTATCATGAACATGCCAAATCCGTTTGACTATGTCAAGATCAAGGGATTCTTAAATAACGTGTCTTGTGACTCGTCTCATCTCTTACAAGGTTGAACTGTGAAATGACCAACATTATTAGAGTCATCAATGAAAGAAATATACCAAAAATGTTACAAAGGTTCACTTAACTATATTGAAGGAAAATAATCACTAAATAATTTTCAACAGAATTTGCTTTCAGAGTGTTTGTGCACATATCTTCAAATACACTTCATAAAATAAGGTACTACAACCTCTCAAGAAGACATCCCCCAGGTTATTTCAAACACCACAACCGTTGAGAAAAGCCAACATGAGAGCCATCAATAGGATCAGAGTTCAAGGTTTTTTTTCATTTTTGACATGGGTTATAATGTCTCATGGCTATTGTGTCTCAATGATTATAACAAATCTTGAAATTTTGAGTGTAGAACTATTGTTGTTTTCCTTTATTAAGCATTGGCTTGGTACTGGCGATTAGCCATTGCCATGAATTGTTATCAAGGAAAATCCTTATATCCACTACAAGTTCCTTAGGCATATTATAAATCTCCCTCGCAAACAAAGGATAAATCCCTATATGCTTCATCTTTTAAGCATGTTGTATGAATACATATTTGTCCTCTACAAACATGCCAACAAAGCCATTGGCATGATCTATCAACTCTGAATCCACTATGTCTGGCATACCACTGTCATGGTTGTGACTCTCAAACAATGTAGTGGAAGGGTACATGTGTCTAGGGCACATTCCTATCTCCTTGGATATGGTAAGTTCATCTTCTCTAACCAGACTTACAACTATTTCTACTTAAAATTCTAATGCACGATGGATAGTTTCAGTTGCGTCATTATGAGGAGAGTACAAAAGTGGAAAGAGGCCTAATATATACCAATCACCTCCAAGGCCTTCTTGATCACTCTCTGAAACTACTTACCATGAAACTACAAGAGACCACGAGCCTCTCTCCATGAATATTTTTACAAGTTCATGCACTCTAAACACTAGAATTTGTTTTGTTAATCCTTTAATATCATGGTGCATTTTTCCATTTGTGGTTAATTCACAACAATGCAATCTTGGGGGGAAGGGGAATTTCTCTTATAAATTACATGCAAGAGAAAGTAAAATGTAGAAAAGAGAAATACCCGTTTTCTTATTTTTTCCAAGGGTTTGTATGATGTCCACGCTATTTGATCTAGCTCTGGATGCTCCTTATGGAAACCTACATTCAATAAGACAAAAAAGAACTTTTTTCAAAATTATTTGAGCTAGAGGAGAAGGATGAGGAGGAGTATGATATTCCATTATACTTGCACACAACACTATTGAAGAATTTTTTTTCCTTCCGACAACTGTTAAACTTGCTCAAAGAGAAACCAACATAAACCCTTTTACAGTCTGGGTAAATAAAATGTTTTCAAATGAGAAGTAAAATAAGATACCTATATATGGTATACCCACTACAGGCGTTGTATCTAGGGAGTGCTGACACATGGACAAAATTCCAATGCTGATACAGTGTGTAAATTCCCTAATCTTGAACCTCAAGTCTCAGCCTTTAAGTATCTGCAAACATCAAAATCGTCAGTGCTTGTGTTGAAATAATAAGTCATTTGTGACAGATGCCACAATGCATAAATATTGTCAAAATCGGGGACGCATGACAGTTTATGTGTCAATCTCATGGAAATTGAGGGCAAATTCCATAGCATACATAAATCTCATGGAAATTGGGGGGAGAATGCCACATTTTCCCCAAATTTCATGGAAATCGGGGACGAATGCCATTTCTATGCAGAACTACTAAAGGGAGAAATGGATGAGAAACATGATTTTTTCAATAAAGATGGGGCTATCCCTGCTCCTCTGCGTAAACTCACTTGACCTCCAGCAGCACCTTCAGTGACCTCCTTTGCGTGACCTCCAGCAAGCCTTCTCTGCGTGACCTCCGGAAAACCTCCTCTGTGTGACCTCCGGATGTGGAGGTATATTTTGTCGGCTCCACCGTGAAATTATTGATTGGGTTCTTTGTTTCATGAAGAAATATTGTGTCTGGACGGTTGTGGTTTTATTTTTTTATTTTTTTTCCCGAGTGTCAGAAATCCAACGACATATCCCTAGTGTTGGAAAATTCATAGTGTCGAAAATCCTACGCCTTAGTGTTGGAAATCCTATGCCCAAGTGTAGGATATCCTATGCCCAAGTGTCGGAAATCCTATGCCATAGTGTCAAAAATCCTACGCCCTAGTGTTGGAAATATTACGCCCTAGTGTCGGAAATTCAATGGTGCTAAAATAATTTAAAAGGATCAGTACTTTTCATCATTACTGTCCGACACATTTGTACAATACATCGGATGTCGTTGGATTTCGGGTTCAAATCCTGTTGTGAAAGAGCCTATGCTAAATGACCTAAGCATAGTATCTTTTAAGGTAAGGCCCATTATGGGGCTCACACAGGGGTATCCCATCATAGTCTACCAACTCATATGCACCCTTTTCCAAGACACGACTGATTATGTAAGGCCCATGCCACATAGATTTGAATTAACCTGTCCCCAGATTATCATGATTATGGTCATAAGTTAAGACCAGATATCCTTCATTGAAAGAACAGGGTTGAACAGTTCTGTCATATTGAGATTTTATCCATCGTTTGTGTGCTTCATTGGCTAAAGCAGCATCACGGCGGGTTTCATCAAGTCTATTTAGATACATAAATCATTCCTCTTCTATAGTGGTGTTAGGAAAAAGTTCTACAACGAATTTTAGAGAATGGATCTCACATTCTATCGAGAGAGTTTCTTCCAATCCATATACTAATTGAAAAGGTGTGAAACCAGTGGAAGTATTCACAATAGTCCTATAGGCCCAAAGTGCGAAAAATAGTTGCAAGTGCCAGTTTGATTTGGCCTGCCCTACCATTCACTAAATCATAGTTTTTAATACTTTGTTAATTGTTTCAACCTGGACATTGGCCTAAGGGTAGTAGGGTGTAGAGTTGTCATGGTGAAATCCTAACTTTGCACTAAGTTCTGCCATAATTTTGTTCTGAAAGTGTGACCCATGGTCGGTCACGATGGCCCTAGGAATCCCAAATCTAGTGATGATATGGTTAAATAATAATAACACATCTATTTTCCCATATTCGGAATATGTGGGCATAGCCTTAGCCCATTTTGTAAAATAATCCACAGCCATAATAATGTAGCCATGCCCTCAGCTGAGGTAGGTCTATAATGCACGAAGTCGATGCCCCATTTTGCAAAAGGGCCAACTTCTATGACAAGGTGGAGAGGAGATAGATGGGCGTGCTTCTTGGTAGTAAAAATTTAACATGGCGAGCATTTCTTGATCATTTCAATACAATATTTGAAAATGGAGGGCCAGAAATACCCTGTGCGCAATATTTTCTAGGAAGTAGCAAACCCGGAGAGATGACTGCCACAATATCTAGCAAGGAAATCATTCAGGACAATTTCAGCTTCCTCATGTGTGAGGCAACGTCATAATATAGAATCAACCCCATAGCGGTATAAGGTATCATTCAGAATGAGATAGTATTTGTCCTGGTAGGGGATTCAACGATGCCCATCGTGAGTAGCAGTGGGTGGATACCGTAAAGTTTGGAGATACAAAATGATGTCTCCATACCAAGGGCTAGTCATACTAATGAGAAACAATGATTCATTAGGTAATGAATCGATGGGCTCTGTATTCTCTGTAGTACGAGGAATGTCACATATGAGCTCTGCAAAGACAAGGGACTTCTTCAAAGTAGTTTTAGCAAAATCCAACTCAAATTCCTAGAGGATAACGATCCATCATGAGTATTTTCCCCCAAGTACCTGATGTGTCAAAACATAGTACATGAGGTTAGAGTCAGCATAAATTGTAGTAGTGTGGAGCAAGATATGGTGACGAAACTTCTAGACCATGATGACCATCGCCAGAGTGAGTTTCTCCACATGTGAATATCAGGTTTTGGAGTCTAGGAGACTCTTACGGGCATAGCAGGTCACATGTTCTTTGTCATGTTCATCTGTTTGGACTAGGACCATGCCTATAGTAGATAGGGATGCAGCCACTTACAAGGAATAGTCCTTAGTATAATCAAGTTGCTGCAACACGGGTGCATGGGTAAGTGCATGTTTGATATTATCAAACGTGCGTTGTGCGAAATCATCCCAAACAAAAGGTATATCCTTTTTAAGAAACCT
Organism: Pseudotsuga menziesii; assembly: GCA_001517045.1. Lineage (NCBI taxonomy): Eukaryota > Viridiplantae > Streptophyta > Pinopsida > Pinales > Pinaceae > Pseudotsuga > Pseudotsuga menziesii. The sequence continues at coordinate 249,661 of LPNX010847969.1, forward strand.
CATGAAACCATGTGTCCTTTATCCATAATTGTAGACAAAACGACATAAAAAAATTTCCTTTTCTTGCAAACTTTTGATTTTAGTTACATTCGTTGGAGAAGGGACGGCCAGAATAGCTTCAATCTTCAAAGGATCGATACGAATGCCATCCTTAGTGATGATGAAACCAAGCAATCTGCCAGTTTCGACCCAAAAAACACATTTGTGTGGGTTCAAACGTATGTTAAAATGATGGCATCGAAGAAAAATAGATCTCATATGCTTGACATGAATATCGCGCTGCTTGGAATGAGCAGGTACGTCGTCGAGATAGGGTTCCACACTGTGTTTGATATCGTGAAAGGTGTATGACATGGCACGTTGGAATGTAGCGCCAACATTTTTTAAGACAAAAGGTAATTTATGATAGGAAAAGGTCCCCCAAAGAAAAATAAAGGCCATCTTATGTTGGTCTGACGGGAGGATCTCAATCTGATTGTAGCCAGAGAAACCATCCATAAATGAAAAGATGACACTTCCAGCATAGTTGTTGATTATCTGATCGATATAAGGAGTGGGGAAATTGTCTTTTGGACAAGCCTGATTCAAGTCCCTAAAATCGATATAGACCCTCATAGTACCCTACTTTTTATTCACAGAAACTATATTGGACACCCATTCAGTTAAAGGCACGGGGTAAATGAAACCAACCTTTAGAAGTTTTTTGACTTCTTCCTTAATGGTTGTTGCTTTTCGTGGATTTACTTGTCGTAATTTATGGAGAACTAGCTTGGCACCAGGGTAGGTTTTGATCTCATGAACAACAATAGAGGGATCAATCCCTGGAATTTCCTCGTATGTCCAAGTGAAGACATCTCAAAATTCTTTAAGTAAGGTTGTATATGATTGAACTTCGGAAGGCAAAGAATTTTGGCCTATATAAATGTTCTATGAAACACTTGGTTTCACTGATATATCGACAGGCATTGTTTTAGTAATATTACATAGATTTCCTTTATACTCGACACCTCAAGTGAGGATCGGAGACTAAGGGCTTGGGATTATATCAGACGAAACATCTAATGTGAAGTGTTCTTCTACCATATGTCACGGGGGAAGGAAAGAGGATCGATGATGATGATCTTTCCAAGGAATCTTCTCTAATGACATAACTTCCATAATAGATTCATCTATCAGAAGTGTATGTGATAGATAATCTAGAGATGGGGGGGGGGTTGTCTAGCCAATATGGCGGGTGATAATAATCTGAAGCCACCAACAAATGGTCGTTGATCGTAGGGTCACTGGTGGATTGTATTGCATTGTAAACTTATTCAAAAGGGGTAAGGGACGTTGATTCTTCAGCAATTGATTTTCCTTTATCTATGAAATGTTAGAAATCATATTAATGGATGATTTTTGTGAAACGGGAGGGGGATTTGACAACGGAAATGCTCCCATGAGTGAAGATTCTTTTGTTGATGTATTTGTAACTTTGGAATGTATTCATCTATGTATCTTATGTATTGTAACCCAATGTTTATTTCGGGATGTATCTATAATGTAATTGAGTCATATTTTCATGCCCCAATGTTCTGATCGGGAGGATCAATAATGTAAACAAGTCATGCCAAGTCATAGTGAGTAACCCTTCGATTGTCTAAGGATTAAAGTCCCCGTAGTTCCGGGGCACTCGGTTTATTAGACTCTCCTAGTAGAGGTCGGCCCTAGTAGGGTTTTAGTCATGTCGGGATTAGTATAAATAGAGAACTGGAGTCTCTATTTATCACACAAGTCATACACACTCAAGTGTAGCGCATAGTTGAGGAAGGAGAAGACACTGGGGCTAGACAAGAAGAATATTACTGTTGTTAGGAGATCACTTACTGTTTTGGGGCTTTTACTGTTTTGGTGCTGATTCTATCTCTGAGGAAGTTGCGGGGTTTTCTCCTCTATGTTTTCCCCGAGGAAAAGCACTGTGTTCATTGTCTCTTATGCTTGATTGCTGCACTTTTTATTCTCTCAGTTAAAGATCCTAATAATGCTAGCTTAATGTTGAAAAAAACTAACATGGTATCAGAGCTAACCTGAGAAGAAGACACTGTGCAGCTGCAGGAACTAGGGCTTCCTAGTTTGTGGATCTTCCTCCACAGATTTTCAGCAAAAGGTGGAATAACTCTCCTCCTTAGGGTGCATATTTCTGTCGAAGCAGAATTCAATTCTGAGGTTTTTCAGTTTCGGACCTGTCACTACTGTCGGAAATTAGGGATTTTCACAGAAGAGGAATTTTTCAGTGAGCCCAGGACTAGATTGATATCCTCCCCAAAATCGAAGTTAGGGACAAATTTCAAGGCATTTGGGTGGACAGAACTCTGGAAAAGAAAAACCCTAATTTGCTCCTGAACCAGCTCTGCAGGATTTCAGCTCAAGTTTCAGACCCGACATCTTGACTTGGTAAGATCTAAGATCTTTTGTATTTCCATTTGAGATTCTCATTTTAAGATGTCTCATCATACCAAGCTTGATGAAAAGCTTGAGGGAGATGATAACTTCCAAGCCTGGAAGTATAGGATCTCCCTGGTCCTGGAAGAAAATGATTTAGACTCCTACATCCATGAGGAGGTTCCAATTCCAAAAGGAGATGAGGCAAAGGCATTACATAAGAATAAGATGGTTATGGAAAAGAGGATCATTGCTTATTCTATCAAGGATCACCTTATCCCACAGGTGTCCTCTCTCAAGACACCTAAAGCTATGTTTGATGCCCTAACCAAATTATTTGAAGGGAAGAACATAAACCGAAAGATGACTCTAAGGAATCAACTGAAGAATGTGAAGATTCAAAATGCAGAAACTATCCAGTCCTACTTCACAAGGATTTCTCAGATCAAGGAACAATTAGAAGTTGTAGATGAAGAAGTGGAGAATGCAGAGATTGTGATGACAACTCTGAATGGACTTCCTAGGTCATGGGATTCATTCATCCAAGGAATCTATGCCAGAAAGAAGTTAGTCAAATTCAGAAGACTATGGGAACAATGTTCTCAAGAAGAAGCATAGATAGCAGCCCGAGAAGAGAAGATGGGAAGTGAAGATCAAGCCCTCACAGTTCACTCCAAGAACGGCAGAAGAGGTACTCATCACTCCAAATGTAAGAATCCTCATCATAGAGATAATATTAGAAAGAACATGTCTAGATCAAGATTTTATACATGTGATGAGGTAGGGCACTTTGCAAAATACTATCCTAAGAAAAATATTCACTCTCATAAGAAGAAGGGTAAAAAAAGAAGACATCATGCTCATGCTACAAAGGATGATGAACCATCCAAGAAAATACCTAGATATGAAAGTGAAGATTCTTCAAGCGAGGATGAATATGTTTTGATTTCCGCTCTCACAAGTAACATTACTCATGGTAGTGATGATTGGCTTATAGACAGTGGGAGCTTCCAAACATATGACTGGATTCAAGGAATCCTTTGTGAGACTGTCAGAACATGAATCACCTCACAAGGTGAAAGTATGAGATGACTACCAATATCCAATAAAAGGTAGTGGGGAATCTTCATATAAAATAGGCTCTGGTAAGTCTCTAACAATGAAAGAAGTATTGTTTGTGCCAGGACTCAAGAAGAACCTTCTCTCCATATCAACATTGGATGCGAAAGGAATGAGAGTTGCATTCACAGATGGTCAAGTCATCATGTGGCCAAAAGGTAAGACTATAGATGATGCAGTGGTAATTGGAGAACAAGAAGGAGGTTTGTACAAAATGAAGGGCCATCCAGAACAAGCCTTGGTCCATGACACAGTAGAGCCAAATGAGCTTTGGCATAGAAGACTTGCACATGTGCATTACAGAGCACTACCTATTGCAAGCAAAGCTATTGAAGGTCTTCCAGAATTCCAAGCAAAACATGATGGTTTCTGCAAAGGATGTGCGAAAGGGAAGAATACAAAGAACACATTTCCTAGCAGCGAAAGCAAAGCCAAAGACATACTATAAATCATCCACTCCGATGTATGCAATCCTATGTCATTAAACTCACTAAGCAGGTATGCATACTATGTTTCTTTTATTGATGATTTTCTAGAAAGACATGGGTTTACTTCATGAAGAACAAAGACGAAGTATTCAATAAGTTCAAGGAATTCAAAGCCGTGATCAAGAACCATACTAAAAAGAAGATTAATACTTTTCGATCAGATAATGGCGGAGAATTCACTTCGAATGAATTCAAAGAGATATGCAAAGAATCAGGGATTAAGAGGGAGTTTTCCACTCCTTATAATCCACAACAGAATGGGATTGCAAAACGGAAGAATAGAACTATCATGGAAGCTGCAATAGAAATGGTTCATGATCAAGATATTCCTATGCATCTTTGCACTGAAGCTTCTAGAACAGTAGTGTATGTACAGAACCGTACTCCACATAGAGTACTCGAGAACAAAACTCCTAAAGAAGTCTTCTCCGACAAGAAACCAGAAGTCAGCCATCTCAGAATATTCGGCTATCCTCTGTACATACACATTCCAAAAGAGAAGAGAACAAAATTAGATCCTTCAAGAAAGAAGGGCATATTTGTGGGATACTCTGAAAGCTCGAAGGCTTACAGAATCTATTTCCCACGATACAAGAAGACTGACATTAGCAGGGATGTGACATTTGATGAAGACACAGCTTACAACAAATCCAGAAAGAGACCTGCTGAAGAACCTGAAGAAGCAGAAGTACCCAGAATTCATGACATAACCATGAACGAAGAAGATCAAGAAGAAGATTGAGATTTCAAGGAACCACAAAGACCTGTCGATCCACCTTTGGAGAAGATTCCTCATAAGAGGAAACCTTCTTGGGTACGTGAACTTATCCAAGGTGCGGAAAGATATGGGGCTCCAGAAGAGAATCACAAAGAAAGAAAGAGGACCAGATCTTGCTCCAGGTATGTAGCTTTACGATGTGATTTCATTGATAAATAACCTTCCAGTTATGAAGAGGTGGTAGAACAGAAAGAAGGGAAGGATGCTATGATTGAAGAATATCAATCGATCATGAAGAATGATGTTTGGGATGTTGTCCCAAGACCAAAAAGGAAGTCAGTTGTAACTTCCAAATGGATCTCCAAGATCAAGCATGCTGCAGACGGTAGCATTGAAAAGTATAAAGCAAAGATTTGTAGCTCGGGGTTTCTCTCAGAAGGAAGGAATAGACTATGAAGAAACCTTTGCACCTGTAGCCAGATACACTTCCATCAGATCAGTACTTGCTCTGGCTGCAGTGATGAAATGGAAGATACACCAGATGGATGTCAAGACTGCTTTCTTGAATGGTGTAGTGGAAGAGGAAGTGTATGTAGAACAGCCACTCAGTTTTGAGACATATATCAAAGAGTCTCATATATGCAGATTGAAGAAATCCCTGTATAGTTTGAAACAGGCACCCAGGACCTGGTATGGAAGAATTGATAGCTTTCTATCCAGTCTGGGCTTTACCAAGAGTAAAGCAGATTCCAACCTTAACTACAAGGTTGAAGATGGCAACCCAATGATGCTTCTATTGTATGTAGATGATCTATTTGTGATAGGTACGGATGGGTTGATTGCTGATACGAAGAGAAAGCTTGCTGGTGAGTTCGAAATGAAGGACTTGGGGATGATGCATTACTTTCTAGGTATGGAGGTGTGGCAGAGTACAAATGGAATCTTCCCTTGACAAGGGAAGTATGCAGTAGAGATCCTGAAGAGGTTTGGGATGATGGACTGCAAAGTTATGACCACACCTATGGCATTGAACCTGAAGCTATTGAGTGATGCTTCATCAGAGTTGGTTGATGCTATGATGTATCATTAGATGATTGGGTCATTAATGTACCTGACAAACATGAGACCAGACATTTACTTTGTTGTGAACACCTTGAGCTAGTTCTTGATAGATCCAAGAAGTGTCCACTTGATAGCTGCAAAGCATATTCTGAGGTACCTGAAGGGTACAGTTGATTATGGGCTCAAGTACAATGCAAATCAAAAGATTAACTTGGAAGGTTATGTTGATTCAGATTGGGCAGGCAATGCCATCGACGTTAAGAGTACTTCAGGGTGTTGCTTCAATATGGGATCAGGTGTGATCTCTTGGTTTAGCAGGAAGCAATCCTATGTGGCACTGAGTACAGCTGAAGTAGAGTACGTCACAGCTTGTTCAGATAGTTGTGAGGCAGTATGTTTGTGGAAGCTATTGTCTGATATATTTTATCTCCAGTTGGGTGCTACTTGTACACATTGTGACAACCAGAGTTGTGTGAAGTTGTCAGAGAATCCAGTGTTCCATGACAAGTCGAAGCATATCGAGATCAAGTATCACTATATCAGGGATATGGTGTAGAGGGGAGCAAAGAAGCTCCAATATCTTGTGACAGAGGAATAGATAGCCGATGTATTGACGAAGCCATTGGCTAGGCTGAAGTTCGAGTACTTCAGGGAGAAGCTTGGTGTTCTCCAGATCAAGGTTTCCTCCAAAAGAAAGTGATGAGTCCCATAGCCATTCTATCATGGTGAGAGGATTGGTTCCTTCCATGGTCAGATGTAAGGGTTGAGCCATTCTATCATGGTGAGAGGATTGATTCCTTCCATGTCAGATATGAGTGCTGGACATTCTGTCGAGTAGGACAGATGTAGGGTAAATTTCCATTCTTTGAATGGAGCTGCCTGGTGATGTACCAGGAACACTCAGTTTAGGACTGAGTAGCCATTCTGATGTGATGGAGGGATGTGCTCCCACTTAATCAGATGTAAGGGCTGAACCATTCTGTCATGGCTAAAGGATTAGGCTCCTTCCATGTCATATGTGAGTGTTGGCCATTCCGACGAGCAGGTCGGATGTAAGGGCAACTGCCATTCTCTAGGAGAATGGAGGCACCTAGTCAGTTACCAGGTAGCTCAGTCAAGGAGGACTAGGGGCCATTCTGATATGATTGTAGGATTGGCTCCCACAAGATCAAATGTGAGTGCAGAGCCCTTCCATCATTGTGGTAGGATGTGTTCCATCCTGGGTGAATGTAAGTGTGGAAAGCTTTCATCATTGTGGTACGATGTGTTCCGGCCTGGGTGAATGTGTGGAAATCTTTCATCATTGTGGTAGGATGTGTTTCGTCCTGGGTGAGAGTCATTCATCATTGTGGTAGGATGTGTTTCGGCCTAGGTGAATGTGTGGAAATATTTCATCATTGTGGTAGGATGTGTTCCGGCCTGGGTGAATGTGTGGGAAATCTTCCATCACTATGGTAGGATGTGTTCCCGCCTGGATGGATGTGAGAACTATGCCTTTATGACGAGTAGGTCAGATATAAGTGCTAAATAAGACCTACATGGAGGATAGGCCTACAACCAGCATGAAAAAGGCCTGGCTCTGTATAACTTCCTATGAAGAGAAGAATCATGAGATAGCACCAGTGATGATCTAAATCGAGTGATGATAGAGATCCAGTGATGATGCAGATCGAGTGATGATCGAGATCCAGTGATGATGATCCAGCAGTAATGATCCAGATTGAGTGATAATCGAGATTCAGTGATGATATCCAGTGATGATCCAGATCCAATGATGATGCCTCATGATGATCCAGATCGAGAGATGATCCAGATCCACTGATGATGTCCCATGATGATCCAGATCAAGAGATGATCCAGATCCGATGACTTGAAGACGAAGATGACTTGAAGATGAAGATGAATTGAAGACTTAGAAGACTTGAGATGCAGATGATGAGATCATGTAGTTGATACAGAGAAGAAGACCAGTGCTGAAAATTGTGTCGAAAGAATACCTTCCTAGTTAAGAGGGAGTGTTGATGTATTTGTAACTTCGGAATGTATTCATCTATGTATCTTATGTATTGTAACCCGATGTTTATTCTGGGATGTATCTATAATGTAATTGAGTCATATTTTCATGCCCTAATGTTTTGATCGGGAGGATCAACAATGTAAACAAGTCATGTCAAGTCATAGTGAGTAACCCTCCGATTGTCTAAGGGTTAAAGTCCCCACAGTTTCGGGGCACTAGGGTTATTAGACTCTCCTAGTAGAGGTCGGCCCTGGTAGGGTTTTAGTCATGTCAGAATTACTATAAATAGAGAACTGGAGTCTCTATTTATCACAAGTCATACACACTCAAGTGTAGCACATAGTTGAGGAAGGAGAAGACACTGGGCTAGACAAGAAGAAGATTACTGCTGTTAGGAGATCACTTACTATTTTGGGGCTTTTACTATTTTGGTGCTGATTCTATCTCTGAGGAAGTTGCGGGGTTTTCTCCTTTATGGTTTCCCCAAGGAAAAACATTGTGTTCATTGTCTCTTGTGCTTGATTGTTGTGCTTGTTATTCTCTCAGTTAAATATCCTAATAATGCTAGCTTAATGTTGAAAAAAACTAACATCTTTGATAAGACAAAATCCTATGTATTGATACTGTGGGGTATGCTGTTTGCATTGTTGGTAATAGCGCTAGGTGTAATGAAATATAACTGATCTATGGTGACAATCTTTCCTTGGAATGGGAAATGGACAATTTGAAAAACGGTTGATGCTATAGCTTGCATAGCATAAAACCAGTTACGACCTAGGACTAGGTTGTATTCTAAAGGAGCGTCAATGACCTCAATATGAATGGAGAGTGATTTTCCCCCCAGTTCGACCTGGATAGCTAGTAATCCATAGGGTTGAAATTCATGATCATCAAAATCCTTAAGAGTGGTAGGTGAACGATTGACCTCAAGAGAACCAATGGCTCTCGAACAAGATAGAGACATGATCGAAGTAGAGGCTCCCTCGTCCGAAACGGTACGACAGATATTCTTTCCTATGATTTTAGTGCTTATCTAGACAGCCAACTGATGTGAGATCCTGGTCTTAAAGTCATCTAGTTTAAAAGTGATGATGTTAGTGTTTTCAGGATCCATGGCTCCAAGTGCAAAGAGAAAAAAATTTCGTTGGGTGGGACAGGTTTGGAGTACTTCTAGAGACGACATAACACAGGGTGCTTGGGCCATATCTCCTACAATGTTATAATATTGGGTAGCACGGGCATTAGGATTGATAATGGACTTACGAAGAGTGCTCGTGGGTGGGAGAAAAATTGCTTCTGGCATAGGTTTTTCAATGTGAAGACCATTACTAGGAGGAGGTGTGGAAGCTGAAGGTTTGTCGGGTGGAAATTCATTAGGTTTCTTCTCTGGAGGAGGGTCATAATTATGAGATCTTCTATTAAAGTTAATCGTTTCACTAGACATCATTCTAACTTCACCAGTGGATGAAAAAGGCCCATGCAAGGATTGATGATCAATCAATTGTTGTTGGGAGGGGAAAGGGTCTTTGAGAACTGATGGGGTGGGTGAACTTTTCAAAAACTTGTTAATTTCCTCAACATGAGGACATTCCATAGTGAAATGGTCACCTCCACATCTTAAACAAGGATATTTGACCTTTCTCTTACCTTTGGCATCAACATCAGAATTTTTTGGTTTATTACCATCCTGTTGATTGTCATGTTTTTTTCATTTTATTCTTTCCTTTCTTCTTTCCTCCCGAAGACTCGGCATATTGGACTGAGTTTACTTCGATGGGAGAAATAGGAGAGGATGCAGTTTGGGAGGGTGGTGAAGGTTGACTTGTTGGTGTGGCGGTTTGAGTTTGCTTCTAGGAATATTTTGCCGTTGTTTATGTTTGAACTGAACCAAGTATGCCATCAACAGGTGGTTCAGTTTTGGGTCTATACGGATCAGATGTGGTTCAAGGAGCATGGGGAATTAAATCATACAAAGTACTTGACAGGGAATAGACCAAGTCTAGGTATTGATCGCGGCTAATAGCTTGATCCTCGATAACAGCGCCTCCCACGGCAACATCTCCAGCAATATGTGGAAGTAAATACTTTGTAAACCAATCAGCAAGTAAGTGATCAGGAATGGGAGCGTTGATTAACCTATGTCTTCTTATCCATTCATGAATATGATCAGAGATATGGGTTGATGTGCTTTAACGAAGCGAGGTCAACAAGTCTGTACATGTTTCATACCGAATTGGTAACTGAAAGTGTGTTAAAAATGCCACTACTATAACATTGAATTCCCAAAAAGAGTGTTGTGGTAATTCTATATACCATTTTGCAGCAATTCCTATGAGAGCTCTTTGAAATAGCCATAGATGGATTGAACCGTCCATCAGAGAATTGGATGAACACCATAGATGAAAATTCATCACATGGTTCTTAGGATATTCACCAGGTTTACCGTCAAGATTTGGTATATCCGAAGGTAATTTGACCATAATGGTTTTCCAGGATGGATTGTGATGCATAGGATCATTTATCAATATTGACAAATCAAGAAGATCTAATGTGGCCAAAAAGGGTAATTGATGATTTGGTTACGGATAGTGGTAATACTGGTATGGAATTTGCTGACCAGTAGGAACATAGGCATATTGGTAAATGGGGATAGATGATGTCCCTATGGCAGATTGAATTGGTGGTTGATTACTTGATGGTCCACCATATGGTGGATTAACCGAGGGAGGTGGGCCTCTAGAGGTTGGTCCTCCAGGTGGTGGTCCACCACCCAGTGGGCCCCCAGGATGGGGTCCTCTAGAAGGTGGTCCTAGCGGTGGTGTTCCACCATAAGGTGGACCTTTGATGGGTGGGCCTCCACCAAGTGGCCCTCCATAAGGAGGGACAACATAACCTCTAGCAGTATTAATAGGTATTCCTCGTATGGATGGAATTTAGGTCCAATTAGGTTTCCCCCATGGCATAACTTTGTTTCTAGGGTAAAGGATTCCAGGATACATAGTTCGTATAGGTGTAGATTGATAGTTGGAATTTCCTACATGTAATTGATTCGTTGGGTAACTATAACCCCAAGAAGACTAGTTGACTGCAGGTTGTACCCCTAAGGGATAACCTGAATTCAACAGAGGGTTAACCATATTGGTATCGGTAGGAGGAATATCCATTGTAGGTTCTCCTACAACATAGATCTGTCTAGAACTAGTAGCAATTCCACCAACTAATGATGTAACTTGCGCCAGGGGTTTCCCCCTGACGTTGGAACGTATTGATACTACTTGAGTTGTGGATTTCCCCCCAGCTACAACAGGTTTGGGATGACTAGCAACGGACCTAGGATGTGAAATTGTAGGGTTGGAGGTTTGGCCTGGATTGTGAGAATTCACACTAGGAGCCTAAACATCTTCAATAGGAGCCAATGTCTCAGCTAGTGAATGATACCCAAAAGGACATGGATCCGAAAGACGGGGTAAAAGAGCCAATACAGGTTGTCCATAAGATACATGTGAGGGAATAATTCGATCAACTCTCTCTGAAAAATTATGAGCATGATTAAGAGAGGCTTGAATTCTCCTATATTCATCATCACTTGGAGGAGGGTTTTCCAAAGAAGGTCTATTGACCCCAAATTCGGAAACAGATTGACCCATAGAGGTTCCCCAAAAAGGGGAATTAGGGCCATACTTTGTTTCAACAGGACTATCAGTATAACCTTCCATCGGTGAATGAAAGGAGGTATCAGCCGTAGGAGGCTGTTGGACCAAGGGAGTAGCATAAGAAGTGAATCGGTCTCCGCTCTCCATAACTCAGCTTCCTTCCACATGGGAATCAGTTGTGGCTCCTTGATATGTGGCTTCCATGGGGCTCTCCTCTGTAACAAGAGGAAATTCGGGTGGCAAGCCCTGCTTTCTTCTGGATTGTCTCAACTAAAACTTAGCCAGAGTGTAAAATCAATAAAACCTAACCCTGTGGTTTTGAAACTAGAAAAATCACACAGAAAAATTTCCCTACACAAACTATAGGCCACAAGAAAACTTAAGTGACGGGAGGGGCTAATATAAGTCAGTTCCTCACTAGGATTGTCAAGTTGTCACAACTCATGATATACCGTAGGGTCCAACAGTAAAGCGCAACGAGGAGGATCAACCATCCCTCACCTGAATACATGAATACCTGGACGACACATGTGTAGTAGTTCCCCGAGCGTTGTTCTTAGTGTATTGGTCCAACAAGAGGGATAAAGGGATTTTCTCATATGGTATAGGAATCCTAGTAGGGTCTCCTGATATACACAAGGTATGTGGGAGCTCAAATCCATAGTAGTGTTTTCTAATGCACAACCTTTCGAAAGGGGCCCTCCGATATAAAATTGAGTACGTGAAGTACCTTTCGATATACCTCAAGGGTACGTGAAAGGCCATTCTATATACTGATGGTACGTGGAGGAACCACGCAGACCCCGGATTGCAATGCAGGCATGAAATGATAGTTGCTACATTTTAAGACGCTGAAACACGTCTCTATCCTATCACTCAAATTTCTATAAAATTTTAGTCTGAAACTATCATTTATTTTATCTGAATGATTAGTGTATTTTTGTGAGGTATTGTCTCCAATAATGTAATTTTACGCTATATGCAATGAATTTCTTTTTCTTTCAATGAGAGCTAGCTAGGGTAGGGAAAATACCATTTTCTTTCTTTCAACAACACACCAAATTCAAAAAGTCACTCACAGCAATTCAAATGCAAGACCTAAAAATAATTCCTAAAAGGGATTCTTCAAACACCAAGATGTTCCCAACAAGAATTTCAATTTTCTGAAACAAGAAAAGAAAGTCAAAGCCTCTAAAAATTTTCAGAATTAACTTTTCTCCAAAAACCAAAAAGAACTATATATCTAGCTTACTCATGCAAAACTAAAAAACAAATATTCCCTAAGCATAAACAAGGTGAAAAAATCAATTTCTTTTTGTATTTTTTGAAAAAGAAAAAATCGCACAGCAACTTGAAGCAAACCAACTCAGAAAGAGGCTATAGATTTCCTTTTCAAAAAATATAATTTTCAGAGCATGAACCACTTAACAAAAAATCCAAAAATGAACTTTTTCCACTTTTATTTTTGTACTAATGAAGAAGACAGAAGTTTTGGAACTGAGCTCAAAAGATGAGAATCGGATTCACCAAAACCACCAGACTCGGGAATAAAAAAACTAAATAGATCACACTGGACATTTTCAGAGAAATGGTAAACACAAAAAAATTAAAAAATTAAAAAATTTTAACAGGCGGTCTAAAAGGCCTACCTCGACGCGGGAAGACAGGCAGCATCAGAGCAATGTAGAAGAAGCGGCACTCTTTGTCCACTTCAATGAGGCACTGTCGGTGCTCTGTATCAACTACGAAAAGGAATCTTTGGCACTTTATACCAGAAGGAAAAGTGCGTTGTGGATAGGTCGTTGCTCTGTCAACCAAATCTAAGTGCGTCGGTGGATAAGTAGATTGTAAAACTAAGGATCTGCAGGAGAAACCAAAAAATGAAATGAGTCAAATTGCAAAGTGAATAACACTCCCAAAACAGAGGCAATGATCAGGACAGTAAGATAGATTTTTTACCTTATCAGCTGAAATGACTAAAGGAAGAGAGAATGACCTTCGTAGGTGAAATTACCAAAGCTTGTAGATCTGACTCGATCTGCAGCAGATTTGACTGGATCTGCCCCAGATCTGACTGGATTAGGATTTCCCTAGTATGGTCACCAATTTTGTTATCAGGAATTATGCAATCAGTGCAGACATCATTTGTTCCTCTACCCTGCAAAGCACAAGTGTAGAAAAAGAGAGCACAACAGTATATCCTTTCCTTAAGTAATCAAACTAAATAACATGAAATAAAACCGTACCTCAGACCTAAGTCCCTTTGTCCTTGTTCCTAAAATTCCTAACGATGTTTAACACCTGTAAAACAGATGAAGAGACAAAAACACAAAGTGATAGCATCATGATAAATCAATTACTTATATCAGTGATCAAGGAATCTGATAATATTCAACTGAAATTGATAACACGTCAAATATAGGAAAGGGGAACACTTTTTGTATTAATAATGAGAGAGTAAAGTTACAACCAAGCCTTGATGTTGATGGCTTTAACCTCCATAAGAAATCCATAATCCTCCACAAATATGACAATCTCTTCACATACAAGCCAACTCTACCTTGCCTCTAACTCAGACTTCAATCCAATAGCATAAGGGTACTTTTCTTGGCCTCCCTTACTCTCATCATCAAGGCCTCATTTATAGGCGAAAGTAAATGAGATAAACTTGGGGAATGGATGGGATATGATCCCAATAAGTAATGGAGGCGAATGCCACCTCTTCTAAGAAAATAGGAACTGACTCCATGAAGGATTTCGCAAGGAAGCTTCCAGAACATTATTTTTCCTCCTTTTTGGCCTATCAGCACACCTAGCAAAAGGGGTAAATGCGTCGAACTAGCTTATTGTCAAAATAAAGAGGCATCGACGCTCCTTGCTCCACTGTAGGCAGTAGCATCGGTGCTCTATCAAGGTCAAGGAAAAGCACCACCCTCTCAAAGGATGGAGAAAAAATAACCAAGGTATCTCAAGTCTGACTCTCTGAAAGGAAAATAGTTCATGGTGGAATTTCCAGGTGCAACATACACATTAGGTTCAAAATAACTAGTATAGAAAATTTTGATGACTGGATAGAAAGCAAAAATACATACTTTACCATCTAGAATTTTGTAATAATGGATGTGCAAGTTAAAACTATAAGACCCTCAGATGTATTCTTTCAATTACATAGAAGTTCAATACAATTGGAAGTATATGAGTATAATTAATACCACAAAAGTATGTAATGTATGGTTATATATTATATTAATAGCGATGTGGTGTAACCATAGAGAAGATACAACTATAATCCCAAGTTCAGTGCCTTAATATATGAGCAAAATGACACATGGTAATGCTAAACCAGCTTCTAAATGCCTGAAAAGCTAACAACACTCCTACTTATATAAAGTCAGCCTGAGTTAACAGACCAAGATAGTTTTCAAGAGACAAAACATATTCAAAAAACAATTACAGAATTTGACCGACCATAATTAGATTTCTTCACAACCACAAGAATGACTCCAACCAATTAATGTTTCCATAACTCTGTAAATTAGCCTAAAATATTTTAATACTGAAAACGAAGGTAACATGATGTGTATGTTTTGAATATTCTTGAAGGAAAATGACTAAAAGTAAAAAAAAATCTACTTAGTGAGGAGATGGGAAAACCTTCTATTTTAATTTTGATTGGCCCAAATGAATCAGTTAAAAAAACACAAGTTGAAGAGCATACACAAATGGAAAAGGTGAAGTACTATTGAATTCGAAATCAGTGAACACCATCCAATAAATATATGTTAGTTGAGATATATAAAATGTAGCATGTGTTTTGGGTACAGAAGATGATTTGGAGGAAGGAACCAAACATGTAATGATAAATGTTAAGATTCACAAAGAAAACACAGATAATTTAGTTAAATATGATGGTTTCATTGTGTATAAAGCAATTAATTTAACCTATATTGGTTTCTGTCTACTCTATTTTGGCATAATGCAACTAATGAATAGTGGTAAATTCAATGAATTTGGTTATTTATATTTTACCTCATCAAATATTCATGACAAAGATTAGACCATTAGGTGTAGGTCTCTCGGTACAGAGAAAGAATATTTGTGCAAGTGGTGAATTACAGTATTGTATGTCACGATATATTCTCACAGTGTACAGTATTTGTGGTTGTGTGATATTCTATGCATTTTTTACCATATTGCGAGGCAAATGAATATTGTACACTGTGAGAACATATCTCTGCATACATTAATTTCTAAATGCAACCAACTATAGTCAAGTAACTAATGTTTCAAAGCGGAGGTCTTCCAAACATGTTTGTTCAGACCTGATCTATGACTCCTAAATGCATCCTGTGGTATGTTGTGACCTTGTGCGTGTTCATTGTACTTGATATGTGACCTTTCTAGAAGACATGCCATTCTAGAATACATGACGAGTTTATATATTATGTTCATTAGTTAAACTTCATTGTAATTTTTTTACTATTTATGTACATTTGAATTGATAACTCATCTCAAGGACCAAATTTCACGCAGTGACCAGTGGAGCATTAAAGTTGAAAGAGATGAAAATTATGTATGAATTTATTACAACAGTACTTTTCTAGATCTACCTTTTTTATTTACTTTTTCTTATACAATGATGATAAAAATATATGTGACAATATACCTTGAGAGACAGAAAAGATTAAATTCATTGGTCTTGTTGGCCCTATGGGTAAAATGGGTTGTTTGTCCACCTTTACGGTACAACTTGGTATTGTGGGTATGGGGGTTTCCTTACCATATTGTTGTGACCTCTTTTGTTGACTTATGGTCCTTCATTTCTATTTGGTCCTAGCGCCCTTATTGTGTGTGGCACCTTGACCACCTTTGGTATGATTACCTAACCTTATTACTTTTATTGTTTTATTATTATGTGACCACATGACCTTTGGTACCCTACTCTAAGTGTACTCAACTTTATTTTATGTTTTATTATGGTAACCACCCTAAAACCTAGGGTTGCGTAAGCGACCATTCTAGAATACATGCTAAGTTTATATATTATGATCATAACTTCACTCTTGGAGTATCTTGGCATGAAAGAAGTATATATATGACATTTTTTGGATGCACGAAGTTAAGTACACTTAAAGTAGGGTACCAAAGGTCATATGGTACCTCTTCTAGGGATTCTACAATTGTGTTTTGAATTGTGGATTATGAATTCATTATTTAATCTTCATTGTAATTTTTTTACTGTTTATTTTATGTACATTGGAATTTATAACTCAACTCAAGGGCCAACTTTAAAGCAATGACAAGTAAAGTGTTAAAGTTGAAAGAGATGAAAATTATGTATGAATTTGTTACAAAAATAATTTTCTAGATCTACCTTTGTTAGTTACTTCTGCTTATACAATGATGATAAAAATATATGTGACAATATAACTTGAGAGAGAGAAAAGATTAAATTCATTGGTCTTGCTAGCCCTATGGGTAAAATGGGTAGTTTTTCCACCTTTACGGTACATATTGGTCAAGATATGCATTTTAAATATTGGGGGAGAAATGCTAACTATGTATGATGATAGTGGAAAATGCATTCCTTAATGGCTTGTAATTCTCTAATATGAATTATGCATGCCCAACAAGCTCCTATCTGAACGTTTTTCCCATTGTGCAGGTAGAACCAAACATGTATTTTTCAGATATTTCTTCCTCAAGCGAGGGGAGATTAGTAAGACTAGATGAAAGTATGACATCCAGTAGGTATACAAGGTATATATCACCTAGATGTCGAAACATCAGAAGAAAATTCCATAAACGCGTGGAATTTTTTCTCGATGAAGAAGGGTCATGTTCATATGATGATGAGACAATAGGCGACACCGAGGTGCCCTTGAGGTACAAACATATAGTGAAACAATGGTACCCAAGGATATTTCTCAACTAAACATAGATTTTTGTGTGAACAAGAGAATATATCAAATTGCACCATCGCCATCACATGGTTTGGGGTTGTTTTGCATGGATGGCATAAAGGTCGGTTATCACAGATGTACAAAATCGATGGAGTACGTTGGACCCTGTTACAACTACAAAGATTGGTTGTGCCTGGTCCAATATACATGAAGTATGAGAAAATATGGATTGTCAGCAAATTACTTATATCTGAAAGACAAAGATCAAAATAAAGGAGAAATGTTGTACATTGACGGAAGGCCAAAAGCCACAGGGAATATTGCGAGGTTTATAAATAGTACAGAACCATGGTTAGCAATTAAGAAACCCAACTGCATATTTGAGGGGCGTGAAGGAAGCTGTGTATTTGTATGTGTCATTAAATCAATATATGCAGGGGAAGAGTTGCTTATTAATTACAGTTTGAATCAAGTAGATACAAACATGATTACTATGGGAGTGGTACATCTAACAATTTACCTAACCTTTTATTAATTAATTTAACCTCTTAAGGATTTTTTGTTAGTCAATTGTTATAATTTTATTTAAATTTTCTAGATTTACTTTGCAGGGTAGTTATCGGGGAATCTTCCCAGCAGTTGGTCATAGGAGTAAAACTTCCCTGAGGAAGCAGTTATACATTTATGTAAAAGTACAAATATAATTTGAAAAAAGAGTTTTTTTATTGTGTTTTTTTCATAAGTATATTCGATTCATTTAGATAATGTTATCTATATACTTGTTGAAGAGTGTTGATCGAGGAAACCAGCTGATTGTTGATCAGACTAAAACAGC
This sequence comes from Pseudotsuga menziesii, assembly GCA_001517045.1. NCBI lineage: Eukaryota > Viridiplantae > Streptophyta > Pinopsida > Pinales > Pinaceae > Pseudotsuga > Pseudotsuga menziesii. Next base: position 267,877 of record LPNX010847969.1, read on the forward strand.
CTCGGGGCAATATGTATACCTGATTGTAAATGTAAAATTTAAACACGTCAAAAACATTTCTTCTTTTGTTGTTACCACGAGTATTTTGGTTTAGTTTGGATCATTTTTTCTATTTTTTTGAATCAGAGTGTTGTAAGGGGCACCTCCATAGAAGTAGATGATACCAGACCTCCTTCGAGTCAGCAGGTATACATCGATGCAATTGTACAAATTAAATATGAACACAAATTTTTTTGTGTTTTTTCATGAGTATATTCGATTCATTTAGATAATGTTATCTATATACTTGGTACAGAGCGTTGATCAGGGAAACCACCTAGATAGTGCTGGAGAGATTTACCACCATACACAATCATTTTGGTCAAATTGGTCTAGTTAAACCACTATCCTAAGTATTATTGACATTAATTGACATAAGTGGAGCATTAATTGACATCATCCAGTCACACCCACGCCTACCTTCAGTCAAGGAGGATAACTTAGCCTTCTCCTACATTCAAGGAGGCTAACTGGAGCACTCCGGGGGTGATCTGAGTGATATTAATGCACCTAATTGCTAACTGGGGGTTACAATCAGTTAAACAGCTCAGTGAAGGTTCCTCCATTCATTTAATTGATTATTTAATGATTAATTAATGAACTAGAGTCAATAGGGGTGCCTCCACCAACTTCTGATGTTTAGTTCAGCTTCAGTTAACCTCATCGAGGTTCATTGAAGTCATTGAAGTGATAGCACTTGATGGTTGGCTTGCTATGACATGTGTCTAATCTCTTTTAGTTGAGACTCAGTAATTTATTGCACTCCAACTTCAATTAGGGTTTAGGTGAGCCAATTAGGGTTTTGATCAGTGGTTAACTGAGTGTGAACCATGGCTTACATTCAGTTAAGCTAGACTCACTCATTCAATTCAAATGACCTCCTTGAGGATTCGAATTGCTCATTCATTCATGCTTGTAGCATGACATTGTAATTGTAATCATTCATTCTTTATGTGAATACAGAGCGACTACTATTCCTGTAGACCGATTACACCACTTCATGAGTTATTTGTTGATTAATCTTTGATGATATTGATGTTAGAACAATCAACCCATAGTTAGCTACCTTAGACATTAATTAATCCAATTCTTTCCTTATTTGCCTAGTTTCCATATTCCACCTTATGCAAGTTGTCCTCCACATCTCCAAAGTGGTCAAACTTGCTAAATTTGAGTCATGGAGTGCTTGGGAAACCACTTGGAATCAAATCTGCTTTATTCCTGGCCTTCCCAGCGCATGTCTGCTTTTTCTGCTTTATTGCCTGCTTTTTCTGAGTTTTAAGGCAATTAGGAAAGTTTGACTAGGTGAAGTTAACTTGTTTTTTGTCCTCATCATCCTCCACTCTTTTATCCTAATAAAATCATGTATGATTTGTCCTTCCATCATCTATTAGCTTGCCTAATTCATTTTTCCAATTCATGAGCTCCTAGACAGATTTGGAAACTGCTTTATGCACCTATGGGGGATTTACTTAGATTTAGTAAGCCTGCTTTTGACCAAATTCGAATGGCATCCTTATGCATTCAAATATCTCATGTAATTATTTATTGTAGCAGCCTATGACTTCACAGGGTTGGCTGTTGTACACTTATTCAATACAGATTAGTGTTCTGCTCCATATTCAGTCTCCTTTGTGTGTAATTTGCATGTGTAATTGGCAATTTTTGTGAGTGTAATTTTTATAACACCTAGGTTCAATTTCCACGTGCTATAAGAGCCTTTGTAGATAGATTTCTCTCCTTCCAATTTTTATTACAGGTTCAACATCATTGACTGGGAGCATTCTGCTGACTGAAGGGACAATTTCTGAGCTATGGATCAATCTCAGAAGATCATCTTGACTCCATTTAAATTATTTGAATGGAAAGCAGAGATGGAGATACTTTTGAAATAAAAAGGCCTCTACATAGTGACTATGGAAATAGAAGCAGATCCCAATGCAGCTACAGAGAAAATTAAATGGCACAACAGGTGGGATCAGGCCTATGGTCTCCTGTGTCTGAGCATATCCAGAGACCTCCTTTTCCATCTTGATGGATTGAAATCACCAAATGAAGTATGGGAGAAGCTTGTTGATATTTTTGGTAAGATAGATGAGATGAGGGGACATCAAATTGAAAATGAATTGATCTCCCTGAGTCCCAATAGCTTTGCATCCCTGCAACTCTATTTTTCCAAGTTCAAAGCCCTTGTTTTGCAGTTAAAACAGTGTGGGATCGAAAAGAAGGATGAGCAACTGGTTTTGGCCATACTCTCGAATCTTGGCTCTGAATATTTAGTGTTTGTCTCAACCTTCTATGCCACAAAGTTGACAGCTCGAGCCTAGAAAATTCCTAGCTTTGCAGATTTCATGGAATCTCTCACACAAGAACAAGATAAACTGGTAATGATGGGCACCATCAAACTTTCCAAAGACCAAGCTCTGGTTGTTGGAGATTCGAGGGTGGATTCAAAAGGCAAGAAGAAATCTAAGAAGCCACCTAAGCAAAAGAGAGACAAGAACAAGTCTCCAGAGGAGCCCCAAGGTTCCAAGAAGAACTTCCAGAAGAAGAAGAACAAAGGAGAAATGAGCAAGTGCGCATACTGCAGTAAGGGAAATCATCCTAAAATCTCCTGCATGAAGAAGAAAATTGACATGCTGACCCAACTCCTAGAGAAGAATGGCATCTCCCTTCCTGATATCTCAAAGAAGAGGGAAGAAGGATCAAATTCAGAAGACAGAGAGAGAGTTCATGCATTGGTTGCTGGCACATCAAGCTCACCTAGTTTCATCATTGATTCTGGAGCTTCAAGACATATGGTTTTGACCAAGGAGGTATTCACCTCACTTGAAATGTTGAAAGGTCCACCAATAGTACTAGGAGATGACTCTCTCACTGAAATTTTGGGCAAAGGGAGGATTGATCTTGACCATGGTAAGTTCAGCAATGTGTTGTATGTTCCAGGTCTTTCCTCTAACCTCTTATCAATGTATCAGATGACCCACACAGGGTCTCCAAATAAGGTTATATTCTCCCCTAATGAATTTGAGATCATAGAGATCTCAAGTGGTAAATTCATTGCAAAAGGAGTTGCAAATCATACTTCGAAGGTATACATGTTCTCACACTTCCTACCCTACTCAAACCCCTCTGCTCTTCTGATTCATGCTAATGAGGCAAGCAAGATTTGGCATGAAATATTTGGCCACCTTAATTACAAGTATCTTTCTGATCTTAGTGAAAAATAAATGGTCATAGGGTTACCAAAGATTAAGTTTTCCAGAGTCTGTCAAGGTTGCTTCTTAGGAAAACACCCAGAGCATAAATTTGAGAAAGTTAGTCATGAGAGAACCTCTGCACCTCTTGAGTTGATCCACAATGATGTTGCTGGCCCCTTTTCTCATATGTCAATGAGTTAGGCCAAATATGCATTGACATTCATAGATGACTTTTCCAGGTACTGCTGGGTTTACTTCCTGAAACACAAGTCTGAAGTTTATGGCCTCTTCAAAGTCTTTAAGGCTTTGGTTGAAAACCAATCTAGGAGGAAACTCAAGGTCCTCAGATCTGACAATGGTGGTGAGTATGTCAAGTCTGAGTTCATTCAATATTGTGCAGATGTAGGTATTCATATGCAGCATTATATCCTTCACACACCACAGCAAAATGGTGTTGCTGAGAGGAAGAACAGATCACTGAAAGAGATGGCAACATGCATGATGGAGGCTAAGACTTTGCCACCAAAGTTTTGGGCCGAAGCTATAAAATATGCAGCCTATATCCATAATAGGGTGCCTCATAAACAGCTTGATGGTATGACTCCTTTCAAAGCATGGAGTGGGCACAAGCCAGATGTGACCCATTTCAGGATTTTTGGCTCAATGGCTTGGGCTAGAATTCCAACAGAAAAGAGGAAGGCTTTGCAGCCCCAAATCCAAGAGTGTCTATTTGTTGGGTACTATAAAGATTAAAAAGGGTACAATTTGATCAATTTGAGCACAAACAAATCCTTCATTGAAAGGTGTGTTCATTTCCAAGAAGAGCCCCTAGCAGCAGTGGAAGTTGGAGAATCCTCTTCACCACCAAAACCATTGAATGTAAGTGAAGAGATAGTTGAACTTGCTGATTCTGATATGTCTGATAATGATGATTTAATTTCAGATCCTAACATTCCTACAAGACCAAAATGGGCAGCAAAGACCATTCATTCAACTGGAGAACTAGTTGGAAATCCTAATGATCCTAGGAAGACTAGATCTCAGTTTGAGAGTGCTCTATGCATGAAAGATCCTATGTTTGCAAAGAAATGCTATATGATGGTTGAATCAGACCCACAAACATATTAATATGTATCAAATGATCCAATATGGTGAGCATCCATGAAATAAGATTTCATCTCACTCCAGAAGAACAACACTTGGGAGTTGGTTGATCTTCCCCCAGGGAGGAAGCTAGTTCAGTGTAAGTGGGTTTACAAAACCAAATTTTCTGATGATGGTTCACCTTTGAAATACAAGGCCAGTTTGGTAGCCAAGGGCTACTCACAAGTACACGGCATAGACTACAATGAGACCTTTGCACCAATGGCAAATATGGACTCCATCAGGCTAGCCTTAGCCATTGCAGCTTCGAAGCAGTGGGAGGTACATGACATGGATGTGAAGTGCTTTCCTAAATGGAGATATCACTGAAGATATTTAAATGCAGCCACCTCAAGTATTTTCTACTAATACATCTCTTGTGTGCAGGCTAAAGAAGTCATTGTATGGGCTTAAGCAAGCCCCCAGGGCTTGGTATGCCAAGATTGATAGCTTTCTGCTATCACTAAATTTTGTTTGATGCAAGTCAGATCCAAATGTCTATTTGAAGCTAATTCATGGTTCATTAATGATTATTGTTTTGTACGTTGATGACCTTCTCATTACAGGAAGCTCAAAGTATGAAATTGCCTCCTTGAAGGATGCAATGAACCATGCATTCTCAATGACTGATTTGGGCTTATTGAGCCAATTCTTGGTGCTCGAGATTGCTCAAACCAAACAAGGAATCAAAGTACATCAGTCCAAGTATTCCTTGGATTTGCTGAACAAATTCAACATGAATGATTGCAAGCCAAGCAAGACTCCCTTCCTTTCAGGAGTTAAGCTTGAAGAAGCGGATTCTTCACCTATGGTAAACAATACACTGTATAGGCAATTGATTGGATGTTTGTTGTATCTTACACATACTCGAACTGATATTTCTTATGCAGTAAGTGTGGCTTCAATATACATGGATCAGCCTCATGAGATCCATTGGAGAGCGGCCAAAAGGATCCTTAACTTTGTTCAGGGAACAAGGACTCATGGGATCTTCTACAAAGCTAAATCTGATCTTGATTTGATTGGGTTTACTGACAGTGATTGGGCAGGTGACAACACAGATCAAAATTCAACATTAAGATATGTGTTCATGCTTGCTGAAGGACCAATTAGCTGGTCAAGCAAGAAACAGAGTGCCATTGCACTCTCATCTACAGAAGCAGAGTACAAAGGAGTTGTAAATGCAGCAACTCAATGTGTATGGTTGCAGGGGTTACGAGGTGAGTGTGGCTTCGAATCAGAATACTCAACTACTATCTATTGTGATAATTAGAGTACCATTTGAATATGCAATGATCCAGTTCAGAGACAGAGAACCAAACACATTGAGATCCATATGCACTACATCAGACAGCTTGTGCATGATGGCACCATTCACCTACTCTTCTGTTCATGTTCAGAACAAGTAGCAGATATCTTCACCAAATTTTTTTGTGAGAAAACATTCAGCAATCTCAAATCACTGCTGGGGATTGTTGATCATGCCGTGAAGCATGAGTGATGACAAGATTTTCAAATTTTGTTTTACTGTACATGTTTAAGGGAGGATTTTTCCTAGTGGGTTTTTGCCTCTTTCCTTGGTTAAATGGACATGCAGTATGTAAAGGGTGACTAAGCCTTGTTTCTAGGCCCTATAATTTTCTAATATTTTACTCATAATTCAGGATTAAGGGGGGGTGTTAGAATAATCAACCCATAGCTAGCTACCTTAGACATTAATTAAGCCAATTTTTGTCTTATTCGCCTAGTTTCCATATTCCACCTTATGCAAGTTGTCCTCCACATCTCCAAAGTGCTCAAACTTGATAAATTTGAGTCATGGAGTGCTTGGGAAACCACTTGGAATCAAATCTGCTTTATTCTTGGCCTTCCTAGCGCATGTCTGCTTTTTCTGCTTTATTGCCTGTTTTTTCTGAGTTTTAAGGCAATTGGGAAAGTTTGACTAGGTGAAGTTAACTTGTTTTTTGTCCTCATCATCCTCCACTCTGTTCTCCTAAGAAAAGCATGTATGAGTTGTCCTTACATCATCTATTAGCTTGCCTAATTTATTTTTCCAATTCATGAGCTCCTAGACAGATTTGGAAACTACTTTACGCACCTATGGGAGATTTGCTTAAATTTAGTAAGCCTGCTTTTGACCAAATTCGAATGGAATCCTTATGCATTCGAATCTCTCATGTAATTATTTATTGTGGTATCCTATTACTTCACAGGGTTGGCTATTGTACACTTATTCAATACAGATTAGTGTTCTGCTCCATATTCAGTCTCCTTTGTGTGTAATTTGCATGTGTAATTGGCAATTTTTGTGAGTGTAATTGTTCTAACACCTGGGTTCAATTTCCACAATTTATGATTTGTTCCTAGATAAATATACAATATTAATATGGTATCAGATGTTACAGCAGGACGAATCTCTATCTCTCAAAAACAAGCTTTTTGACAGATTTCTACATGAAATTTGAGCAATAGCTCAAAAATCCAGCACTGCACCAGAAGCTAAGGCTTACCACTTAATACCCCAATTAAAGAAATTTTTTATCAATCTTGCTTGATTGACTATGATGGGAGTGATGAAAGCCTAAAATGTGCAAGCTGTCCGACATTACATTGCCCTTTCTGTTTTGATTTTCAGGTTTCTACAGGTGAAGCATTCGTTCCAGCAGATCCAGATGGCCTCCTCAGTAGATCTCTTGACTCCATACAATTTCCACTCATGGAAAGGTGATGTGGAGATTCAGCTGTGCTCCAGAGGACTCTTTAGAGTCACCGTGGACACTGAAGATGAGCCTGGTTCAGCCATAGAAAAATTAAGATTCTTGAATAAGAAGGATGAAGCCTTCGGTTTCTTGTGCCTCTCTATTTCCCAGGATCTTATTTTCCATCTTGCGGGATTGAAGACTCCAAAAGAAATATGGGACAAATTGGAAACTCTATATGGAAATCATGATGACTTGAGGGTTTACCAGCTCGAAAATGAACTCATGTCTCTCCAACCCTCCAACTTCGACACTCTGAATGATTTCTTCACAAAGTTCAAGCATACTATTTTACTATTGAAGCAATGCAAAGTGGAGAAGGAGGATGATCAGCTCATCCTCGCCATACTCTCCAAAATTGGGGCTGATTATTCAATTTTTGTTTCTACATTCCATGCAGGGAAGCTCACAACCCCTGGATGGAAAATGTCTACACTCAATGCCTTCGTTGAGTCCCTAACATGTGAACATGACAAGCCTGTCCAGATGGGGATCATCATATCTTCCCGTGATCAAGCCCTTCATGTCTCAGGGCCCAAATATCTAAAGGGTAAAGGAAAGCAGTAGAAGAACCCAAAAACTAAATTTGATGCTCCTAAACCTAGAGATGAAAATCAGTAGCATGATGAGTCTTCCGACTCAAGGAAGAACAAAGGAAAAGGGCACCATAGCAAGGAAAAAGCCAAGTGTTCTTATTGCAGGAAGGGATTCCACCCTGAACATGCCTACATGAAGAAGAATCTTGATGAAGCTACCTCTGTCATTGATAGAAATCACATCAATCTTCTGGAAAGCTTTCGGAGGAGAGATAAGCAAGATCGAAAACCACAGCATGAAAAAGGTCATGCCCTCATGGAAAGCACTTCGAAGTCCAAAGCACTATTGATTGACTCTGGAGCTTCAAAACACATGATGGCTGAAAAAGACTCATTTTCATCCTTGGAGACTGGAAAATCCATCCCCATCCACATGGGAGATGACTCCACCATCATTTCAGAAGGACAAGGTACTGTAGATCTTGAAAATGGTTTTTTCTCTAATGTTTTGTATGTACTATCTCTGGCATCAAATCTCCTTAGTGTCTATCAGATGACAAATACAAGAGTGCCTAAGAGAGTCTCTTTCAGCCCAAATTATGTTGAGATAATATAAATTGCATCCGGGAAACTCATTGCTAAAGGCCTTGCAAACCATCATGCAAAAGCCTATGAGTTCTCTCACTTTTTTGCGGATGCAAAGCCCACCGCTCTGCTAACTCATGGAAATGAGGTTAGTAGGTTGTGGCATGAGAGGTTTGGCCATCTTAATTTCAAATATTTGCAGCAATTACAGAAAAAATCCATGGTTGAAGGCCTCCTGATCATCAAGGCAACCACGGGAATTTACAAAGGCTGTGTGATTGAAAAACACCCTGAGCACAAGTTCGATCGAGGGAAGGAAAACCGAGCTACATGCATATTGGGGCTGATACATTCTGATATCAGAGGTCCGATTCCTGTCACATCCATGAATGGATCAAGGTATCTCCTTACTTTTATAGATGATTTTTCAAGGTGTACATGGGTTTTCTTTCTCAAAAAGAAATCAAAAGTATGTGAAAAAATTTCTGAATTGAAGGCCTTGATCGAAAATGCCTCTGGGCTTAAGATCAAGATCTTGAGATCTGGTAATGGAGGGGATTATTTCAGTAATGATTTTCTGTACATATTCTCCCAAAGTTTTATTCAGTTCCAACATTCAATTCCCTACACTCCACAACAGAACGAAGTAGTGGAAAGGAAGAATCGGTCTCTCAAGGAGATGACCACCGGTATGTTGGAATGCAAGAAGCTTGCTGAAAATTTGTGGTATGAGGCCATGCATGCTGCAGAATACATTCATAACAGGGTGCCACACTCATCCCTAAAAGAGAAGACCCCTTTTGAAGCATACTTCGAACACAAGCCGAATGTGTCGAACCTACGGGTGTTTGGGTCCACTGCATGGGCCTGGATTTCACTTGATAAAAGAAGGGTTTTGCAACCGCAAAGAAAAGAATGTTTGTTTATTAGGTATCCTAATGAATCTAAAGGGTTCAAGCTACTGTATATCAATACCAAATAGATCATCATCAAGAGAAGTGTCAGGTTCAATGAGCCTCTTCAGGAGGTGGAACTAGTGAAGGAGAAAACTGTTGAATTTCCTTCCTATTCTACTAAATACTTGGATGATGAAATTGGGGGTGATGACCCTGATTTGGATCCTCTAATTTCTTATATCATTGTGCATCAATCATAAGATTCTGAATTATAACCTAAAGTGAAAATCATCTTCCTACATGGGCCCGATAGACACTCTCCTCTGCAGGAGAAAACATTGGAAATTCGAATGATCCAAGGAGAACCCGGTCTGATTTCCAAAGAGCAGGTATTGCGCTCTCTTGTCCTGATAATTTGCTGTCCAAAAATTTCTATTTGATTATTATTTCAGATCCAAAATCCTACTACCCTGCTCGGAAGGATCCAAGATGGCAAGTTTCCATGGATAAACAGATGAATTCTCTTCAGAAAAACACTACTTGGGAGCTAGTTTCTCTTTCTCCGGGAAGGAAATTGGTTCAATGAAAGTGGGTGTTTTGGACCAAGGTTGCTGTTGATGGAAGCACCTAAAACTATAAGAAAATTATGGTAGCAAAATTTTTCTCTCAGGTCCAAGGAGTGGACTACCATGATACCTTTGCATCGGTTGCAAAAATGGACTCCATCCGCCTTGTTTTCGCAATATCAGCATCCAAGCACTAGGAAGTGCATCACATGGATATTAAGTCATCATTTATGCATGGAGATATTCATGAAGAGATATACATGAAGTATCCTGAGGGCTACATCACTGATCCATATTTGGTTTGCAAGCTAAAGAAGTCACTATACGGGTTAAAACAGGCCCCAAGAGAGTGGTATTCCAAGATGGATGCCTTCCTTCTCTCGCAAAAATTTCAGACATGTAGATCAGATCCAAATGTGTATTTACAGAAGTATTATGGTCATATAATTATCATTGTTTTATATGTTGATGACTTACTGATCACAGGTAGCACAGTTGCCTCCATTTCAGCCATCAAAACTGCTCTCCATAATGCCTTTGAAATGAGTGATTTGAGGCTTCTAAAACAATTTTTCGGGCTCGAAATTGAGCAAAATTATGATGGGATTATGGTCACTCAGTCCAAATACATTTCATACCTTTTATTCAAGTTTAACATGGCTAATTGTAGGCCTGCACCATTCCCTTTCCTTTTAGGGATCAGCCTTGAAGAAGGAAAAAGCACACCTCCCATGGACTGCACTATCTATCGACAGCTGATTGGTAGCTTGTTGTACTTGACACATTCTCGGCCTGATATTTGTTGTGACATGAATGCTTTATCAAGATACATGCAGCAGCCTCATGATATTCATTGGAAGGCAACCAAGAGGATCCTCCAGTATATTCAGGGAACCAGGACCTACGGCATTCACTATGCTGCAGACTCCGAGCTGGAGCTGGTTGGATACACAGATTCCGATTGGGCAGGTGATTCTATTGATCGAAAGTATACTTTCGGATATTTATTCATGTTTGGTGGTGGCCCCATTTTCTGGTCAAGCAAAAATTAGGCTGCCATAGCACTATCTTCGGCAGAGGCCGAGTATCGAGGAGCGGTGAATGCTTGCATCCAAGCAGTTTGGTTGCAAGGCATTCTTTTAGAGTTTGATATTGGTAGTACTTTGTCCACTGTCTTATTTTGTGACAATCAAAGTGCTATTAATATTTCCACATATCCAGTTACCAGGAAGAGGACCAAGCATGTAGAGATCCACATGCACTATATCAGGGAGCTAGTGCATGAGAGGACCATCATTCTGCAATACTGCCCGACTGATGAGCAGATTGCAGAAATCTTCACCAAGAGATTTTTAGAAAATAAGTTCACTTACCTCTATTCACTATTGGGGGTGAGTTCATCAGGGTGATTTAGACTACTTTCAGTGTTCAGCTTGAGGGGGGGGTTTCCCACTGGGTTTTCCCTCACTTAGTTTTTTTTAGCATTGTTTTAGTTTCAGCATTGTATAGGGTGACCTATGGCCTTAGTTTCCAAGGCCCTAGCATTTTTATGCATTTATGTTTTCTAACTCTTCCTTAGTATAGCTTAAGGGGGGGTGTTGGAGACATTTACCACCATACACACTCATTTTGCTCAAATTGGCCTAGTTAAACCACTATCCTAAGTATTATTGACATTAATTGACATCAGTGGAGCATTAATTGACATCATCCAGTCACACCCACACCTACCTTAAGTCAAGGAGGCTAACTGGAGAGCTTCGGGGATGATCTGAGTGATATTAATGCACCTAATTGCTAACTGGTGGTTACAATCAGTTAAACAGCTCAGTGAAGGCGCATCCATTCATTTAATTGATTATTTAATGATTAATTAATGAACTAGAGTCAACAGGGGTGCCTCCACCAACTTTTGATGTCCAGTTCAGCTTCAGTTAACCTCATCGGGGTTCAATGAAGTTGAACTAAACATCAGAAGTTGGTGGAGGCACCCCTGTTGACTCCAATTCATTAATTAATCATTAAAGAATCAATTAAATGAATGGAGGCACCTTCACTGAGCTATTTAACTGATTGTAACCACCAGTTAGCAATTAGGTGCATTAATATCACTCAGATCACCCCCAGAGTGCTCCAGTTAGCCTCCCCGAATGTAGGAGAAGGATAAGATAGCCTCCTTGACTAAAGGTAGGCGTGGGTGTGACTGGATGATGTCAATTAATACTCCACTGATGTTAATTAATGTCAATAATACTTAGGATAGTGATTTAACTAGGCCAATTTGACCAAAATGAGTGTGTATGGTGGTAAATTTCTCAAACATTTATTCATTCTTTATGTGAATACAAAGCAACTACTATTTCGATAGACCGATTACACCATTTCATGAGTTATTTGTTGATTAATATTTGATGAGATTTATGCTTTGTTCCTAGATCAATATACAAGATTAATAGATAGTGTTGATTAGACGACAACAGCCTCGAGGAAAAGGTACACCTGATTGTAAATGTACAATTTAAATACGTCAACATGTTTTCTTACAATGTTGCTACTGTGAGTATTTTGGTTTCTTTAGATAATTTTTTTCTATGTTTTTTATGCAGGGTGATGTAAGGGGCACCTCCCTATCAGTAGATTGGGGAAGGTTTCCTATAACCATTGATTCGTTGAGTACATGATCCTTGAGGAAGAAAGTATAATTTATCGGAGACGTACAAATATAATATGGAGCATAATTTTTTTTTGTCTTTTTCATGTGTATATTGGTTTCTTTCTGATAATTTTTTCTACTTCTTTTTGGTAGGGGGCTGATTAGGGCAAGTCCCCAGCTATGGATCAGACGACACCAAGATCGAGGCATCAGGTAAAACTAATTTTATTTTTATGAGTACATCATGATTGATAAGTTTTGTTAATATAGTTATTTCCTCAGTTTATTTCTTTCACGTGAGTAATGTTTTATATAATTTTGTTGCAAACCACTGATTCGGCATTTGAAACAGCGTCAGAGCAATCAATAGATTTAGATGTGGATGAGTTGATGCATGATGCTAGCATTGGTTCTTCTATAGACCCAATTAAGATGTTATAGAAGGCCTTGAAAAAAATTAAAGAGGATATACTTTGTCTATTATTCAGTGTGTCGCAAACAGATGAGATTAAAGCCAAGATTGATGTTTTGGTAAAGAGATCGCATTCCTTGCAAGTAAGTTCCAGAATATTGAATCATAATAGAAATTCTTTTAGTAATTTATAATTTTTACTTCTATATGATGGTGAACTTATAAAATATGGTTTGTATTTACAGGATTTTCTGCAACCACATATTAGTGGTCAAGGTGGTGGTGTCCCCAGTGATGCTTGTGGAGATTCATCACATGAGCAAACAAATCCACGTTCATCTCATGTGCCACTATTATCGTCTAAACAGTCAACAACACCCTCAAGGCTAGTTGTTAGTGCACCAGTTAGTGACCGGTGCACACCGGATCATGTAGAATAACAGGCCGCACAAGGTGGGATAGACAAATTAAAAATTTAAAAGATGAGCTCACTAATTGTTTGGTTGGCATGTTAGACAACAAGATATTTAATAGAGTCGCATTCCTAAAGAAGGCTGAAAAACATATGAATATTATCTGGGACCAATATAGGGTTCACCTAGAAAGGAACCCTAGGTATGAGCGCCCTCCGATGATTTCAGTTAGAGAATGGAAAGGCCTAGTGGAATATGGAAAGGAGAGGGCTCTAAGAAAAAAAGGAAAGCTACAACCAGGAACAGGGAGGTATGCAATACTTTCCACAATGTAATTCTAAACCTTATTATTATTAATTTATATATCAAATTTGGAACATCTAACCTATTTCAACACTTTCATAGGTTGTCTGACTCATCAAAGGCCACAAAGGCAAGACAAGAAAATATTAGTCAACACAAGCTTCGGCATGTTGGTTATTCAAATTTGGTGGAACGAATTGTAAGTATCGAAAAACTAATAATGCATCCAAATAATAAATTGAAAATTATTTTCGTTTTATTGCACCACAAAAGGTAAATTCATGACATTATGCAAATATGCAGGCCAACTGATTCAATGAAGTGCCCACTAAGGAAGACCTGAAGCTTGGATTCCAAAAATACTTCGAAGCTATTGTTGAATGCCAAAAAATATTGTTTGGGTAGACAAAGTCTTCTGGTGATCCATCTTGCGCATAGGTATATAAAATCTATATAGTTTAATGAAGTTTTTTTTTTTATAAGAATAGTTATATTGTACTAAACAATCATTGATGTAACCACTGATATAAAATCACAGAGTACAAAACTTCCCTTAGAAAACAACATTCATCGTTCAAAATACTACTGCCCATACACAAAAACGGCCTCCTAGTCCATCTAGAAAATTCCTTTACAATGTTCTAATGATTTAAACAAAAAGAGCCTAAAAAGCTAGTGATATGCTATGCACAGCTAATACTTAGAGAAAAAAATGTATAATCCCAAAGGATACATGGTTCACTTTCCACGACCACCATGATCAAAAGAAGAACCTGTAAATGTTGTAGCCTTCTTTTTTTCGACCTTGAGCTCCAACTTTTCGAATTTGATTTCCGAATCTGCAAGCATTCCAGTCATTTCCTTTTCTATTTGGGTGATGGCATGGGAAAATTTCCTTCGTAGCTGGACAATGTCATAATCAACCATTTCTAGGCACTGCCCTCCCTCATTATCCAGCCGGTGCAAAAAATGGTTTTGCCGCTTAATTTTCTTCCCGATATCCCTTATATCAGTCGTGACAGACTGGATCGGAGCTAAAGATGCCATGGATTCCGAAGAATCATCCATTACAACGAAGATGGCATGTAATCCAAAATTCTCAAACTTGTTCCTTCCTTCGTGTTTGCAGGAAAACTAGAGATGGAGAACGCAGGTATTTCCAAAGCCCTGGATATTAACGAACTCATCCTTTGTGTTCATAATTCCCAAAATCACAAGATGATTTTCCACGGGGATCTCACGCTGGGGATGGGACTTGGAAGTACGCATTATCCAAGCGGATTCAGTTGACAACCTCATACATGACTCAAAGCTGGTACAAATTGTCTGGATTAAATCCAAATAGGGAGCTGCACACAAGAACCCATGCACCAGCATATGGAGGAAATTTATGCCACGAGCCAAAGAACACAGCATGAGGCTCCATGTGTGGGGAGCTTGAATGGGGCCCTTAAGACCATAAAACATGGTCCTTTGGGATTTGGAAAGTGGTGCTAGAATAATTTATTACTAGAACACCTTTTCCCAAGGAAGAAGCAGTATTTGCAGCCTTATCCGCTTTACTATTTAGCTTCCTTAGGACATGGAAGTACTTAATTTTTCGGAAAGAGTTGGATAGGATCTGAATTTTCTTGATTAACTATTGGATCTATAACTAAGATGGGAGTGAATTGATGGAGATATATTAGATGATTAACCATGAATCACTGACCACAGTGAGTTCCTTGATACAATGATTTATGTCTTGGCGAAGGCCTTACCAGAGAGCCATGGCTTCAACAACGTTATTTGTTTCATAGCCAAGTGCCCAAGAATAGATCATTTCTTGAATTCCATATGGGGTGATGAGAACCCCTCCTCCCATACCGCCCCTGGGTTTCCTTTGGATGCAACATCGAAGAAAAGGATATCTCTACGCAAATTGATCATCCACCTGTCAAGCTTTGCTTCCTCTATCCTTAGTTCCCATGAGAATGTTTTTTTTTGGACTTTTAAGATTTCACTTGGTAATTCAAGTGAAAGACTATGGAGCCAATCTTCTTCAGAGGGATATAGAGGGTAGTTAGAGGGATCACTCTAGAGGAAATTGAGGCACTCTCCTATTAAGACTGTGATTTTGGTGACAACCTACTTCGAGGAGGAGGCTTTCCCTTTGAAGATGCAGGAATTCCTTTCCAACCAGAGTTTCCATAAAGTAAATTTTGGTAGAGTCGACCAGTAGGATTTGATTAAAACATTCATTAAGCTAGAGAATGGGCATAAGGAAGCCCAATTAATTAGGAGAGAATCAATATTTTTAGGGAGAAGGACTGAACCATCCCTTCCCGGGAGGGATTGATTCCAAACATCTTTAGCAAAGGGACATGAAACTAACAAATGATCAGCTGATTCTTCACTGATAAGGAAGAACGGACATCTAGTGGGGCATTCCCACCCTTTATTCTTTAGATTATCTCCAGTCATAATTCTGTCATGGGCCAGGGTCCAGACAAAAAAATCTACTTTTGGAAGACTTTTCACATTCCCAACGCTTTTCTAGAGAGTTGGATTGTTAGGGACTTGTGAATTTTTAATAATTTTATAACCAACACCAATGGAGTAAAATCCCGTTATTTCCCCCCACCCTCGAGAATCCCTGGATTTCCTTGATATCGGATACTTCCCTTGGAGGTTGGATAGCAAAGAATCTTTTTCCTCGGTGAGTTGCAGGGGACAATTAATGTGCCATCTTTTCCAATTTTTTGAACTATCTGTGTTCCATTCCGAAATGTCCCAAAGAGTAATAATATTTTGATCATGCAGGTATTCTTTAATTTTATTAGTGCCAGGACAATGTTCAAGAAGTGGATCTCCCATAATCGAGTCCTCCTAGATTTTGATGTACTTTCCATTCCCTGGAATCCAAGTAATATTGGGAGAAAATAAATTATGAGCCTTCAAGCATATAGAAAAAATAGGGGATCCTTTTCTTACCATAGGAGGGTTGTCAAGACATATCAAACGATTTCAAGAGAAGTATTTTTTCCACATATCCATTTTACACCAGGTCGTGCTGCCTATGACTATTTTCTGGAGAATTTTGGCACCAAGAGCAATATTTTATGCCTGAAGGTCTCTGATTTGAATTCCTCCTTCCATCATAAGCTTTGAGACTTTCCCCCATCTTACCAACAGAAGTTTTTTTTTCATTTTGCTTCCCCCTCTCCATAGAAATTTCCTTAGCAAATCTTCAATAGTAGCAATTACCCCTTTCTAGGCCAATAGAATGGAGTATCAGAAGATGGGGATGATCGATATGACCGCTTTCATTAACACAAATTTCCCCGCTGGGTTTAGCGAGGAGGAGCCCCATGTGTTGATCCTAGCTTTAAGTTTGACGATTATTGGGAGCCAATTAGATGATTTCGGGGTATCCTTGAAAATATTCACTCCTAAGTATATAAAAGAATCCCAATGGGTTTTCCCCTTTATTCCAAGGATTTTAGTGATATCAGACATCTCTCTAGGATTACAGTTCCACCCGTAAATTTGAATTTTCTTGTAGTTGATCTGACTCCCCGAGGCTTCTTGGTAAATCTCAAGCTCTTTTTTGAAATTCCTTGTTGAATGAATGCTTGCTCCTCCAAGGAGAATTTTATCAGCTACAAATTGGGCATGATTAACATCCTTGATCCCCCAAGCAATACGGATCCCTATAATTTCATTATGGAGTTGGATCTGATTGAGTTGGAATCTGAGCACTATATCTTGGATGGCATAGAGAAGAGGAGAGAGAGTACATCCTTGCCGAAGACCCCGAGTGGCTTGGAAGAAGTGAGTTGCTCGTCCATTAACAAGGGGGGTGATCCAAGGACCTCTAATACAAGCTTAGACCCAGTTGATAAAGTGTGGATCAAATCCAAAGCGATGCAAAACATGAAACATGAACTCATGTCTTACTCTATCAAAAGAACTGGCTAAGTCAAGTTTGATGATCATACATTTTTCCCGATGTTGAATGTTGGAATGAATTACTTATTGGGAAAGAATGATATTATCAGCAATGTGAATTCCTTTGATGAAACCACCTTGATTTTCTGGGATTATGGAAGGAAGAACACCTCTTATCCTATTGGCTATGATTTTGGTGATGATTTTATAACCAATGTTGCAGAGAGAAATAGATATGAACCGATCAAAGGAGGTGGCCCCTTTTTCTTTGGGAATAAGGGATAGGAAAACATATTTAGTACTTCCCCCAATCTTGTTGCAGGCTTTGGATTTCATTACTATTTTATGGAGATCACTCTTAACATTCTTCAATCAAGACTTGAGGAACCTGGCTATAAATCCATCTGGGCGTGGAGCTTTATCAGACTCCATACTAGCAAGGGCCCTTTTTATTTCTTTTTTCAATATGGGTGTTGAAAGGGTCCTATTTGTTGTATGATTGATCCTGGAAGGAACCAATTTCAGGACAGGGAGGTTTGTGAACATCCCAGGGGGGTATTCTTCAGTATAGATGTTCCTGAAGTGATCATGAGAAATCTGCTTGATTTCTTCAAAATCATTGACCATTTGACCTTGCCTCTGAATTTACTTCACAACTTTGAAGCGCTTATGACCTTCATCTTTTTTATGGAAGAAACTAGTATTCTTATCCCCTACTTTAATCCAAATGCATCTAGACTTTTGTCTCCAACGCTCTTCCTCTGTCCTGCAGCCTATGTGAAGGTTACGGTGGAGAGAGGCTTCCTTTTCCAAGATTTCCACATCCAAAGAGTGTTCTTCCTGCCACCTTTAATGTTGATCAAGAATCTATTGAGATTTGATTCTTTTCATGGGTGGGGTTTTGAGGGTCTTAGCCCAATATTTGAGATCAACTTTAAGGTGTCTTATTTTTTCCTCCCAGAAAAAGAAAGGAGAGCCTGAAACTGAACTTTTCCACACCGATTGAACTAGATCTTGAAATCCATCCTGCTTGATCCAAGTTGGACTAAAACATAAAGGAATGGGACCCAGGTTCTTCTCCATGATAATTTCCATAAATATTGGCTTATGGTCTGACATACTGAAGGAAAATATGCATGAGTCAGCCCTGAAGCCAAGCAAGAGCAGTGATTGTTAAACCAGGAACCTATCGAGCCTTGCTACAATGTGTCCAGGACCAAGTATTTTGTTGGACCACATGAAGAGACCATGAACAGGCTTGATGTCTTGTAGATCCCAATCCCTCATTAATTCTTCTACTATTTCCTAAAGGGGATATCTAACAATTGAACCCCATTTTTTCTCTTTGACGCTGAGGGTAATATTGAGGTCCCCAGCTAGGATGAGATTCTCAAGATGTAGGGAAATAAGAATTTCATGAATACTATGCCAACACTCTTTTTTTCTGAAAATAAATCAGGGACATAGATGTTTATGATACTTACCAAATGGCCTGATTCTTTGTGACAAATGCTTGAAAGGATCCAATGCATGTAGGAAGAATTCTGAACTAGCTCGAAAGAGGATGACTTACATATCATCCCTAGCCCTCTTGAGGCACCCCTCGCACTCAATGCTACTCCTTCACCATTTCTCCAAAAATATTGGCTAGTTTGGAGGAAATCAACTTCCTCCAGTTTCGTCTCCTAGATCAGTAAGATGTCAAGCTTGGATATACGAATTAAGTCTTTCATTGCTTCAATTTTTTCATACTCCATAATACCCTACAATTCCAGGAGACGACCTTCATTATTTACCTTTTGAGAGGTGGAAAAACCCTTTGTAGGCATGGCCTTTTTGTCTTGTAGATCTAGGGTTCATCATTCCATCAATTGTTGATTGGACCCCTAGAAGTTTGTCTCTGTAGGTGGCTTCCTCCTTACGTTCCTCGTCTGTTTTCCTTCCTATTTTAGTTTTTTTCTGCGAGAACTATAAGGTGCCTATTTCTCCTTCCTCTTCCAAAGCATCCTCCTCTAATGTTGGATCCTTTGGTTCGGGGTGTGTTGTATTTTCCTAATGGTTGATTTTGTCAAGAGAGCATTTCCCTTCTACTCTGGGGTTTGTTGGCAATGATGTCTTCTCCGTTTCTTCTTCACCCAATATTGCTTCTGCTTCCAACCTTATTTCATCTAAAGTTCCTTCTAGAGTTGTGAACTTGTTTCCTACCTCTTATTGGGATTTCTAAGTTATATCTTCCTTATTGGGATTTGGTGGAATGGTATTTCTCCCCTCTCTTTCTTGTGCTTTTGGGGGTTTTCTCTAGCCCATTTAGCTTGATGCCACCCTTCTTCTGCTTATTTTTCTACTTTTGTTGGTGGCATCTTTGGGAAGTTCTTCTGAAAGTGCCCGTAGTCATGATAGTTCCTACATTTGAAGGGTAGTCCTGTCATAATCAATTTTTTGGTAGTCCTGTCATTCTCCCACTGTTAACTTGATAGCTTCTAGTAGACCAACTTCTAGATCTACTTCAACAGAAAACCTGGCACAAGAGTATTGGTCTTTAGTGTTGGATTTATCAATGTATCTACCAAGTCAGTTTCCAATGGTTTGCAGGGAGGAAGGGGTCCAATAGTGGATTGGCAGATTTGTGAGACAGACCCAAACCAACATAGCTTTAGGGACATCCGCAGCAGGATCAAAATCTAGGGTCCATTGGTTTATATAGAGGCCTTGCAGACCCATGAAGTAAATCCCATTACGAAAGATCAGACCATGGTCTTCCTTGGAGATGAAATCGAAAAGAAAAAAAACATGACCTATCGCGTAGCAGGTAACGCTATTGGAGATCAAGGTCACCATTTTTTTGGATCCAATTGTCAGTTGACTTGGGATATGGTCAAATTCTAGTAAAATTCCCCGCCAGCGCTCGATCCGCCAGAGAAAATGCAATTTTCATGGGGTGTTACGGGAGAAGATTAATGATTGGGATCTCATCCAGCTTCTTCACAAACTTTGGGGTGGGTGCGGATCTGAATTTTAGGTTTTTCCCAGACACTGTCTTACGACATGCTTCGAGGTCATTAAGGGAAGGGGAAGACACACACCTCCTCCAATGTCATTCATGATTGGAGATCCAAGCCGCAGCCCAGATCCAAACGTAGCAGCTTCAGGACAGATCTAGTCTTTTCATATTTGAGAGGGAGATCGTGTGGTCATGCTTTGGATATGTACTCATTTTAATGAATATTTTTTACTTGTGCAATCTATTCGTTATAATAAATTTCCATAAAATAGTGACTATGTTTTGAGCAGGAAAGAAATAATCTAATCAATGTCAAGGTCAATGGACAACAACCAATCAAATATCATGCTTCGAATCCTGGTATTGAATTTATTCATATGCTACGTCAATTTTGAATATTGCATTGAAGATGGTGAAAATTAATTGTAGTTTCCATGTTTAAACAAGAGAGCATGTAGAGGGTCACACTGAATAGGTTGAGCCTAGAGTAAAGGAATATGAAGTACATGATGTGGCCAGATTAGGTAGAAAAACACATTTGTAATGTTTTTATAAATTAAATACTTGTCGTTATAATACCAGAATATATCAATGTAACATTTTCAAATTATTGCAGCAAATCTGGACCCCTTTCCACAAAATCCATGACAAGTTGTTGAAACACCAAGAACTTAACAACAAGTTTCAAATGATGAGTTTCTTCTTGATTTTGTAAAGAGAAAAAAAATAGAAAGAAGTGACTGAAGAAATAATGTGAAATTATTTTCGATAATATAGTGTGCATATTTTTTCCCTACTAAATGAATGAATGGTTTAATCAATGTTATGTTTTATCGAGTGAAAGGTAAATGTTTCTTTATGATGAAATATGCATGTTTGCACATAAAAAAAAAATCAAGTACATGCATTGGGTATGGGGAATTGAGAGTGATGTGGAGGGGAGGGGGAGGGGCCATAAGAGATTCCACCTTCACGTGGTTGGTCCTGTTCAGTTGAGAATATTAAATTATTCTCGAAACAAAGAGGAGCTCAATGAATGGATATGGTGGTTCCTTTCTACAACCCACTCGTGTGTCATCTAAATTTTGAAAATTTCCTGGGTTAATTCCTGGATAATTCATTGAGTGAAGACCTTCATATAATTATTGCAACAGGTACAATGCTAGAATGTAATCTTCGCATTTCTTATTTATGTTGTTTAAAGAAACGCATTGTCTTATGGACATGAGTATATTCATTTGAACATATGTAATATATATTTGACATGGTGTGTGGTAGGTCCCATATATAGCTTCATCCTTGGGGGGTGTCAAGCTTGGCACAAATGATCATAGAGACGTATTTGAATGGGTCACTATACAACTTACAAAACTTAATGATCAACATGATATTGTACAACTGTTGAAATTGATATCCCTTGCTCTACAGGTATGACATATTGCACTAGTTGTCCATATTTTTTTGTAATAATTGTCTTTGGAAAATTTCATTGAAAATGCTATGGATATTAGGACAATTCATACTAGTGATGGTATTATCTATGATTGTTAAATTAGAACACATACTTTGAAGAATAATAACTAGTGATTTGTGTTGAAAGTGTCCAAAATGATGACAAGAAGAAAAATTCCTTTCTTATTCTATTTTTTGCTCATGTGGATCACATTCTTCCTCATATTTAAGGTCGTATCAATGCTATTGAGGTTGAAAGAAGTTTAAAAAATTATATGAAACCTCTAATGAACTTTGAATTTTTTTCTGTTAAACAAATTAACAAATATGAAGATGGATAAATATGATTCTATAACAGAGCATGCTTGGAATGAGTTTGTGGTGATTGATACTAAAATTAAAGGGCCTAGTATTATTTCCATTTCGTTTAATAGCTTCCTTGATTCACATTGAATTTTAATAAACATCAATTTGCATATCTTCTTGACAAGATATTCTAACATTCGAAGAAGCTGTAGGTTTGTTGATCAAGCAAGAAGAGAGGTTAAAGAAAGAGAATGAGGTTAAGTGCATGCCTTTCATTATGTTTTCCAGTTGAGGACATTTATGTATTTATGTCTTTCTTTCTTGAATTAATTTCAAAGAAAATTGCTGTGATGTAATCCATTATTTGTGGTGTTGGTTTTCAAGAAAGTATGCACTGCAACAATCTCTATTAACATTATATTGATTTTTATATGCTTCAACATATTTCAACTCAATGGAACATATGCAACTTTAATAGAGTAGGTACGTGCACCCTTCATTTGTGAGTGTGCTTGATTCTCTAAATTTTCCTGCTTTCTTACAATCATTTAGCATTGACTCTAAATATTTATGCTTTTCCACTTTATATTACCTTTCCAAAATGCAACGACCATAATCATTTCATGTGCAATGCCATTAAATAAGCATAATCATTTCATGTGCTTCTGGGATTCAATGCCAAATTTATATTTAAGGCCATCATCGTAACAATGTTACCACATTTTGTAACTTTCAAATGGTTAACAACTTATTTCCATAAACCATATACCATATGTTTAATTTAAAAAAACATGAGCGATTATGTCTAATTTAGAACTAGTATTTTTTTTAAATATCCATCTTTGTCAAATATCCGATAGCCTATCCCACTAGATCTGACGATTATTCCATACCACTAATGGGAACTCTCATCCGTTTTTCTCTTTTCTGTCATCGGATATCCGACTTCATTCCCCACTTTTCTGACATTCATACCATATCTGTGATGACAAATGTCGTCAACTATATGACCACCCATCGCGTATGTCGTCGGATATCATTACTTCTACATAGGTTAAGGGTTGAATATCCGACCACTTTCTCGTATAATATACGACAAATTATCTGTATCCGATGGCGGAGCATCGCATATTCGACGGGTTTGCCATGGGTTATCATTCCTGCTTGATAGGATTGAGGGTTGAATGTCCGATAAACTTGTCGTATAATTTCCAACAAATATTTCGTAGAATATCCGACCTTTATGTGTCGCATATCCGACTTGTATAGTAATATATATATGGTTGGATATTCGAACATTTGTTGTTGGAAACCTAACGAGACCATATCGATGTCGGATATCTGACAAAAATCGACCGACGTTTATAAAAGTCGAGGCTTGTCAGATTATCGACAGATTGATGTCTAAAATCAGATGTATATGTCGTTGGATTTTGGATTCATATTTTCTTGTGTGTTGTGCCATAGTTATAGAAATTTATCTTTATTTACCAATCAATTACTTGTAACATTGTTTTCTTATACTCTCTTACATGTATTAAATGGATATACTTAATTTCTCAGGCATCACTATATTAGTTATAAATTAACTACAAACTACTAACACTATTTATGCAATACATATTTTTGGTAAAAACACTTCAATGCATACTTTTAGTATAAAAAAATTATTTTCATGTTCTCTCTTTTCACATGTATTAATATTTCCATAATTACTTTGATATTTGGAAACAACTAAAGATTCAAAAGGAAATCTAAAACACTTTTGAAATTATACTTTTGATATTTTTTAGTTATTCTAAATTTTAAACTGAACACAATTAATATACTAAAATATTTAAAAGAAAACTAAAGTGTTAATTTATTTTACAATATTTTTAACCTAAGAGGCAAGTACTAAGCAACTATGTTGCTTATTCCACTTGTTTTCAAGTTTTTTTTGTTTCATGAACTACTATAGTATGTTATACTTTTCAAAACACGTGCATAAATGTAGAAATTGTAGATAAACATAGCCCTATTTTTGTTGAAAATATATATATATATATATATATATATATATATATATAACTCATTAGGTTCTGAATGTTTTGTTTATGATTTTTCATTTTTAAATGGTTTTAAAAAATTATATGGTGCACTAATAGAGGTTGACCACTACACGCTAACAAAATTTCCATTTTCATTATGTTAAGTCCTTCTAAAGTTGCACCAACATTTGACATGCTATATTAGGGCTTTGCTGCTTTCATTAGTTAAAAAGGAAAAAAAACCTAATTTATTTTGAAAAAATAGTCTGCACTAGTACTCCTTGTCCTCTAAAAGTATACCAATGTTTATATATTGGTTCTATCATTCAGGTATTTAAAAGTTGCACCAACATAGGCATATACCTTATAGTCTTAAACACGTATGTATGAAAATTTTGAATATATAAAATTATACTTCTTAAAAGGTTGTTCAATTTCCTAGATGTTGTTTTGGTACCCTAAAACAAAATTCATTGTGTATATGTTTTGAAATATCTATGCAAGTCAAGGGATGACTTTTGTTTCATAATTCTATTACATATAGGATGTTAAAAAGTACCATCATTAGCTTGCACTCACTCTTTAATAGTTTGAATGTGGATTCTAATTTTGGTTTTTGCATTCTATTATTTACTATTAAATTTCAATTAATTCCATTATATTATCATTCCTTATAATCAATTTCTTTTTCACTAACAGTAGGTGTTGATAATGAGTATGCCATTGAATCTCAAGAGTAAACTCTGAGATGAATATTTTAAGTGAGGAATAAGTTAAAAAATCAATTAATGGCCTCAAAGCCAATAACCTACTAGGATGTGTTCCCATGGGTCCATTTATAAGGGTGTATTGGATGATTTGACTGTCAAATTTATACACTCCACCACATTATGAGGTGCATATAAGAGACATATAAAATAATGCAAGACCTTGGGAAAAGTTCAACATCAAAGTTTGGTGATAATAATGGGTGTATGCTCAAATTTTTAAGGTCAAATATTTGGTTATGGGGTTCATGTCACATGGAAGCCTTGATAAGCATTAGCATTGTAGTGAAAATTATTCCAGGTTCGGTTTGAAAAGATGGTTGAACAATTATGTATGTGATCATCTTGAATCAAACAATTGAGCTATCAAGAACCATTCCATGATCAACCTACTTGGGAATATTGGTGTCAACACGAAATTATTTCAAGACTAGGCTTATTTTGGATTGGAATTATGGTTTAGAGATTTGTCTTAAGTTGTCTTTAAGTATAACCCTAATCTACATAATGACATTGGGGGAAGGATTCGAAAGCAAGGATATAAAGGTCAAGTTCATTATAGACTTTCTTATTTTGGAATGGGATGGAAGGTGCCACATTAAATTAGTTTCTAATTACAAAAGTCCATCTAATGGATATGATTCATTGATATCGACATATTCTTAGTTGTATCCACTCATTATTAATGTCCTTGCAATTAAAAATTCATGAGTTAGTCATTATTGGATAGAATTAATTGGGATTTATAGGTTATTAGCATTTACCCTACAACATTGATGAGTCCAACCTCATATGTTTGATAAACCTAAGAAATTAGGGGTTCATTCCCAGAAAAGGGCCCTTCATCACTTAATTTTACAAGTCTGGAGAGGGTAAACTTGATCGTCATTTCACATTTAGAGAGTCTGAAATGACTAAGAAGACTCCAAAGTGTATTTTTTCGTAAATTTAGTCCCCAGTGTCCTAAAAAGTATAAAATGATACTTATGAGAACTCTTCTAGTCATGATGAACTAGAGTGTACATTTTTCTTAAATGATTCTAAACAGTTTGAAAAAGGGATAAACTATCACCCAATAGACGACATTTTAAATACTTTTACAATAGTGAAAGAATCAAGTTCGCTTGGTGATATTTTCTTATTTAAAGAGCTTGAAAAGAGCTTAAAGATGACTCCAAGGGGATTTATATTTTGTATTAAATTTTACGAGTCTGAAAAAGCGATCAAAGTATACTCAATACCTTTTCTATGAGTTTTTAACGAGCACGACTATGGTATAAAAGGCTCTTGTAACCCTTTTCATTTTGACATGGGGAATGAAAAATTAAAAAGAGACTCCGTTGTAGCCAAAAAACATCTAATAAGGTAATGAAATCCTCAAAAAAATCATTAGAACACTTTTATAGTTGAAACTATAGAGAAATATGGTAAAACTAAATATTATTTAACTATTTCAAATAATATTTACTATACAAAAATAAAAATAAATGATATATAAAAGTGAAATAGTAAAAACTATTTACCATTGTTTTTAAACCATGGGAGTTTTAGTGAAAACTAGTGTTAGAGAGGTGATTTTGCAATGAGGATCCCGAGAACTATAGACCTCCATTCAACAAGTCATCTGGTCCAGGTAAGAGTCCTCATCCTTCTCTGCATTTTGATAGTTGAGGTTTTGTTTTTCATCATGCTTTTTAGGGTTTTTAGGATGGTTTTGCAAAGTATAAGAGAACGCCCTAGGAGACGCTCTGTTAGGATTATTAATCCTCCCTTGTCCAAATTTGGTCATATGTCTAAATCGGGAGTCATGTCTAAATCGGGAGTCCATCCAGTCTATTTATAGTCATTAGCACCATTGGTTAAACTTAACCTGATTGGGGCACATGTTTCAGTTACCAAAGTGTGGGGAACACTAATTGAGGCTCACTGCCACTTATTGCACTTGATTGCATAAGTTTAGGAGTCTCCTAGATCAATTCCTACAATTTAGGAAGCAACTGGGAGAGCTGAAACCAACCAAGGTCAGTTAACTTCAGTTGATGACTAGTTAAGCCAAGTTAGGAGTCAGTTACATTCAGTTCTAGCTCTCTACATTCAGTTAAATAATGGTTTAATTAATTGCACACATGTGGGGTGCTTTTCTCACCTACCACAGTCAGTTAACCATTATTTAATACTAAATGTAACAGTTGGTTGTGTTTTAGAACTCCGGTTATGATTTAGACAAGGACAGTTAACTACTGAGTCCTTAACTTCAGTTGATGACTAGTCAAGCCAAGTTAGGAGTCAGTTACATTCAGTTAAATAATGGTTTAATTAATTGCACACATGTGGGGTGCTTTTCTCACCTACCACAGTCAGTTAACCATTATTTAATACTAAATGTAACAGTTGGTTGTGTTTTAGAACTCCGGTTATGATTTAGACAAGGACAGTTAACTACTGAGTCCTTAACTTCAGTTGATGACTAGTCAAGCCAAGTTAGGAGTCAGTTACATTCAGTTAAATAATGGTTTAATTAATTGCACACATGTGGGGTGCTTTTCTCACCTACCACAGTCAGTTAACCATTATTTAATACTAAATGTAACAGTTGGTTGTGTTTTAGAACTCCGGTTATGATTTAGACAAGGACAGTTAACTACTGAGTCCTTAACTTCAGTTGATGACTAGTCAAGCCAAGTTAGGAGTCAGTTACATTCAGTTAAATAATGGTTTAATTAATTGCACACATGTGGGGTGCTTTTCTCACCTACCACAGTCAGTTAACCATTATTTAATACTAAATGTAACAGTTGGTTGTGTTTTAGAACTCCGGTTATGATTTAGACAAGGACAGTTAACTACTGAGTCCTTAACTTCAGTTGATGACTAGTCAAGCCAAGTTAGGAGTCAGTTACATTCAGTTAAATAATGGTTTAATTAATTGCACACATGTGGGGTGCTTTTCTCACCTACCACAGTCAGTTAACCATTATTTAATACTAAATGTAACAGTTGGTTGTGTTTTAGAACTCCGGTTATGATTTAGACAAGGACAGTTAACTACTGAGTCCTTAACTTCAGTTGATGACTAGTCAAGCCAAGTTAGGAGTCAGTTACATTCAGTTAAATAATGGTTTAATTAATTGCACACATGTGGGGTGCTTTTCTCACCTACCACAGTCAGTTAACCATTATTTAATACTAAATGTAACAGTTGGTTGTGTTTTAGAACTCCGGTTATGATTTAGACAAGGACAGTTAACTACTGAGTCCTTAACTTCAGTTGATGACTAGTCAAGCCAAGTTAGGAGTCAGTTACATTCAGTTAAATAATGGTTTAATTAATTGCACACATGTGGGGTGCTTTTCTCACCTACCACAGTCAGTTAACCATTATTTAATACTAAATGTAACAGTTGGTTGTGTTTTAGAACTCCGGTTATGATTTAGACAAGGACAGTTAACTACTGAGTCCTTAACTTCAGTTGATGACTAGTCAAGCCAAGTTAGGAGTCAGTTACATTCAGTTAAATAATGGTTTAATTAATTGCACACATGTGGGGTGCTTTTCTCACCTACCACAGTCAGTTAACCATTATTTAATACTAAATGTAACAGTTGGTTGTGTTTTAGAACTCCGGTTATGATTTAGACAAGGACAGTTAACTACTGAGTCCTTAACTTCAGTTGATGACTAGTCAAGCCAAGTTAGGAGTCAGTTACATTCAGTTAAATAATGGTTTAATTAATTGCACACATGTGGGGTGCTTTTCTCACCTACCACAGTCAGTTAACCATTATTTAATACTAAATGTAACAGTTGGTTGTGTTTTAGAACTCCGGTTATGATTTAGACAAGGACAGTTAACTACTGAGTCCTTAACTTCAGTTGATGACTAGTCAAGCCAAGTTAGGAGTCAGTTACATTCAGTTAAATAATGGTTTAATTAATTGCACACATGTGGGGTGCTTTTCTCACCTACCACAGTCAGTTAACCATTATTTAATACTAAATGTAACAGTTGGTTGTGTTTTAGAACTCCAATTGTGATTTAGACAAGTCTTGGTTACCTACAGTCAAGTAGAGTCATCAATTCAAACTTCCTCATGTGGATTCGAATTGCTTGTGGCTATTAAAGCCATTTTACATCATTGTAATTATTATCTGGATTACTTTTTTTGATTAATGAAAGCATTCACAGCTGCAAGCCTTTTGCACTGTTTCATTCTTCAATGGCTGAGTAAATTGTGAGATCTTCTTTGTGAGTTGTGTGTTTGTCTACAGATCTATATGCTCAAATTTACACGCTCTTCTCCCTTTTGAGAGGTGCACCAACACGCTCCCCGAAAAGGGAAAAATCATTAGGGTCGCTCTTTCCTCAAGGAGAAGCATCTCCATCTCTCTATTCTCTCAATGAAAGAGCATCAACGGCCGTGAAACTCCCAAAATAACGATTTAAAGCATAAATTTCAATTTTTTTGTCCATGAAATGAGTGTAATACTTGTCTTGTGGATGTCCCACAGGTCTTTGACACAAAACATGGCCATCTCTAAGGAGCATGAACATGCATTGGATAATTCCCAAGCAATAAACGATCCAAACATGATGATGGCCCTGAGGGAGTGTGGAATCCTCAAGTACTTTAGAGTTATGGGAATGAGAGCCGATGTTCGTTTATTCGACCACTTGATAAGGATGTGGGACCCAGAGCAACAACACTTCCAGGAGGGCACCCATATGCTGACCATTGATGTCAAGGATATCTACTTCTTGACCAGAATTTATAGGAGACAAATTCTAGTGTCACTCTCTATTCCTCGAAGGGGAGAGATGAATATCAATGACCTTATCGATGAGCATTGTGTGATTGGAATGAGGTCCCAAGGAGGCATAATTCTGATCAAACATATTATGGATCAACCTTTGAGAACATTTTCCTTCACCATTGAGAAGGTGGTGGGAAAAATGGTTTCCCATTAGACAACTCATGCCCACATGCTCTATGCTTTGGGTTGTATGGCTCCTACTATCTTCAACTAGAGCGAGGGGATGCTCGTGAGTCTCAAATACCAGATCACAAAATGTAATCATGGTGAACTCAAGCAATTCAACTACGATGCCATAGTAGTGTCATTCTTCTTCGAGAGGCTCCCTCTGTTACACCCTCAAGTACCACTCAACAGTTTCATGATCCATGGATGTTGAGGTGGGTAGAGGCCATGAACCACCATGGAGGTGTTGGAGGGCCCACAGTGACCTATGGTTCAGTCTTCTTTTGTTCGCTACGTGGCCAAGTTTTAATGGTGGAATATTATGCATATTCAGGGACTGATTTTAGGGGTGACCCTGATCTACCTTTACCCGAGGATGATCAATGGGATGATAGGGGTGAGAAAGATACCAGTTTCATTTTGTTTCTCATTTTTTATTGTATTCTATTTTTTTGTGTTTTGTGATACTAATACATAGTATGCTACTTTGCAGACATCGGTCCATTCCATCTTATTGGAGTATCGTCAATAGAAAGGTGAGGGATGGTGCGATAAATTTCCATCCAAAGCATGGAAGCAAAGAAGGAGTTGCAAGATATTGAATAAAACCTGCAAAGACTAATAGATGGTGTTCCATACATCTCCATCAATGACCTACCCTGACGTTATCAACACCACAATGCAAGGGTGTTAGGATGGTTTGGGAGACTACTCCATAGGGTAGCTGGAGCAACTGAATCCGATTGTCCGTTAGTCGAATCCGACTATCATTTTAATAATGAATATGAGTAATAATAATATATTGGATGATGATAATAATTACAAAGGAGGCTCACATTTATAGGCTTTGAGCATGAAGGGTTACACCCTTCCATATAATTAACTAATCTAATTAATAATTTATTTTATATTCGTTACATTGCCACTCCCTTTAAAGGATATTTTTCCTCAAAGCTCGAATATTTTCGTAATGTCGTTCTTCATTCTATCTTAGTGTCAGTATTAGAATCGAACGAGGTCTCTTGTGCACAGACTTGCACTTCCTTTCCATTGATGATTTTGCACTGTATTGTCTCATTGTTCCTACATTTATGACTAGGGGTCCAATCATCACCGCATCAACGACATATGTTTTTCTTCTTTTTTCTATTATCAGCGTAACTGTTAGATGACTTCGATCTATTTTCTATTTCATAGGCATATGATTGAGGTTTGTGGCATTGATGACTGGGCGACCAAGTATCTGCACAGTACCTACATTGTGTCTCTTTTTCTTGCCGACAATGGTTATCGCCTCTTGTTTTAATTCCTTTCAATTTTTGTTCTGTGGCTTTTGCTTTATGTCTTGCTACTTCTACATTGTGTATGTCATGCAACTTTAACTCTTTTTGGAGGTAAGGTTTAAGACCCCCTAAATAGGTTTCGAGCCTTTGCTTTTCAAACTACCCAACTACTCATGTGGATAAGGATTCCCATTGATGAGTGAATTCCTAAACGTTTCCAACTTGTTGTAGTCTGGTAAGTTTACTGAAAAATTCATCTTCTTTGATTTCTTGAAACCTATTAAGAAAATCATTATTGAACAAGTTCCAGGTGTAGGTAAAATTATCTCTCTTCCACCATAAGTACCAATTATAGGAGTTCCCTTCCATATGCATTAATGCATATTTCACCTTCTCCTCATCATATTGAACGTTATAAATGTCGAAGTATTCTTCTGCTTTGTTTATCCAAGCAACACATTGGTCTTCACTCCCATTGCATTTTGACCAACTCTACTTTTGCCTTCGGTGGGTGCACTTTGTAAGGGCGACATTGATTTCCTTTTGCCTTATGGTTTGATGGTGGCTCGGAACTACTAGACGATGAAAGTGACATATTTGAATTGCTTCGTTATTGACGGTGATTTTTAGTTTCCTTATTCTCTACTATTTTACTAATAGCGTCTATTTTGTTGTTTAATTGTGCCTCCATCTCTGGCAGTACTTGTGTTTCTATCTCTTGCTTAAGCGTCGCATTGTTAATCTTTATTTCTTTTTGCAATTCTTCTTAATTCTTTGCAAGTGTTTCCTGGGTGGCAACATGAAATGAGGCACCTAACATGTCTGGACTGCTGACTCGGTCCGGACTGGGTATGAGTCTTTGTAACATCTCGATTAATGTATTATGGTTATGCATCATGGTGCTCATGTTCTGTGTTAAGGTGTTTATGTTTTGAGTCATGGTACTCATTTTGTCATCCAAATATTTTTATTTTTCGTTCAGGATGTCAAATTTTTCATCCAGCCTTCTTTCTAGTACCAGAACAAGCTCGTCTTTGAGTAATGTATTGTTATTTTGCATCTTTTCCTTCAAGGATTTTAGGTCAGCGACAAGGGACCTAGTGTCCTTCTCCACTTTTTCGATTTTATCTTTCAATTCTGCCATGGTCTTGGACCTTGTATGCGGAGGTGTGTATTTCAACGCTATTTTTGGCCTTTTGAGGTGAAAATTTGAATAATAATTAATTAATTAATTAATTTTTTATTATTATTATTTTTCGTAAACTATATAATATTTGTATATAGTTTTTTTTTACAATTATTATAATAATAATATATAATATATGTATTTTTTTAAATATATTATTATAAATATATTACAATGTGATATTATATTATATTATATATTATATTATATAATATAATGTATTATTTGTTTTGTTATTTTGCAGGTTAGAGTGGATATGGAGGGAGTGACAGTGTGTGAGGGGACGGCGTTGTGAGGAGGCGGCGAGGGCAGGGAGAGCTACGCGGGTATGGAATGTTGGTGGATTGGAGGTGGAGGGAGGAGTTAAGTGGGCTGGCAAGCGGGAGGGGGAGTCGAGCTGAAGAGGAGGTGGCGTGATGATTGCGTTCAGGTTGTGGGAGGCAGTGATGCACAAGCAGGAGGAGCGCCGAGGGCGAAGCACGAGAAAGGAAAGAGCTGGGGGAAGAGGGGAGCAGGGAGCATGAGGGAGGAGGAATGGAGGTTTGTGTGGGAATGGGGTGGAGTATAGGAATTTGTGCAAGTTGGAGAGTAGTGCGAATGGGGAGGGTGAAGCGTGGAGTGTGTATAGGGGTTGCGTGGATGTGCGCGAGGGTGTGGGGAAGCATGGAGGACGCAGCAGGTGGAGATGGGGAAGGGTGGGCGCAGCTGGAGGGTGGGAATGGAAGTTTGGAGGGTGTGGCAGAGGAGTGGCATGTAGGAAGTGGCCTGAAGCCAATGGATGAAGTTCACAGGGATAGTATGATGGTAGGGAGAAATGAAATTAAGGATGTATGAGAGATTTGAGTGGAAGGGTGATGTGGGATGAGCCAAAACTGAGCTCAAGTGCGAGAAGCCGAATCCGAGCTTAGTGCTGAGGAGTCGAATCTGAGCTTAGGGCGAAGGAGCTGAATCTGAGCTCTGATACCAAATGGAGCAACCGAATCTAGTTGTCCGTTAGTCAAATCCGACTATCATTTAAATAATGAATATGAGTAATAATAATATATTGGATGATGATAATAATTACAAAGGAGGCTCGTCTTTATAGGATTTGAGCGTGAAGGGTTACACCTTCCATATAATTAAATAATCTAATTAATAATTTATTTTATATTCGTCACAGTAGCTCATGCGGTGATGCACTTTCACGAGCACGATGATTAGTCTGAAGTGACTCTATTTTGTAGTGTATACTGAAAGCTTCAAAGATTCATACTTTTGGCCACTTTATTTAATGAAAAATTGATAGTTTCATATTTTGGTGTACTGAAATCTTATGGCTTCGTATTTTTGCCTCACTGTCAGTCATATTCATATATATAAAAACAATTTTTTTACAAAAATGTGTGTGCATGTGATGTGTTTATACATGCATGGCTACTTATTATGTGTTTCATGATATTTATGCATTTGATAAATCTTAAATGAACATAATACATGAGCTAAGTACCAATCCAAAATCTAATTAGCTAATGAATCAGCCA
The DNA here is from genome assembly GCA_001517045.1 of Pseudotsuga menziesii. Lineage (NCBI taxonomy): Eukaryota > Viridiplantae > Streptophyta > Pinopsida > Pinales > Pinaceae > Pseudotsuga > Pseudotsuga menziesii. The sequence continues at coordinate 301,838 of LPNX010847969.1, forward strand.
CTACATTCATATGTATTTGGATATGTTGATAGGAGATGGAATCAAAAGACCTCTCTAGAAATCAAACCCTTCGGAACATTCAAAGAAGTAAGGAGTTGATGATGGTATAGACCTGATTCAATTGATACACAACTAATTTTGAATATAAATAAACCCTAATATGACTCACATCATTCGTTAAATATTTAGTTAATAATCCAATCACTGCATGATACTCTGCAAGATTGTTCGTAGAAATTCCTAAACAAGTTCCTCCTTAGATTACTAAATCACCGATAGGGGAATAAGTACCCAGATTGTTAATGAAAGATTCGAGGTATGATGGCTTGCACCATCCACAAAGCCTCAATAGGTGGTCATCTATTCATTCAAGCATAACACTATATAAGTAGTCTTTCCTAAGATGAACCCTACATTAATAACAAAACAATAATCCAAACTACACATAGCACACTCTATAGACAATATTTACAAGGTATATATACTATATTTCCTAGGCATAGTACCTCTTAAGGTAAATCCCATTTTAGGGCTCACCCAAAGGTATCCCATCATAGTTTATCAGCTCATAGGCTCATTTCTCTAAAACATGGTTGACAATGTAAGTCCCATGCCACATCGATTCCAATTTTGCACCTCCCAAATTATCATGTTTATGGTCATATGTCATATCACCTTCATTGAAGAATCGAAGTTGAATGGATCAGTCTTATTGAGCTTTAATTCATTATTTTGTCACGTCATTAGCTAAGGTTTCATCTTGATGAGTCTCATCGAGTTTGTTCAGATACAAGAACTATTATTCCTCTAGAGTGGTATTGGGTAGTAATTCGACAACAAGTTTCAGAGAAGGAATATCACACTCGATAGGAAGGGTAGCCTCCGGCCCCTACACCAATGGAAATGACATAAAGTTGGTAGATGTCTTGATGGTGGTCTTATAAGCCCATAATACAGAAAATAACTATAAATTCCAACTGGACTTAGCTCATTTTACCATCCGTTGAAGCATATTTTTCAATAGTTTGTTGATTGCTTCATCCTGGCCATCAGATTGAGGGTAGTAGGGTGTGGGTTGTCATGGAAAAAACCTAGTTTGGCACTTAGTTCCGACATCATCTGGTTTTGGAAATGTGAACCATGATCATCCATGATGGCTTGTGGAACCCTTAACCTAGCGATATGTGGTTAAAAAGAAAAAGGGTGGCAATTTTTCCATATTCAATGTATGTAGGCATAACCTCAACCCATTTTGTGAAGTAATTGACGACTACATTGATGTGACCATTCCCGTCGGATGAGGTAGGATTACAGTGCATGAAATTGATTCCCTATTTCACGAAAGGACCTACAGCAATGATGGGATGTAACGGAGCTGGGTGGGTGCACTTTTTTTATTGGTAAAGATGGCAGGGCAGGCATTTTCTCATGGTTTCCACACAATATTTAAATAATGAGGTCCAAAAGTACCCAGCGCGTAGGATTTTCTAGCCAGTAGCCATCCCAGAAAAATGACTCCATAATCTCCAGAGTGACAGTCATTCAACACTAGTTCATCCTCCTCATGGGTTAAGAAACTCCACAAAATTGAATCAATGCCATGATGGTACAATGTATCATTGATGATAAGATAGTACTTGGTGTGATGACGAATACGATGACGTTTGTATCGGGTTTTTTTTTGTTGAAAGTGTTGATTTTGGAGGTATAGAATCAAATATCCACACCAAGGATAAGACGTACTAATGAGGAACATAGATTCATCAGGAAATGAACCAAAGGGTTTCATTTCCTCATTAATACGAAGAAGATCACACATAAGTTCTGCAAAGACCAAATATTTCTTTAAACTATATTTGGAAAATTATAATTCAAACTCCTGGATAATAACAATCTTGTGAGAATATTTTCCCCCAATACTTGAAGAGTCAAGATATAATACATGGGGTTAGAATCCGCATACACAATAATTGTGCAGAGAAGAATGTAATGACGAAAATTCTAGACTGTGATAAACATAGCCAAAGCCAACTTCTCAACATGTGAGTAATGTGTTTCATAGCCAATAATACTCTTACTCGGGTAATAAATCACATGTTCTCCGTCGTTTGCACCAATTTGAACTAGCGCCATGCCGATAATAGTTAAAGATGTATCCATATACAAGGAATAATCCTTGGTATAATCACGTGGTTGCAACACAGGTGCGTGTGTAATACTGTGTTTAAGAGTGTCAAATGCACGTTGTGCAAGTTCGTCCTAAACAAAGGGTGTGTCCTTTTTCAACAAACACATGAAACTGTGTCTCTTCTCAGCATAGTTGCATACAAAATGATGCAAAATGTTTCCATTCACTTGCAAACTTTGAATTTCAGTAACATTGGTAGGCGGGGGTAGGATCAAAATTGCTTCAATATTCAATGGATCTATATGGATTCCATCCTTGTAGAAATGAATCCAAAAAATCTTCCCATCTCAACACAAAAAACACATTTTTGTGGATTCAATCGAATGTTGTAATGGTGAAATCTAATAAAAATGGCTCTTAGATGAACAAAATGAAGTTCTCGATGCTACAAATGAGCTGGTAGATCATCAAGGTACGCTTCCACAATATGTTTAATGTCATGGAAATCATAATACATGGCGCATTGGAATGTAGCACCGACATTTTTAAGACCAAAAGGTAATTTTATGTTGGCGGAAGGAACCCCATGGGAAAATCAAAGTCATCTTATGTTGATCGAAAGGGAGTATATCTATCTAAGGAGTAGGGAAGTTATCCTTCAGACAAGCCCTATTAATATCTCTAAAGTTGATACAAACCCTAATTGTACCCTTCTTTTTGGTCACATGAATAATATTACAAACCCATTCTGTCAGCAGCACGGGGTAAATGAACCCAACCTTAAGAAGTTTTTCAACTTCTTCCTAAATGGTTGCTGCTTTTCATGGATGTACTTGGCGTAGCTTTTTATGGACCGGCTTGGCATCAGGGTATGTCACAATCTCATGAATGATGATCAGAGGATCTATCCTTGGCATTTCTCCGTATGTCCAAGCGAAAACATCTCTAAATTCCCTCAAAAAGGGTCATATAAGATTCAATTTGTGAAGAAGAATAGTTGTGTCCCAAGTGAATCTATTCAACAACTCTAGGCCTCACTAATATGTCAACTGGGACTGTCTTAGTAATATTTTACTCATATTACCCTTGGATTCAACATTGTGAATGAGTACCTGAGACTGAGGAGTAGTTACAATATTATATGAAACCAACGACTCAAAATGATCTTCTACCAATTGGTAATTGGGAAGAAAACAAGATCGAAGATTATGATCTTTCTAAGGCATTTCATCTAAAGAGATGACTTCCATAATGGATTCATCTGATGGAAGAGGTTGCAAAAGATAATCTAGAGATGGGGGGGAATCTAACCAATGTGGTAGATGCTAAGGTTCTGATGCCACCATGAGGTGATCATTAATGGTGGGGTTATCAGTGGAATGGATATTCTAGAAAATATATTTAAAATGATTCAAAGGTGTCGAATCAGCAATTGAATTACCTTTAATTGAGGTGTCATGAATCATTGACAATATCATGTTCATAGACGTGAACTGCAAAGGAGGGGGTGTTGTTCAATGTAAAGAATCACATAAGCAAGGAATATTTGAGAAGACCTACTCCTATGTTCTCATATTGTGGAGCTGAAGAGTCTAGGATGGAACATTGTTCGCAGAATTAGAGCTTGTATCCAGAGAACAAAAATATAACTAGGCAACATTAACAATCTTCCCTTGGATTTGGAATTGGACCACACAAAATATGGGCAATGCCACCACCTACACCACTTAGAACCAATTCCTACCTAGGAGGATATTGTAATATAGAGGAGTGTCCACAACTTCAACATGGATGCACATTGATTTCCCCTCTATTTCGATCAATAGAGAGGACAATAATCCACAGGGTTGAAAACGACGACCATCAAATTCATTCAACGTCGTAGGTGAATGATTAATTTCAGGGTATCCTATAGCTCCCCAACATGATAGATACATGACCAAGGTTCAGGAACCTTCATCCAAAATGGTACGATGGACTTTCTTCCCAAGAACGTTTGTAGACAATTGAAAATTTAATTGATGGGAGAACCTCTATTTAAAATCATCCAATTTAAAGGTGATAACATTGTTATTATCAATATCCATATATTTAAGAACCAACAACAGGTTCTTCCTTCATGCAGGACATGTTTGGAATACTTCGAGGGTATACATAGCACATAGTTCTTGAGCCAAATATTCCACTACATTGTAGTATTGGGCGACATGAGAACTAGGACTAAATACTAATTTCTGAATTTTATTCTTGGGTGGCTGGAGGACTACGTCAAGAACAAGTTTTTCAATGTGAATAATGTTCATAGGAGGAGGGATGGAAGTTGTAGTTTTATCAAATGGACTACTATCATTATTTTTCTCTAGAGGAGGATCATAGTTCTAGGATCTAGTTGCAATATTAATCGATTCACTAGACATCACTTTTACCTCATCGATGGAATATGAGGAAGACCCATGCAACGATTGACGGTCAATTAGTTGTTGTTGGGAAGGGAAAGTATTAGTCAGAAATTCGAGGGTGGAAGTGTTTTTCATAAATTTGGTATCTTCCTCACGATGAGGACATTGTTTGGTGAAATGGTCACCTCCACATATAAGGCATGGGAATTCTACCTTTCTCTTATTTATGGATTCGACATCTGTAGTTTGTGTTTTATTACTTCTTGTTGATTCGTAGAATTCTTTGATTTATTTCTTCCTTTCTTCTTTCTTCTTGAATATTCTAAGGATTGAACCACATTCACTTCATTATAAATAATAGGAGCAAAAGCGGTCTTGGGATTAGATAAAGTCTGGCTAATGGGTGAAGCGGGTTGGTTTTTTTTCTTCGTGGATTTGTTCGTCGACTGTGTCTGGAAGAATCTGAGTATCCCATCAGTAGGTGGTTATGTTGAAGGTCTTGAAGGTTCCGAAGTAGGACGAGGAGCATTCAGAATCAAATCGTACATAGTTCCTAACTGGGAATAAACCATGTCTAGGTACTAAGCATCGCTGATAGCTTTCTCTTTGGTAACAACACCTCCCATGGAAACATCCCTAGAAATGGGTAGAAGTAATGACATGGTAAACCAATCAACAAGTAATTGATTGGGAATGGGAGCCTTAATCAACCTACATCGTCATCTTTGCTCATGTATATGATCGAATATATGAGTGGAAGTGGTTTCACAAAGTGAGGCTGAAATATTTGTACCCGTTTCATATCTAATCGATAACTAAAAATGCGTAAAAATTTCCATTTCTAGAGTGTTGAAATCCAAAAAGAAATTATGAGGGAATTATATATACCATTTAGCGACAGTTCAGTGAGATTTCTTTGAAAAAGTATCAAACGGATTGAACCATCCATTAGATAATTTGACAACACCACAAATGATAAGTCATTATGTAGTTTTTGGGGTCTTCACTAGGTTTGCTGTAAACTTTCGGTATATCCAAAGGTAGCTTTGAAAAAAATAGTTGGCCATGAAGGATCATGGTGAATAGTATTGTTAATCAATCATGACAAATCTGGTAGATCAAGCATAGCCAGAAATGGTAATTGTTAATTCGGTAACAGATACTAGTAATATTAGTAAGGCATCTGCATACCAGTAGGACTATAAGAGGATTGATAATTGGGTGTCGATGATCCTCCCATAACGGGTTGGTTCAGTGGTGGTTGGTTTCCAAATGATCCCCCTGATGGTCCTCCAAGTGGTGGGTCTCTAGGTGGTTGACCTCTAAATGGTGGACCTTCATATGGTGGACCTCTAGGTGGTCCTATAGATGGTGGACCTCCAGGTGGGTCTCTAGATGGGGGACCTTTAGGTGGTGGGCCTCTAGGTGGTGGACCTCTGGATGGTGAACCTCCAGGTAGTGGAACTCCAGATAGCCCCCAAGGTGAGCCTCCTAGTGACCTCCCAAATGAATTTGCAAATGGCCTCTAGAATGTGGGGACATTCATCTAATTAGGTTACCCCCATCGGGTATTAGTATTACCAGGATAATGGATCCCAGGATAAATATTTCCTAAGGAAATTGGTTGATAATTTTGATTAACCATTGCAGGTTGATTCACTGGGTAAGTATAACTCCATGTAGTTTGTTTAGTCATAGGTTGAATCCATGATGGTTGTCCTGTGACGCAGGAATGGATAACCGCATTTGCATTCGTGGAAGGTGGATTGAGGCTATTGGCTTCCCTAAATCGACACTTTGCCCAACATTTGAACTAGTTCACCCGGTTGTTGAAACAAATTGTGTCGTGGATTTACCCTAGTCATGGGATTTACAGGTAAACTAGAAATAGGAAGGAGAGTTTGAACTGGCAAGGCAGGGATAGAATTTTGGACCGGATTGTAAGAAACTACACTTTGAACTAGTATTCCTGACATAGTAGCAACATGGGTCCAAACAAGAGCATGGCATTCAGAAGTGGCTATTTCTGAATGGCTAGGTAAAGGAGACAAAATCCTTCTTCTTATGTTCTCCCCAAATCTACATAAGCGAGCCAAACATTCCTGAACTGGCCCAAGGATTTCATCATTCAGGATAAATCTCGGATCCCTTGGAGGGGTGGCATAATAAAAATCATTAGTTCCGTACTTGGAAATGGTTTGTCCCAAGAAAGCATTTGGAAATGGAGAAGTTGGAACAAATTATGATGGCACAGGGTCATCTGATGGCTAGGAAAATACCCAATATCATGCACCATAATGGCCTTCCATTGGGTAGTGAAAGGTTGAGTCACGTGAAGAAGGCAGTTGAACCATTACCGAAATAGGGGTAGATGGTTTTCCAAGGAAGAATTCTCTTCCCCTGATTCAATAACTGGAATTCCCTCTACATGTGGATCAACCATAATAGGTTGGTCCATGGTTTCCCCTTCTCCTTATTTTGCAGTGAGAGGAAAATTAGGAATTAAACCCTGCATCCCATGATATCTTCTCATAGGTAGCTCATCCAGAATGTTGGTTAAAAACTCTACTCTAAAGGTCTTCTAGTTGAAAAGATCACACACCAAACTCCTACATAAGCTAAGGTCACAAGCAAACTTAAGTGATAGGATGGGTTGAAAAGCCGGATCCTCACTAGGTGTTTCAAGTTGTCACAAATCACGATATACCACAGGGTCCAACAGTAAAATGTGACAAGGAGGATTGGTACCATACCCTTTCCTTACTACCCGACTACCTAGACGACACGTGCATAGTAGCTCCCTGAGTGTTGTTTTTGGTGTATTGCTTCAACAAGACGGCCAAAAGTATTTTCTCAGTTGGTATAGGTTCCTATAAGAGTCTCCTGATATACTCAAGTTAAATCGAAGCTCAGATCCGTGTTAGTGTAGTCTTATGCACAACCATTCGAAAGGGGCCCTCTGATATGCTATCAAGTCCATGAAGAACCTTTCAATATACCTCAAGGGTACATGAAAATTTGTTCGATAGACTAATTGGTACGTGGAATGTTGAGAGTATAGCTTCAGGAGTTATTTGCTATGACCTTATGTTGTATTAAGGACTGAGACTTGTGTTGTAATCAAGTCTGGAATCTATGTTGTAATTAGGTTCAAATCTTCTCCTTGACCTTATGTTGTATTAAGGTATGATACCTGTGTTGTATCAAGTCCAAAACTTATAAAGTATTAAGTTCACATGACATTGTCATATTCGGGAGAGATGCTTGTACTACTAGGATCTTATGGTTAAGATCATGACCTTATGATTAAGATCATGACCTTATGTTAAGGGCTCAGATGTGTGTTGTATCAAGTCTGGAACTTATGTTGTATTAAGTTCACATGACTTATGTTGTATTATGTCTCAAGGATATACTATCTTATGTATGGCTAGTCATTGTCAACAGGTGCTACAAGTCTCCTTTATGGATTAGCTACCCCTAGAGTGATTTACTTTAGCATGTGACTATATGACCCGGGGTAATACATATGATCATGGGTTAGGAAAAAATATTATGAGTATGATATGATATATAATTAATGAAAACACGTATGGACCATGTAGAGAAAAATAATACGAGCACAAAGATAGAGAGATAATTCCATCTTCCCATGTATGCCTCCAAGTGAACTCGAATTAATAAAACATCAGTTTAGTCTTAGTTGTGATAAACAAGTTTAGTTAATTAATGAATCAACTCATTAATTTATGCAAGTGGCTTTTGAAGATGACACTGATTGAGAAGCACTAGTTACATTCAGTTTTGTCTAGTTACATTCAGTTTTATCCAGTTACATTTGGTTCCATTCAGTTACATTCAATTATGTTTGGTTACATTCAGTTTTGTTCAGTTCCATTTAGTTACATGCAATTCCATTCAATTCAGTTCAGTTTATCTAGTTAACAAATCAGTTAGAGGAAGTTAAACTCAATGAATCATTGTCGCATGGTTGAAGATAAAGTAGTGTTCGTAGTGTTAACTACTTACTGAAGCATGAAATATTCGCTACCTTCCTTGTATGACCTTATTTGACTTGTTATTAAAGTGTTATGAACTTGGGAATATCGTCACAATGTTCCATTTGAGCTCTACTCTCTTCTGCTCTCGAAAAAGGAAATATGCTATTGTGTTTTAATCATTCTCTGTCAATTATCAATCATACTTTGAGATTGTTTGTTGCGTTTTTTATCCTCTGAATCAGCGGAGGGTTTTCTCAAATTATATCATGTGTTCTATGGTTTCATTTATGTCTTTGTATTGTTGATGAGATATATATGCATTGTTATTGTGGATTAACATTTTAAGGTTCAATTTTCTTCATATTTTCTCAATCACGAACATGGTATGAAAGCAAGGGCATGCAAGAGCTTAGTTTTGTGCAAAAACTCTAATCCTTCGTAGATCTTGAAGAAATGAGAAAGAGCTATAATCAATGGCATCAATATCTATTCAACCGAAAGATCGACTCGAAGGAACATCCAACTTAAATGCATGGAAGGAGAGAGTGATCAATATCCTTGAAGAGCATAATCTTGATTCTTTTGTGACCTCTGTGATCGAAGAGCCCATTAAAATTGCAGGAAGAACAAACTACAAGAAGAATCAAGCAAAGGAAGATAAGATCATATATGAATCCATGAAGGATCAACTAGTAAGCATTAGTGTGGATATGAATGAGGATGATCTTCTACACACCACCGTCGATGGACTCCCCTTCTCGTGGGAGACATTTACTGCTGCGTTAAATGGAAGAGAACAGCTACCCAATTTCAAAATACGTTGGCATGATCTCATCTAAGAAGAAGGGTGCATCCAAAACAAGACGGTGAGCTATGAGGATAATCTTTCCCTCACAGAAATAACCAAGAAAGAAAGAAAACATTTTGTTCCCAATAACACTTTCCGTGAAAATAAGAAAGAGATCCATAAAGGTATAGACAAATCAAAACTAATATGTTTTTACTGTAATAAGGTAGGTCACTTCATACAGGATTGCAATGCAAGGAAAATAAAAGAAGGAAGAGTGCATGCATCCACCACCATATCCACCACCATAGAAGGAGGTGAACCTTCTCAAGATAAATCATCCAAAGAAGAGGATGATAGAAAGGAATATTTCCTTTAGTGAAGAAGATCATTCACTCTTTATTTCATCGGATCCTTATTCCCATGCAAAGACACACCTTCTAGTACATGCACTAAGTTTTTTTTGCACTTTGTAAGTTGCAGTCAATAAAGAAGGACTCCACCTATCTCCACAAGGGTGTAGAGATCAAAAGGGAGCCCACACAAACAATAAACACAAGTACCTTATATTTTTTATATGCTGTTATAAATCATATCTAAAAGTTTTTTTTTTATGTTTCATGGCTGTCATATAGATCTATATTCATAGACTTGGAATTTTCTTTAGCATATACATTGTTTTTTCTATCTTTATTAGCATGTTATCAATCTCATTAGTCAATATTTTGTGAGATGATATAATACCGATATAAGACTTATGTAGGACTGATATATACTCATATAGGACATATATAAGGTTGAAAAAATCCTCCAAAAGACATGAGATTTAGGGCTGCATGATTGTTTCATAAACTGTGAATATAGGACTACATGATTGGCCAGATAGAGGGCTTCATGCTTACCTCATGAGATATGAACATGGAGTCGTATATTTCTTTCATAAAATGAATTTTTTGGACTAATATAGGACTGGTATAGGGCTGCATATCACTATATAAGATTATAATGGGTTATGTTAAACTGGTTGGTCAATATCTGTACATAACTATGTAAAACATTATCAGTATATTGAGAGTATTTCATGTGAATAAAATTCATGAGTATGAAATGGTTCTAACCATTAGAATATTTTTTCTTGTAGGGAAAATTAATATTCCCTTTCCTAAAAAGTAAAGAAGGACATGAATGTAGAGTCATTTTTATGGGTGAGCCTGAAAGAGAACAGTTCGGGAGGTTCCTATGTCTATTGGAAAGAAGACAAAATAGATGGATTAAATCTATTATGATAGATGTGAAGACTCCTTAATATATTCTATATTATTTAGTTTCACGTGTCAAAGAAGAGATTCAGATATAAATGAGCACAATTATCCATGATGAAGGACCCATATTATGATTCTCACATTTACATGGTGAGAGGGATTTGCTAGACTCGCTAGCTCTTGAAGAACCAGTGTAGCTCGTTGATATACCTCCTGTAAAAAGGAGATATTCCTGATGCTCATAATTCAAAAGGAACTCAGAAAATTATTCAAAAATCTTGTTATGATTCTTATGATTAGAGGTGTGGCAGTCACCAAATAAGATTTTCCTTAATTAAGGAAGATGTGCAGCAGAGAACCTGAATAGTTTCAGGATGATGGATTAAAAGTCCATGGCCATCTATATGAATAAAAATCTGAAGTTTAGATCAGATTTGGAAGATCTCAAAAATTTAGTTGAGATGAACCTGGTTAGTCACATGTCCTAAGATCATTCATGTGCTTTACAGTATGTACATAGCATGTGTTGTGGTACCTACTTGGCACAAGTGTATGTGGAATCGGATATGTCTTGGTCAGTGAAATAGATTTTCAAAGATATATGAAATATGACTAGTATAGTGACCAAGGAAGATCAAATGTGTTGCTCTAGATAGAGCATGTTGAAAAGCAGTAAATATTTTGGTTAGGTTTTGTAGGCAATTATATTCGAGACAAGGTACATATCCACATATGAGCAACATTTCCAGCATTCTTACTAAAGCCTATGTCCGGGACAGGCTTGGTATAGTACAAAAAAAACCCTCCAGTTGAAGAGGGAGCATTGAGGTGTCTTCATAGGCGGCATCAGATAAAATACCCATCAGTTAGTCATGGTACATGACTTAGGAAACCAGGGGCTGTGATATATTGTGGAAAGAATCCACATGATCAAATACATGGTTAAATTCTCAGCTATTATTGATACTCAAGAAGAGTTATAGTCTGGATCATGGATAATTTTATGGGCTATATATATCCCATGGGCTATATTAAGGGGGTTACAAAAAATTATTGGGTTATTTTTAGTATATGGAAAGGGTTTTCTCAGCTAAAATATATTCACCCAATATTTATTAGAAAAAAATTAAATCCAAAATGAATAGCCTCCCGTATATTAATGAGGAAAATGAAAAAAAGTATTTCGCCCTGGCAAAATGTCCCTTCAATCTGTCTTTCGCCCCCAATTTCTAGATAAAATCTCATGAAATCACTCCTTTGCCCCTAATTTTTAGTAACAGATGCTCCCAAGGGTTATTTTCACCTCCACTTTCCTTGTAACCTAAGCATATGGTTGCACTTGCTTGCACTTTTAGTCAATTTCATTTGATACCTTCTATGAGCCCTTGATTTAAATTATTGGAGTAAAAGTCAAGAGATATTTTGTTCTATATAAAGGCTATAGTGATTCATGGTTCACCCACATCATATTGTATTTGTAGTGTGAAGGTTCTGGTTGATGCGATTCCACTTTTCATTCTAGTTGATGTGATTCCACTTTTCATTCTTAGTTTTATTGAGATTTTAATCTTTGCATAACATCTCAATTGTCGAAAGCTCGGGCATTGAAGGGGCAGGTCGGACATGCAATTTATCATAGAGTACAAACTTGCATCATGTTGTTTATCCAATATTTAACATGGTGTGATTTTTATCATGTTTTTTATGCTTTTTATCCACAATTACAATAAATTATTATATTGTAAATTTACCTTTTAACTTTCTTTTTATCATGGATGATTTTTTATGCCTATTGAATTATAGGGCACTCTCAATTCAGTGAAATATTCAGCAAGATTTTACATTACTTCAAGATTCGCCAAGATTTTATAAGATTCTATAATAGAATGAAATATTAGCCAAAAATTTATATATACAAATTATATTATTGATAAAATAGCCCTCAATATTTCCTATATATTAGGGAGATTCGCCCATTTATTATACATATAAATTTCGGTGGTAATCTTAAAATTATCGCTAGTCTAAATGGTCAAAGAACAATTAAACCTCTCGGAGAGGTAGTTGGGGTGCTGCAATATAAAGAGAAGGGTCACTGAGAAAGTGATAATGACTTGAAGAACATCACAAAGAATGGAAAGCTCATAGAGTACTTCTCCAAATAGAAGAAGATTCAACAAGTCAACAAATGATGAAGAGTGAAAGAAAAGATAAGACTTTATTTATGTATGTTATTATACATTTGTTGTATGTGATGAATTTAAAATCCATGGTTTCTAGTTTAGAGAAACTTTATCCTGGATTGGATCCAGATGATGATACTATGTGTAGGTAGTTGTTTGGTCTTTTGAGTAGACATGTACTTTATGCTTACTACTAGTCATATGTTTGAGTACCTTTGACGAACATTAGAATAGGACCTTTATTTTATTTGATACATGGAAGACATATTATTTGATTTTGTTATCCAGATATTGTTTTAGTTTGATATATGCAATGTAATTTGATGCTAGTACTGCAAAAGATAAGTGTATTGTGGCTAGTACTACAGAATCAATATGTATGTATGAGAGTACTACAGAATAAAAATGTGTTTTTGCAGATAGTACTACATACTGAGGAGTAGTGTAGCTTGGGAAGATACCCACTATGGTGAAAGACTTGAGCCTACAGTCAGTAGGTGTTAATAGTCAAGCTTTATCGAAAACCCTATAGGTTTTTTTTGATAAAAACACATTGAGATGAATTTTTACTTCATTGAAGTCATGGTCATGTAAAATGAGCTCCAATACATAGGTACTTATGATCCGATTGCAAATTGTGGAAAGCGTCTATATGTGATGAAGTTTAGACACTTCCAAGATAAGATTGGTATGGCAAAGAAGGTCTCCCTTGCTAAGAGGGACTGTTCAGTGTACCGTTTCAGGATTTATTCTCCATGAGCTTATGTTGTATTAAGGTCTGAGACTTGTGTTGCAATCAAGTCTGGAATATATGTTGTAATTAGGTTCAAATATTCTCCTTGACCTTATATTGTATTAAGGTCTGACACTTGTGGTGTATCAAGTCTGGAACTTATATTTTATTAAGCTCACATGACATTGTCATATTCGGGAGATATGCTTGTACTAGGATCTTACGGTTAAGACCATGGCCTTATGTTAAGGTCTGAGACTTGTGTTGTATCAAGTCCAGAACTTATGTTGTATTAATTTCACAGGAATTATGTTGTATTAATTCTCGAGGATATACTATGTGATGTATGGCTATTCATGGTCAACAGGTGCTACAAGTATCCTTTAGGGATTAGCTACCCCTAGAGTGATCTAATTTAGCACGTGACTATCTGACCCGAGGTAATACATATGATCATAGGTTTGAAAACAATCTTATGAGTATGATATGATATAGAATTAATGAAAAAACATATGGACCATGCAAAGAAAATTAATATGAGCATAGAGATAGAGAGAGAATTCAAATTACCCATGTATGCCTCCAAGTGAACTTGAATTAATAAGACATCATGAGAGTCTTAGTTGTGATAAAACAAGTTCAGTTAATTAAGGAATCAACTCCTTAATTTATGCAAGTGGTTGTTGAAGATGACATTGATGGAGAACCACTAGTTACATTATGTTTTGTCTATTTACATTCAGTCCTATCCAATTACATTCAGTTACATTCAATTAAATTTAGTTTTGTTCAGTTACATTAAGTTATGCTCAGTTGCATTCAATTCCATCCAGTTACGTGCAATTCCACCTAGTTCAGTTAAGTTCATTTAGTTAACAACTCAATTAGAGGAATTTAAACTCAGTGAGTCAGTGAAGGCGCATGGTTGAAGATCAAGTAGTGTTCTCGATGTTAACTACTTACTGAAGCATGCCGCATATTTGCTACCTTCCTTGTATGACCGAATTTGACTTTTTATTAAATTCTTATTCAATTAGCAAGATCATCATAGTGCTCCATTTGATATCTACTCTATTGTGATCTTGGAAAAGGAAATTTGCTATTTTGTTATAATCATTCTCTGCCAATTATCAATCATACTCTAAGATTGTTTACTAGGTTTTTTATCCTCTGAATCAGTGGAGGGTTTTTCGAGAGTATATCTTGTGTTCTATGGTTTGATTTATGTCTTTGTATTATTTATGAGATCTATATGCACTGTTATTGTGGATTAAAGTTTTAAAGTTCAAGTTTCTTCACATTTGCTTAATCACTAACATGGAAGAACTGCACAGTCCCCGGGATGCAGTGTAGGAAAAAATGATAGCTCCTATGTTTATAGACGCTGGAACACATATTATAACCTATCACTCAAATTTCTAATAATTTTAACATAAGCTACCATTTGATTTTATCTTGTCAACAATTAGTGAATTTTTATGAGGTCTGTAGTAATTGCAAGATTAAATGATCTAAATGAAATGCAATTGTCTTTTCGATGAATCTTAGCTAGATTAAAGGAGATATTTTTTATTTCAAGCAATAAATGAAAACTCCATGCAACTTTGATAACCCATCCTTCAAACTTCGACAATTCTCAGACACACAAAACCTCTCAATGCTCAACCTAAAGAGATCTCTAAAAAACAAAAAGACCCCTAATGCTTTAGCTTCTATGATTTTCACAATCAAAACTCAAAAATGAACAACTACTACTCTATTTGATCAATCATATTCAAAGCACCTAATCAAACCCAAAGCAACGGATCTAGCCTTTATTTTTGTTTTTTATATATTTTTGGAATAGAAATGCGAATAACAAGCAAAATTATTCTACAAAAAGCATAAGAGACTGCAATATTTTTTCTTTTATGCATCTAGACAGACTCAAATATCTAAACTCATACAATAATACCTAGGACTACTTTTCTAAAACACAAAATGAATAAGTTTTGGAGTCTTTACTAAGATAATTTTTCAATATTTTACTCCAAATGTATTCAGGGTAAGTGCACACTATCAAATCTGACAACAATCAAAGCAACAGATCCACAAACCCAAACGAAACAAAAAAAATTTAAAAGAGTTCTTCTAGATTTGAGGATTGCCTACCTCGGCACACCTTGCAGGATTGAACTAGGGCGTCCCCAAGAGGCTGACGCACTTTGCTTACTGCAGAACAGTGTCAGTGGTGCTTTTTGTCTCTGGGTAAAAGGCGTCGACGCTTTGTGAAAACAGACAAAAGGCACTAGGAAGGGTTTAGCACTATGTCAAGACGACCCACATGAATCAACGGATCTAGAGAATCAAAAAAGAAGAAAGACCTTTAAAACAAGCAATAACAAAATCAATTGGAATATTATGAGTATAAATATTGACCTAAGGAGGTAGATGGAATTGATATAGGATGAATTTCACACCTTAAATCCTTAAATGAGCAAGAGATAAAAAATTTGAGAGCTTGTAATCAAAAGCAAAACAAAAAATTCATAGATATGATCATTCCCCAGTATGGTCGCCAGTTTTGTTACCGAAATTTCTCAATCAATGCAAGAAAATACTATTTCCCTAGTCTGCATGGGGTAGATATAGAACAAAAGACTCACAACACAGCCTCCTCTCCCTAGATTGTCAAACTACTTGAATTGAAATATTTCTTACCTCAAAACGAAGGTGATCCTTACCTTGTGAATTCTCTTACGATCAGTTGTACCTGCAAAAGAAAGTGAAAGAAATAAGATATTTCAACATTCTATGCTAATGATCAAGGAGAAAAACAATGAATATCTGACATCAACACAAATTATTCATGGGAAAGGGGAATATATTTGTATTAACAGAAATAGAGAAGAAAACTGCAACCAAATCCTTGATGTTGAAGCCTTGTCCTCACAATGCCTTTTGACTCACAATCACAAGCTCTACAAAATCTACAAATCTCACTCACAAGACCATACTCTTTTTCTCCTATACCAATAATCGTTCCATTAGCATAAAGGTGCTCTCTTTATCCTCTCCCATCATGATCCATGAAGCTTATATAGGCCAAAGATGGGCCAAAGGGGTTGAGATTCTTTGGTAGGAAGGTGAGGGATCATACCTAGAGGCTAGGGGTACAAATTCCACCTATTCCAGGCAGTTGGGATAAGCCTCCATGAGGAATTTCATATAGAAGGTTCTCAAAATCTCTTTTTTTCCATTTTAACAAGGTTGTTGCTCCTTTCCCACTAGCATAAGGAATCAGAGAGGGTTGGCGCACCTTGTTCACAGGAAAGAAGTGTTAGCGACGCTTCTTCTCATTGGGAAAAAGGCATCGGGAAAGGTTGACTCTCTATGTCAGAAGACAAAGTGCATCAGGCCTCCTAGAATTGAGCAGAAAGCTCTTCCAAAAGATGATTTGGAAAGGGAACTTCAAAGAATTGAGAATAATGAAAACTTTTGGGTATAACAAGGATCAAAATACCAAATAATTACAGAAGAGAGAATCCCACCATAGAAATGTTAATACTATTTGGGATGTTCAAGACCACTTGGGGAATCCAGTTAGGGGTTTTCGTATTTGACGATAGAAGTGGTCTCTCATTTTTAGATTCTATATTCAAAGGAGGACCATCCTAATATGTTGGAATGCTTCATATTATCCATAAATTTCTTAGAATGTTGATAGAGGAGAGTGTCGAATTATCATATTTGTCTCTTCAGAAGAAATTTTGACGACCCTGAAGTGTTTTTCCATAGATAAGAGTCCAGGGACGGATGGATGGATGCTGAAATTTTATCTAGATTTATTTGATTTAATTGGTGAAGATATTCTCTATGTTGTTGAAGAGGTACATCTATCTGGAGTTGTCCCTGAATCCTTTAACTCTACTTTCTTACTTTAATTCCTAAGAAGGACAAACCATCTTCTTTCATGGACTTCAAGCCTATCTCTCTCTATAATGGGGTGTACAAAATCATGGAAAAATATTGGCTATTTGAATCAAGCGTTTCTTGTCTAATTATATGTCTATGGAGTAGTTTGTTTCTTGAAGGGTCGCCTCATTCATGAGGCGGTGGGTGCAGCATAGGAAGGAATTCACTCCATTAAGAGTAATGATATGCAGGTGGTGGCCATAAAAATTGACTTATTGAAAGCTTATGATAAAGCTAGACCGTTGTTACTTCATATCGGTTTCAATTTAGAGCTCACTAATTGGATCATGAGTTGTGTTACTTCCCCTGTATTCATGGTTTTGATTAATGGTTCAGGGTCTTGTTTCTTCAAGGATTCCGGAGGGCTTTGTCAGGGTTGTCCACTTTCTCTATATTTGTTCTTATTGGTAGTTAAGGGTTTGAGCCGATCTATTATTTTTGAACATAGTCGTCACAACTTCAGGGGTGTTTCCTTCAATGGCAGGGTGTCCCTGACCCATCTTATATTTTTGTATGATATATATATTTTTTATGTAATCATTCTAATGCGAAATGCATGAGATTCAGATCGATGTTGGGTGTTTTATGTAAAGAAATTGGTATGGAAATTAGTGCTGAGAAATTGGCTATGTATTTTCTTCGCGCATTTAAAGAGTCATGTGCATTCTGGAATAGTCACTTTCCATATGTTTGTCAAAATATAGAGGACGACATCCCATATTTAGATTTCATGATGAAGCCCAACAACTATGGAAAAAGGGTTGGATTTGGCTTGAAGACAAGATTGCAGGCATAATCAATTCCTAGTGTAATCGATGGTTATATAGGGGGGAAGGTTGATATTAGTTAAATTTGTACTTGAGCTATTCCAGTATATTGGCACCTCCTTGCTATGATTCTGGTGGGGACAATTCATAATATAAGGAAGATGTTCTTTTAGTTTATCTAGAGGAATGATAAGGACGGTAATTTTTTTCATCTTGTTAGTTGGCTTGCCTTAGTAGACCCTAAAGGGTTTGGGGGTTGGGGGCTTAAGAATATCTTCTTGTTTAATAAAGCTTTGGCTGCCAAGTCCTTGAGGAATTTTTCGAAGGTGGATAGTCTATGGAAGATGATTCTAATTGCTAAGTATATTGCGCATGATTATGTTATGGATTGGATTCGCCAAAGGGATAAGGTGGTTATGAGGTGCTTGAATAAGTGGAAGGCTATATCTAGTACATTCCATGTCATCTATAAAAATTTGGCTTGGAAACTGGGGAATGGGAGGTCTGTTACACTAGGGAGGGATGTTGTTCTAGGCCATTCAAATGAGCGGCTTGTTTCGGATGGGCTCATTGATTATCTAAAACGCAGGGTATCACGACTCTTCATAGAATTGCTAAACATGATGTTGATAATGTTTGGTGACAGGGATGGTTGTCAGCTAAGGATATTGGATTGATGGGAGATTGGAAGGATATATGGAATGCTTATGTGGAATATCTGTTTAATGGTCACATTCGTCTTAGTAGGGAGGCAAATGATCTACGATGGAGCTATAAATAGGTGGGTGGGTTGTGTTCGACTAAATTGGGGTATGAGTCACCTTTCCTTATTGTTCATGTATTCAAGTGGTGGTGGAAGGATATTTGGAATATCAAGGGGCCAAGAAAGGGAATTCTTCATTTTTATCTTATGCTCAATAAACATGTCCTAACCTAGGATAGGCTTTAGGGTTTTAAAATTCATGGTCCTAGGAGGTTCCCAGTGTGTAATTTTGATGAGGAATTGGTTCATCACTTGTTCATTTTGTGCAATTTTTCCAAGGAAATATGGAAGGAGGTTAGCAGGTTGTCTGGTTGTCCTGTTATATGGGAAAGTGACTCAATGGAGATGTGCTTTAAGAATTTTTTCCAATCCAATGCGACATTGTTTTCATTGTTCTTCCTATTTTGGTCTCTTGGGGTATCTGGTTACTATGAAATGTTGTTATAGAAGGGGCAAGTTCAATTCTACCTTTTAGGTTGTATCTCTCTCTCTATGGACTTTTTTTTCTTTTTATAAGCCTGTAAACAAGCAACATCCTGCTAGGGATCTACTTTCCCCTATCATTGAGATAGGAAGGCCTTAGGATTTTTTGATGGTGCAAATCAGGATCAGAACAAGGTAAGTGGATTTGGTTTCATTATATTTTTGGATAATCATCATTTTTACAAAGGAGGTGGCGGCCTGGGTCCAGGGATGAATAACTTGGAAGAATTAAAATCTCTTTTATTTCTCCCAAAAGTGCCTTTCAGTATGTTTTTTCTTAATTTGTCAATATTTGGTGATTCAGAGTTAGTGGTTAAGCATTTTCAAGGTCAGGTTGTGGTCTCTCATGTAGGATTAATCTACTTGGTGGATCAATTACAAGTTGTTTGTGGTCTTTTTTAAGCTCTTTCTGTTCATCATGTTCAAAAAGTTTTCATTTATGAGGATGATACCCTGTCAAAGAAAGGGTTTCTTTTGCACCCTGGTGCTATTCATTTCGAATAATTTCAAGGGGGTACTACAATAAATTTGAATATTATCCCATTCTCATAATTATGATCATATTCTTGGATGTTTTTATATCTAGCTTTGTTCTACTACATTCCAGATCATAGGCTAAAAACTCTTGCAGACTGCATATTATTACTTCATTTTTATAACCACTTCCCTTTTGGCACTAAAGATTGAATTTTTGTTTAAAGTTAATGAAAATGCGATTTGTTTTCCTAAAAATTAATAATAATAAACAAGGATTGAAAAGTGGATTAAAATTCAACCATATCACAACAAGACATTCTGTGACACGATTTGTAGGTAACCCTCTTATGATAAGGAGATGTAATCCATTGTGCAAGCATTTCGGTAATGGAAGAACTATATTATAGGAAAGTAAACAATCATCAACATTGACCACAAGTCCCTATAATTCATGCATATGCATAGAAAGTTGCAAACTTACCACCGTTATAAGTGTTTCACGTGCCTTCAACAATTCCACTTAAACATTCACTACAAGAAGGGAAACACAAATTGAGTTGTAGATTGCCTCAATTGACCCCTAGTTGTGGCACTAACCACAATGCTTAATTATTGAGTACAAAATACCTCCAAGTGGCCCTATTTGTATTACAATGATCTTGACTTCATTGTTACATATTAGAAACTGGACACATGTAAACGAGTTTCAAAACTTCACCTCTAAGATGGACTTTTATGCCATATGGGCCATCTATTATTCCTCCATCTAAGGATGAGAAGTTGATTGGTAGGCGCATTACAGTTTGGTGGATATGAACTTCAATGTGGAAAAAATAGTAGCAATATTGCATAGGTACTTCCACTAGTTAAAGATATGATAGGACATCAAGGTTTATATTAGAGAATGCATTGCATGTGCCATTGCTAAACCTCCCAACAAGACGTGGGAATTGTAAAACCCTATACCTACTACATATAAGCATTGAGATCCAGTCTCCATGGATTATATGTCAGGGATACCCTCAATAAAACATGTCAATGCTTATATAATTAGTGGTTGTTGATCATTTTTCTAGGTTTCCATTTTGCACCCTACAAAAAGAGTATCCTAGTAGAAGTCACTACCAATCTTTTCTTTGAGTGTGTTTGGATTAATTTTGAGTTTCCACTCATTATTGTTTAAGATAATAAATACAACTTCCTTAGTACTCTTTAGTCTAGCCCCGGGTTAATAATGGACACTAAGTTGACCAAATCCACTAACTTATATTCCTAGATTGATAGACATACAAAGGTAGTCAACAAGATGATTGTGCATATCTTCATGATGTATAACTCCAAGAATACACATACATGGGATGAAAACCTTCCTTATATTTAGCATAAATACAACAAATCCCCTCATAGTTCTATTGACCACAAGCATTTTTAGTTGTACTTGGTGTTCCAACTATTAGCCTCAACCTAGGTAGCTCTACCTATTGCATCTACAGAAGAAAAATATCCCCATGCTCTAATTGAGGAAAATAGAGTAGCCACTATTTTTGAATGGATATGTCACATCCAACAATAAGCTCAAAGCATTTTTAAACAACCTAATTCCAAGCACAAACAATGACATGATCAACATCAGGTTCCACACAAGTTTCAAGTTGGTGACATAAGGTATGGTTTCCCTTGCAGAAAGAACAACTTGTAGGCTTCCATAAGAATAATAAACCACTCTAATATGAACCTCACACCATCACCAATTCTTTGGACGAGAAAGATTTTGAATTGAGTATTCCACATTTCTTTGGATTACAACCAGTTTTAATGTGGAGCTACTTCAACCATATTTTCCACCTTTATTATACACCTCAGAGGTGGAAAGTCAATTGTCCCATACAAAACTAACCTTGGCTACATTGAGTAGGCTATAGTTGACTAGATAATGGACCTTAAGAAGAAGGGCATCCTCCAAAATAACATACAACTCTATTTGGTTATCAAAGTAGGGAAACAACTTCACTAGTGAAAGTGGTTCTCTAAGAACTAGATTCAACATTAGATTTCCCATTCAATAGAGGAACTTGATGCAATGGAGACCAATTATTCATAAAGGGGGACCACTAATCTAGGTCACCATCTAGGTCCATCTTTGAAATGATCCTAATTTTGACAATTTTTGTGTTTTAACTTCTATCACATTTTTTGAGGTTTTCCCGTGTGTTTTTTTACCCCAAATATGTGCAAGATGAGGGATTTTACTAAATATTTTAATTTATTTCCAATGAATTAAGGAATACCTAAAATAGACAAATGAGTGAAAAAATAAGGTTCTAATTTGAGAGAAACCTCCTACAATAAATAATGAAAATGCACAGTAAAACATAAATAACATAACACATAAGAAGTTTTATTGATCACAGGCCACTTCGAGGGGAAAACCTCCTTTGAGAAAGCTCAATACAAATAAATTTTGTATACCATCATTGGCCTCAACACTTACTTATATAATAAGTCCATTATAAACAACTATTACTCCCCATGAATGTGGGATAATACAATATACTCACGAGACCACTTTCAAAGAATATGCGTCCAACAGCAATATACTTAACAAAGTAAAGAGAAGGGTTGACATGGGTTCCTAACATCCCCTTCCTCTTAGAAAAGATTTGTCCTCAAATATTTAGATGTGGAAATTGTTGTTGAATAAGAAGGAGTGGTTCCCATGTGGAATCCTATGGTTGCATGTCGTGCCACTGAATTAATACCTCTGTGATAGATTGAGAAGGAAGCTGGAAAGTTCACCTATTGAGGATGGCCTCCAGCTTAAAAATGATGGATCCTTCATTATATAGTTTCGGTACAACAATTTTTTCTCTAATGTTGGTGCCAATAACTTTCTTGAGACAAGAGACATGAAATACTGGGTGAACATGAGAAGAGGGGAGTTCCAATTTATAAGCAAAATACCCAATCTTCTGAAGAACCTTATATGGTCCATAGAACTTTGGAGCTATCTTATGATTCCCTTTAAGTTTCAGAAAGGATTGCTTGGAAGGTTGTATATGAAGAAAAACCATATCACTGACTTGAAAAATGCGCTCAAAATGGTGTTGATTGGCTTGTTGTTTCATTTGATTTCTTTCCATGTGAAGATTGACCTGCAAAATGTGAATAATCTGATCTCGGTTTCGAAGAACCGTGTCAACTTCCTGAACTGGTGAACTATTGGGGGTCTATGGAAGGAGCACGGGCGATGCCTGACCATAGATTGCTTCATATGGATTCATTTTACATGTAGTGTGGTAGGAGGTATTGTACCACCATTCAGCGAGAGGGAGCCACTTTTCGCACTGATGTTGTTGTTCAGAGGTGAAGCAAGGAAGGTGAGTTTCCAAACATTTGTTGATAACTTTAGTCTGGCCATCTGTTTATGGGTGATACCCTAAATTCCTCTTCAATTTGGTGCCTGTGTGGTAAAAATGACTTGTTAAATTTGCATCGCGGAAGATCTAGTCCATGAAAATTTGTGTGACTAAGGAGGCGGTATATGGATGGCCGAGGGCACAAAAATGACTATATTTGGAGAGGCAATCAACCACAACCAAGATCATTATCTTCCCTCTAGAATCTAGATTTAGGGATCCCTTCAATGAAATTCATTGAAATATCTGTCCAAATCTGTGTAGGGATGGGCCTAATGTTGGAAAGTACACTTCTAGGAAGGAGCAGAATACAATGGTCATCTGGTATTAAAAGTAGCAATCCCATTGGTTCAGCAAAGACACATGCATATCGATCCAAAAAAATTTGTAGAGACAAGGGAGTAGTGGAGATCGTTGATGGTTTCATCTGAATGGAATGGAGTTGAGGGATGACACCATGCGAATTCTTCTTAAGGATATTTTCCATGCAATGTGAACTTATGATGCTGACAGAGCCTGGTTGTAAGCCCTTCAATGTGTGTTTTTCCCCATTGACTGAAAAATTGCATCCAAATTTCAACAAAATCCCATAAGATGGGTCTAAGTGTGTGTAACCATTGAGCACCCAAAACCACTTCGCATCCACCTAAGGGAAAGGAAAACATGTCGGAGAGTAAGTTATAATCTCCAATAGATATACAAACATTGCGACACTTCCCTTTGCAAGGTAAGGTGA
Organism: Pseudotsuga menziesii; assembly: GCA_001517045.1. NCBI lineage: Eukaryota > Viridiplantae > Streptophyta > Pinopsida > Pinales > Pinaceae > Pseudotsuga > Pseudotsuga menziesii. Next base: position 325,927 of record LPNX010847969.1, read on the forward strand.
CCTAATTGGCAGTCATGACTTTAAATTTGGAGCAAAGATGGACAAAACAGTCAACCTGTTTGGCGATCCGAGGGTCAATGAAGTTATGAGTGCTACCAGAATCAGTGAGTATTGTAAGAGGAATCTTCTTGAAGAAATCCTTGACCCGCATGGTTTTTGGGGGGGTGACTCTAGATAATGTATGGATATATATCTCTGGGTGGTCGTCGTGAGAAGGAGGGTCAACATGCAGTTGTTGAATGTTGACCTGGTCATCTAATGGATCTTGAGCATAGTCACAAATTTTAGGTGCATGTGGAGAAGACACATCCAAGAGATAGATATTTTTCTCAGCACATCGATGTCCTTGGGTGAATTTCTCACTGACAATGATAATAAATCCCCTTTTCTCTACATGCCCGCATCTCGGCTTCAGACAAATGCTTGATAGGAGCGGTTCTAGGAGCCAGCATGATTGGAGGTCTTTGGGAAACCATATTTTTAAATGGAACAATAGTGGATTGGGAACGTTGTTGAGTTATGATCTTGTCCTTTGCCAGCTTGTCCAACCCTTGGGCTTCCATCATTATGATGGGGAAAAACATTTGAACCTCATATAGGATTGCATCCTTTAAACCACTGATAAAACAACTCTTGTAGAATGCATCAGACAATCCTTCTGTGTGATTGGCCAATTTATCAAATTTTGTCTAATATTCTCTCATAGTGTCAGTGTTGCGAAGTTTAGTGAGGGCTCATGTGAAGTCATCAAAGCACTAGGGCCAAATCGTTGCAAAAGTAGCTGGCAAAAATATGTCAATTTTGGCTCTTCATGATCCTTAATGTACCAATGAAACCATTGAAGGAATTCATGTTACAAATGAAACGATGCAAGTGGGGCTTTAGTGACATCAAAAGTGTTATGCATACTAAAATATTGTTCTTCCCTGTATATCCATCCAGTCAGATCATCACCATTGCAATGAGGAAAATCAAGCTTTGGCTTACAAAAATTGTTGGAAGAAGAGAACTCGGTGTCTACAAGAGGCTCTAGCCAACGTCTATTGTTCATGGTTGAATGTTGAAGATGGAGGCCGATAATTTTTTATCCAGATCTTGGAGTTTGGTCTTGAGGGCGGCAAGTTCATATTCCATTTGTTTGTTTACTTCAGCGTGGGTGACGGCTCTAGACAGATGCAATATGATATTTATTAAGTGGAAATAGATATGGACCCCAGGTATGCTCGTCTTCCTAAAGGTTTAGGGGAGTCACTCGGTCACCAATGTTGTCTAAAGGCTTGCGTATTGGGGCAGTACCCCTCACTCCACGACTCAGGTGAAACCGATAACCTCTTTACCACAAACGACAGCTCTTGGCTTACCTTGCGGGTGGGAACTAGTTAATCAAGTAGGGGTCGTTTCCCTTTTTGTTGGAAGGTCCTCTCAATGGCCAGCTACTTCGGGGTTCCTATGGTACTCCTCACAATGAGTTTTAGGGCTATTCTCAGGTACTTCCCACAGTTAAGCAGATAGGGGTCATTCACTGATCCGAACTTGAAATTGAAATGAACAATACGGATGCAAATAAGAAGAACTACTGCAATAATCACAACACCGAAATTAAAAAAATGGCAGAAATTCCACCCAGCGAGCCCAAAAAAAGGATAAATGGAGCTAGGATTTTGAAATGAAAAATTTTTAAATGAGCATAAGCCGATTAATATTGCTCGTAGTTTCTTTTATAACCCGTTTCTGGAACTGGAACAACTACACTACATCTACCTACACAATCAGAACATAAATCTGGGCACCCCGTCAAAAGATTTATGCTCTACAATTTTCGCGGCCGTCACCGAAATTCTAAAAAATAATTGATTTTAAATAAGCGATATCTCCACTTTTCGAACCCCAAATGAGATGATTGTTTTTTTTGGATCTATGTATTATTTAAAGAGGAATTAAGTTATACAACTTGTTTCTTATGAATCTGCACAAATTTTTTCAAAAATTGTTCTAAAAGTCGCCGCCCAATTTTGCCCTTTTTTTTGCCAAAATGAAGAAAAATAAATTTCCCACTTGTGCCAAGGAAAGTGCTCTGATACCAAATGAGAGAAACCTCCTACAATAAATAATGAAAATGCACATTAAAACAAAAATACGAGAACACATAAGGAATTTTATTGATCGTAGACCACTTCGAGGGGGCAACCTCCTTTGAGCAAGCTCAATACAAATAACTCTTAGATACCTTCGTTGGCCTCAACACTTACTTATATACTAAGTCCAATCTAAACAACTATTACTCCCCATGAATGTGGGATAATACAATATACTCACAAGATGACTTACAAAGCATATGCGTCCAACAACAATATACTTAACAAAGTAAAGAGAAGGGTTGACATGGGTTCCTAACATAATTTCATGCTAGGGTTAGGGTTCTTTTGCTTCTCAGGGTTTTGTTGTCATTTATAAAATACAATGTTTCCCTCTTGTTATGTTTTTTTTTAATGAGTGTGGTTGACATATCTCTTTTCATAGATAATCCACCTCCATTCTAGCCAATTTGTATTGATTTGCATATTACATAGTTTTCTTCACTATTTCATTCATTAAATAGATTTTGGGTTTCACTGTATTATTATGCTCAATGAAATATATCTATTTTAATTCCCTTATTATTGCTATCTTAATTTTGCTCTCAATATAGTATAGATCATCGAACATCAAAGTTATGCGTATTTATAATGAATTCCCAAATTGTAATTTGACTTCCATCCTACAAAAAATACTTTTCAATACTATGGTTCTAAGTAAGCTTATGATTGAGATCCACAGCCAAGTATTTGTAGGAGTGGACCATCTCTAAATGTTTATTATTCAAATAAATTTCTAAGTGGGTTACCTATTTTATAATAATTATTTTGTTTTTGTTGATGTTTATTATCAAACTAGACCTAAAACAAAATTCTTGAAGGATACCAGGTGGTTTTCAAGGTCCCAAGATGCTTGGAAATGAGGATAAAATTGTAAACATAAACAAGTATATCACAAGGTCGACTAAGTATTAACTGGTTTTCCTAAGTTCCCCCAAAGAGTATATCACCCTTTCTTAGTAGAATACCTTCTCTATAAAGGGTGTTCACTACATATTCAATTCATTGTACATGCAAGTTATTTTGAACATGGTGAAAGCTATAATTACCTCCCTTAGATGTGTCACTATAGTGACCAAGTCATTGTTAAATATTTGTTATTTTCCTAGCATCATTTTAACCATTAGCATAGAGTCGTTGAAGACCTACATATCCTTTATCCACTTGGAATAGGATATTTCAAGCATAGTTTTGAATGCTAGGAATTATGTTATCTTATTGGTGCCTCTACCTACATATGCCTTGAAGGATATGAAATGGGTACCAAAAAAAAGAGCGCACCCCCATCCACAAACCTGATCCAACCCTTGGCATGCACCATCAAAAAATCCCCAACAAATATTTTTCTCTATTGTCAACTCATCGATCTACCTTGGCGATGTGGGTTTAGAATCCTCTCTACATAAGTTAAAGATAAATGACAACCTTTTTTAACTCCAATATGTAATTAATATCCTTCAACCAAATTCGAGCAATTTTAAGCTTTGGAAATGACTTGGTCATAGAGTGTATAAATGACAACCTAACCTTAAACAATATTCCTACATTTTCCATAAATTTTAAAGTATTTCCCGAAGGACAATGTCAAAATCTTTTCAAATGTCAACAAAGCAATAAAAAAGATCTCCGTTGTTGTTACGACAATTTTCAAGAATAATCACATAGGTAAGGACATGGTTAATTGTTGAGTGTTAGGGCTTTTATCTCTAAGCTTGTTTTCAACCAATGAATTGCTAATTTTGTTTTCTACAATAGCGAGAAAGCTCAATTTATAAATGGCAAATCATAATAATTCTATAGTCAAAAGGATTGATTTTGTTCCTAGCTTTAGAGATAGGTATGATGAAACTTTTTATCCATTGTTTAAGAAATCTTGGTTATAGGAAAGTGTTATTCATGGTTAAATAGCTCTATAACATGAGAAGGGTGAGGATAGACATTGTTATCAAATATAATTTGAAATTCATCATGGCAACCCATAAACAAAACTAAGAGCAAAGCATGAAACATAGATAAGAGTAGTAATAATCTCCCACATAGAAGTTACACAACAATTACAAAAAAACTCATAACACGGCACATTGTTTATCATGGAAACCCAAATGGAAAAATCATCTTTGAATAGTGACTCGATCTTTATTTCACCAATTAAATGGTGGCTCAATCTTTATTTCTAGAATTTAAATTACAACATAAAATAAAAGCTTATAGACCATTCAACAATTATTATTATTATTATTATTATTATTATTATTATTAATTTTATTTTTTTTAATCAGATGGAAAGATCCACGGGAAACCCAGCAATACTTCCCCACATTCGTGGATGGTAGAGGTGGTAAACCGCCGGCCATCCTAGCAGAAGACCTAACCTCATAGGACTCAAGGCTCGAACCCGTGACCTCCCCCCGAACCGAGAGAGTGTACGCATGTCTTACCAATTGAGCTAACCCTTGGGGCTAACCATTCAACAATTTATACCATTCTTCTTTGCATCCTCACCTTTCTTAAGTTATATACCATTCTTTTCTACATCCTCACCTATATAGAAAATCATCTTTGAATGGTGGCTCAATCTTTCTTTTTACAATTTAAATTACAACATAAAATGCAAGCTTATAGACCATTCAACAATTTATACCATTCTTCTTTGCATCCTCACCTTTCTTAAGTTACATGTCATTATTTTTTGCATCCTCACCTTTATCTATATATATATATATATATATACAAGTTAAAGATGATGGAAAGACCCTGACCGAGACGGCCAACAATATCCGACATGCCATTGGTTATTTAATGCCCTGGCGACAGCATTGCCAGCCATTGGATCTCAACCTGTTTGAAATCCAATGGCTGGCAGCAGTGGTTCTTCCATCATCCAATTCACTTCAATGAATCGCGTGTTTAATTCGCGTTGTCTTTCAAGTCTGAGGAGCGCTAGCCGCGTAGCCTGGATACAATTTCCCCCGATCGGAGACACTATATGTCGTCTATCCCCATGGCCTTTTGTCTCTCTTTCAATCGTCCTTCCTTCTCTCTGCCTGGCCATCCATCTGATGCATTCTTTCCGATACATACGGCCTTGAACCTACAAAACACCGCAATGAATTTCCATCAATCGATCAATAACTCGGGAATTACTCATCACTTTTCTCACCACTTTTCCTCGCCCCCTATGGCCGAGCCCTTGCTTTCGCATCTTATTTGACTGTTGATATGAACATTTTCATGATATCCTTGGGGGGTGTGGTATGATCTTTCAGGAATTCTTTATATATGTCATTACGCTTTTCATAATTGAAAAAATAGGAGATTGCATTTGAGCTCGACTAATTATAAAGGGAACGGGGTAGGATTTCACCACAATGAGAAGTGTGACTCCCGGCTATGCCCAGGGCCCCAAGGATAACCAAAAAACGTACATATAGTGCCTAGGATGCTGGTTTCACACGACTAACTTTGGTGATTTTATGTTCCTTTCCCTCAGGGTCAAGCGACCCCGCACCTCACCTCGTTTTGCAGTGACTTTACTCTTGATTTATATTCATTCTTTACATATGTAATAACGCAGCGATTCGGGCCAAAGCTTTATATAACCAATGACATATAAAATATTTTTCACCCTGACCGAGCATCCTCGCCTTTTTTCTTTTTTTTTTTCCACTCAACAAACACTACTTTTTTTCCACTCAACAAACACCACGTAATGTGCACCGTACATGCGGAGTTGATAACTGTTAGAGGGAAATTACATTAAATAAAAAAATTGTATTTATTACAAAACCCGCTGAGAATAAGCGCCAAAAAAACGTCTGTCGCTTCATCACCCTTGTGAAATCCCCTCTATTTATTTCCAAATCCTGTAGATCTTCCTTTGAGCTGAAGTAACTTCGGACGCTGCAATCCATCTCTCCATTCCTTCCCAGTATCTGCTCCAAACTGTTCAAAATGGAGAGATCCAACTCCAATTCGAACCAGGAACCTTCAAGTCGTGGCGATTCTGAAAACCCAGATACTAAAAACCCATATATTGAAGCTTCAAGTCGTGGCGATACTGAAAACCCAGATACTGAAGCTTCAAGTCGTTGCGATTCGAGCCAACCCTCTGCCGCCGAGCTTTCTATTTCCAATGGTAGACAACCCCCTCTTTCCAGATATTTTCAGGAGGTTTTTTGTAGAAATGGCAGTGTTTCAAGTCGTGGCGATTCTGTAAACCCAGATATTGAAGCTTCAAGTCGTGGCGATTATGAAAACCCATATATTGAAGCTTCAAGTCTTGGCGATTCCGAAAACCCATATACTGAAGCTTCAAGTCGTGGCGATTCTGAAAACCCATACACTGAAGCTTCAAGTCGTGGCGATTCGAGCCAACCCCCTGCCGCCGAGCTTTCTACTTCCAATGGTAGACAACCCCCTCTTTGCAGGAATTTTCAGGAGGGTATTTGTAGAAATAGCAGTGCTTGCCAATTCCAGCATGTGGGATCCCAAACTTTGGACAGTTCTGATGATCGGATTTGCATATTTTATAAGCTGGGCCGTTGCAGATACAGTTCTTCCTGTCGCTTCCGCCACATACAACCGCCGTCTATTGAAGAAGATGGCAAAGACGAAGGTGACTTGGATCCAACTTTCCATTCCTTCACAGTATCTGCTCTTAAAACTGTTCAAATGGAGAAAGTCAGCTCCAATTCGAACCAGGAAGCTCCCAAAACCCAAAAGGTTTCGAGTAGCGGCGATGCTGAAAGCCCAGATACTAAAATCCACGGTATAAATTTCAGCAAACCCCTTGCCGCCGAGCCTCCGGCCTCCAATGGCAGACAACCCCCTCCTTGCAGATATTTTGGGCGGGGTTATTGTAGAAATGGCAATGCTTGCCGATTCCAGCATGGGGGATCCCAAATGTTGAACAGTTCTGGTGATCGGATTTGCATATTTTATCAGCAGGGCAGTTGCAGATACAGTAATTCCTGTCGCTTCCGCCACATACAACGGCCGGCTATTGAAGAAGATGACAATGACGAAGACAACCCTGAGTTCGATCCGGAGCTGTGGGCCTTGGTTAGCCATGGTTATTCAGCGGACTGAAGAGCTTCAGGACTGACTTTTAAATATGACACAAATTTATATTATGAAAAGGAATTTTAAATGAGTTAAATGTCTTGGATGGTTGTGGAAACAATAGTCATGAAAACTTAAAGGTTGTGGCATTATGTTTTGTGTTTAACACATGAAGTTCAAGGAGACTGAGGAATCCATGGTGTGACTTTGATTAAGAGGTTGATGCTCCATTACTCAAGGAATTCAAATTTTAGATAAAGAAGTTGATGCTCTATTATTCAAGGAATTGAAATTTTATGCTAAATACAATAGCGTGATTTAGAATGTTTATATATCATCATCATCGTTAATAGTTTGGTCTTAGCGAACTTTAATTATAATTAATTATCATTATATTAATACAATAGCGTGATTTAGAATGTTTATATATCATCATCATCGTTAATAGTTTGGTCTTAGCGAACTTTAATTATAATTAATTATCATTATATTATAGTTATTTATGTTTTACTTTTATGAATGCTTAATTTATATGGTATTAATTTGGTAAGAATATTTTTAGAATTTTTCACAAATAAATAAATAAATAAATAAGAAGGAAAAACTAATATAAAGATGATTTCTTTTCTTTTTAACACCTGATCTACACCTCATAGCTGATATAAAGATAATATTATGATAAAGGCAAATGATATTATGATAAAGCTATATTATGACAAGTTTAAAAAACATCTAACCATGTTCACGTTTAAAAATAGAAATTCCAAATGCAAATTTAATCAAATGCTTTAAGTTGGAACAAGAGCCACGAGGTGGCAATGTCCTTGCTATTGTTAATAGTTATTGCTATAAGACAGATAAATTTAAAGATTAGAGTTAACTATTACAAAAATGTCTTTGCAATAAAAATCTAAAACTATAGCATAAAAAACTGAAACTTTGAGTTGACACTTTACTAAACCCTTATAGTTATATTTTTCAAAGGTTTCTAAGACTTGGGCAAAGAATCCAGGGCTCAAAGTGCCCTTTTCACCTTATGTGTAGAGGTTATATGTTTAGGTTATGTGCCAAAATGTTAAAGTTTGTATAATAAAAAATATATATATTTATTTTATTTTTTAATTTAGGCAAATTTATTTAAAATATTAATAAGTTTTTTTTCTCAAATTGAAATAGCTTTGAGAGATATTTGTAAGTTTAAACAAGATTACACGTATTTGAAGATTTCAACTTAACCTAGTAAAAATCAAGCAAAACTGTTGTGTATTTATAGCCCAAACAAACCCACATATCCACATAGTGAAGAGACCGGAAGAATTTCGAATAAAATAACAAAAATTAAGCTTACAACCTTGTGTAATTTGGCAGGTCATGGTTTTGGACAATTATTTGTATCACTTGGAACGGAATTATTTGTATCACTTGGTTTTGGTGCAATTATTTGTAGCACCAATAAAATGTTTCTTAACAACGGAATTCACCCAACCATTCTTTATTCACACCAAAACGTTTCCAAGCAAGATAATTGCAAAGTTATTTAATTCATAAAAGAGGTAAATTATGCAAGCTTAAACGTCTGGGAAAAACGCCTCAAAACTCAGTTAGTATAAATCTCAAAATAGAGGAATCAATCAGGATTTTAACGTATGGGAAAAACGCCTTATGATTTGGCCATTAAGAGACGCTCTGCAATTTTAGGTTATTTCTTCTAATAAGATTTAGTTTCAGCTAAAAGAAAATAAACTATTTTAGCAAGCTCAGAAAATAAACTATTTTAGCAGACTCGCCTCAGTTCTTCTTAGCAGACTCAAAAAATAAACTATTTTAGGAAACTCACCTAGGTTCTTCTTAGCAGACTCTGAAAATAAACTATTTTAGCAGACTCCACTGCATGAGAGATGGAGAACTCCACTACATGCAAGAAACAATGAGCAGACACTCACTGATCGTCTTCGTCTTGCATAGACACCTCCTCCAAGACTTAGCTAAGAAATTACTCTCACGCCAGACATAAGAAGATAAAATGGTAGGTAGATCGATCAGCTAACCCTTGGACATAATTCCACATGAAACAAGGAAAGTTCCAGTATGCTGACCAATAGTGGACCTGTAACAGCATTTCTGGGAATTGGACGAATGCAAACTGGTGACCTATTTTGGGGTGATGAAAAAGCACATTGCTTCACTAAGCACTTGGGTATTGTTGGTGTACATGTTGCAATCAAGAGTGATAATGAAGGGAGGATTGCTCATTACGCAACATACTCTTATATGTCCACATTACAAACAAACTTGCTGTAAGATTCGGTGACTTTATCTAAACTGTATTTCTAACCTTGTTAATCTCTTGGATAACATATGTCATAAGAAGTAGAACAATTCATTAGACAATACCAGAGCATTAAGAGCACCAGGCTTGTAATGGTGGGGATGTCCAGGTCGCTTTTCATTTGAGACATATGTAAGACTCGGTAAATCACGCCTCTCGTTGTCTTTGTTCTCTTCGTTCTCTAATAAAACCTGTTCTTACAAATAAAATGTCCTTATAAAAGGCACAATTAGAATGATAGTGTTGGGCCTTTCTTAAGTAGACGTGAAGCAATTTTTCATGGTTAATTGTTAATACGAGAAATGACCTGAACTATGCTTCGACGATCTCTCGCGAAGTGCTTCCTGAAATCCACTCTTTGAAGCGGTTGTGCTCTTTCTCTTTCTCTTATGGAACCCTGCGCATCTCCATGGTGTTGTTGATTCGATCCTTCAGTTCCAAGTACTTTTTTTGACCGAAATAACAAAATAAATTCTCCATGTTAGTAATACGTACTCTACCATAAACTCTTTGATGACATTGTGATACAAGGGATAGTCGATCTTTCAGTGCTATTGTGCTCAACTGGTGTTGTCCGTTAATGAAAGTTGTTTTCTTCACCAATTTTTGTTTTTGTTTTTATTTTTATTTATGTTGAAATAATGGGGTTGTTGGTTATTGTTCTCTGATTTCAAGTCAATTAATAGAACTCTATGAAACTCAAGACTCGAAATGAAGTTAGCTGTAATTATCGGTGAGAATCCTAAAACTACAGTACTGCTAGAAGCATGCCTTATTATTATGATCAACTTATTCTTTATGTTGCTAATTGATGTGCCTTATTATTATGATCAAATATTTCTTTGTGTTGTTAATTGATGTGGCTTTAGAACAAACTCATAGAAATATTTTGTGTACAATTGATAATAACGACCTCTAGGATATGCGAGCTATTATGAAGTCGAATCGTTCATCTTTGTTCTCCAGCTCAGCCCTGGGTCGAAGAATTTCGATTAATGCTTTAAACTTTAGCATGAACTTAATAAATATAAAGTATACTTTTGAGAAAATGAAGCATTATTTTTTTTTTACCTAGCCTCATTGATAATGAAGTCAAGGCGAGAACTGAAAAAGGCTTCTCTCTTCACAAGAAGGTATTTGCAGCAAAATACAACAACATCCTTTAAGCAACCTTTAAAATAAAACCAATAAAACCATAAATTAATGGAGACTCCTTGTTAGACCACAAAATTATGCACTGTTAGACCACAAAATTGTTCTTTATATAGGCCTCTAGCTCATTTGCATTATCGTGAAGGTGGCAAGTGCAGGGTTATGCGACTGAGTGCATGGCAGTATAGGTGTGACACTGCAGATGTCAGTTAGAGACCATGGAGATGGTAGATGGCAGCCCATGGCAGATAGCGTGTGTAATTCGGAGTGTAGGTGGCAGAGATGGTAGATGGTGCCTGTAATTCCAAGCAAGTTAGAGATAGTAGAGTTGTCAAGGATCTTAGAGCTTTAGACAAAACAACACGAAAAGGAAAAGTTGTTTATAACTTTAAGAATATGAGGTTGTAAAAGTTAAGAAAACCACCTTTAAATTGTTCAAATTAATATAAGTGAGTGAT
>LPNX010847969.1:343792-467391 GCA_001517045.1 Pseudotsuga menziesii
TTCCCCTCAGCCATCGGCCGAATCCTATTCGGATCATGATCTTTTTATGGCCGAATCAACCAGGTCTTCATCCTCGTGGCAAATTACAACAGGTTCATCAAACTCCTGCTCACCACCCCTCCAAAGTATCATCGATTTATCAACAGATCAGGAGTATAAATCTTGGCATGTAGCCATGGACGATGAAGAGTTGGCTGAAATCAGATCGATTGGAGATCAATATGAAATGGAGTGGAATGATACCATCAATCTCGTCAACTCGGCTTGGTGGTTTGAATTTCTCTCCACCAAAGAGTTTCTAGATTCTCAAGCTAAAACCTGTGAAGAATTTGAATACAATGGTTTTGATTATATGTTGCCTGCACTGCCCTCAGATAGCCTCTGGCCTGACGAACTTCTGTGAAGGATTTGAATACAATGGTTTTGATTATATGCTACCTGCACTGCCCTCAGATAGCCTCTGGCCTGACGAACTTCTCGATTCACATGAATGGGACTGCTTTGAATTTGGAGACAACATGTCATATATCTCCGAACCATCCATCAATTCAGAGCCTGACTGAGTTAATGCTGCTGACGTTAGCCCGCCGCCGGGTCTTGGGGCACAAAGTCCCACGCCTACGTCACCTATATCAACCAATAAAAAGCAAGATAAATCAATATTCAAATAATTCCCAAAAAAAAATTAATACAAACTATAGCAAAATTTATATAATTTTGTTAAAGTTGCAACAAATTACTTCAACTAATCATCTTGACCGATTCATATATATCCCCTCGAGCGGGGACATAATAAAAGCAAATGATATTATGGTAAAGCTAAACTGGTGATTTGATTGATTATAAGCCATATGGTGATAATAAACATAGTAATGAATGTGTGAGAAAGGTGAGTAATCTTCTTAATATAACTTGACTATAAAGAGTAAGTTGAGTTGAGTTATTTTTAAGGTTGATTATTATAACTTTAAATAGAAAGACTATATCTCATTATTATAAGTTTATGATAAAGCTAAATGATAAAGCTAAACTCGTGATTTGATTCATGATAAGCCATATGGTGATAATAAAATTAGTAATGAATAAGTGTGAGAAAGGTAAGTAATCTTCTTAATATAACTCGACTCTTAAGAGTAAGTTGAGTTGACTTATTTTTAAGGTTGATTGTTATGACTTTACATAGAAAGACTATATCTCATTATTATAAGTTTATGGTTAAACTAAGTTGTGTGGGTTGTTATTACATAGATATACATGATTCTTATGAAAGAAGCAATGAAGGAATTTGCATTATTATAAGTTTATGATTAAATTAAGTTGTGTGGGTTGTTATTACATAGATACACATGATTCTTATGAAAGAAGTAATAAAGGAAATTGCATTATTATAAGTTTATGATTAAATTAAGTTGTGTGGGTTGTTATTACATAGATACACATGATTCTTATGAAATTTGGGTGTAGGTGTACTTAATGACAACTTGGATGACTATTTTGTATTCGAAGTTGGTTTAATCATATTTTTCATATTGCATAAAACATTCCTGCTGAATTATTTTTCTATGGAATGGATTGATCTTTGACGAGACAAGATCTTGCACAAAACTTTTAAATGCCATGGTATTGAAATAGGTGAAGCATAGTAATATGGATGACTATGGCGATTTGGAAAAGTAAATGGTGTGGAAATATATTGGAGTGAGGATTTCTATGCAACCCTACCTCATTGATTAAAAACTGTGAACTTAACTTAGATAAATGATGGTGCTTTGGAGTTAAGAATTTAATCAAAAGTCATTTATTGTTTTTCAAAGACAAGGTTGCACTTTAAAGCGGAAGAATGAACCTTGGATTGTGAACATCAGGATGTGGAATGCCAAGATTGGATTTATAATTATTTGCTTGTTATGACAACTTGTGTTTCTTTTTCATGTTGAATAACCTCACTTCCATTTGTTGAGTGTGATTTGTGGTATGTTGTTTATGAAATTTTTATTTTATGACTTAATGGACCATTAAGGTTATATATATATATATATATATATATATATATATATATATATATATATATATAAACGAGCAAATGATTTTTTTTATATATATTAAAACAATATATACATATAGTCCATAAGCCTTTATAAGATAGTTCAAAAAGAGGAGCTAAGCAGGTCAGATACATAGAAATTCCCATTCCTAATAGAAATGTTTGATGCTCAAAACTACATAGGTTTCCATAATGACTACTAAATCCCCTTACAATGTAAACTTGGATAAACTAACAACATAAGAGAAGGAAAAAAAACTTTTAAAAGGAGACTATAGTCCTCATTCCTAAATTTGGTCTTCTACTGCGTCTAGCTAAACTGCGGAGACTTCTTCCATCGGGGAGGCCTCTTCCATCTCACGCAAAGGTCTATTGTTGTCGTTCCAAATCATGTTAATGTATTCCTATATACCGTTTAGACTTTCCTTTAATTTGATTAAACGAGCTTCGTTCCTTTCATTGACGTTCATGAACCATTCTCGATGTCTGTTCTTTATGACTTTTATAAATTTATGCAAATCCTTTTGTCAAGAACCTTGAGTCCACTCCATATCCTGTAGTCTGCTCCTTATGTCCTCAACTTCACCAACTTGGACTTGACAACTTCTTTCTATATCATCTAGAAGAGAGTCTATGATGGATATATCCAAAGAAATTCGTTCTCCTCTAGGGCGGTCTTGGAGACCTTGAAAACACATCTCAACATTTTCTTATAGTCCACCATGGTATTTTCCATAGCCTAAAGATTACATGGTACCTCGTGAATTGTTCTTTCATCCTTGTTGTGGAAACTTGTCATATTTTTCTCCACAACGCTGCACTCCATTATGCTAGCTTCTAGGCCTTCAATGTTGCCTCTCTCCAGACAATAGTTAAGGGAATTATTGATGCTTCCTGAATATACAGTTGATGGATAATGTGAGGGATCGGTTAAATCCTTGCACCTGCCAATTATGTGATGGAAAATATCGAGTGAGGGAAGTTAAACCATGGAGAGGCACTTAATGATCTCATACTTCAACCAATATGGGCCTTACTTGATCTTTCCTTCAGTCAATGCATTCCTTATTGATCCTTGCAAGCCTACCTCCACAAGCCCCGAGACCCAAGGAAAAAGGATGACAATGTACATTGTCGTGGTCTAGTTTTGAAAGCAAGGGGTCCATTTGATAAGGGAGGGTAGATCCATTGTGCACGATTTCGCCTCGCCTTAGCTTGGTTACAATATTGGCAAGTCTATCTGCTTCTTTCTTGTTTTGGTATCTAATGTGAAAGAACTAAAGTTTGGTAATGTCCGAAATGAGAGACAATTTTTTTTTGAACTCTCCCAACTCCAATGTCTTTTCCAAGCTGTAATTTGCACATCTTTTGAATGATAATCTTGGAGTCTCCAAAAAATTGGAAAGTTTCAATCTTTAGATCTTATATTGTTTCAATCCCTTGCATTAATGTTATCCACTCAACCTGGTTGTTTGTTCGCTTTCCTAGCCCCCATGTAAAGGAGTGAATCGTTTTTTCCTTCGGGGTAAAATATGATGCCTCCCGCACCTGCCTCCCTTGGGTTTCCTTTCAAGGCACCATCAAAGAGAAGAGGTATTTTAGATTGATTAACTTTCCACTTTTGGAAATTATCCAAGGGAAAATCAATAACCCAACATTGTTGACCCATTGGACTTTTGGAATTAAGGGAGCTTTTTCCAATATACTAAGAAGCCCAAAGAAGCTCAAGAGGAGTAAGTTATTTAGAAACGTTTATAAACCAACCTTGAGCAAAGAGGTATTATTTCATCTAAACTTTGGCTTTCATCGTTGTTCTATTTGGAGTAGCCACTTTCCCTTTGAAGATCTCTTTATTTCTTGACATCCACGTCTCCCAATATATATACTTAGGAAGAGGGGTCCATAAATTTAGGAGAGAATTTTTGTTTGAGAAATCTCCCGAGTAGTTTTGGGTCCATCCACTCAAGAATCCAATGACCTGGTTTGAAAGAATGTGACTGGAAGAGAGATATTTTAGAGGGAGATCCCAAACGTTTTTTTGCAAAGGAACATTACAAAAACATATGATGGGTGGATTCTTCTTCTTGCTTGTTAAGGATGCATCTGTTAGGCCCTTCAATCCCCCTTTTCCTTATATTTTCTGTTGTAATGATTTTTTATGAGATAACAGCCATGAAAAGGAATTCACTTTAGGCAGACAATCTGGATTCCACACATTCTTTCAAAATCCTGAGGAAGGTGGATATGGGATCTATGACAATAATTTATAATATCCTTCTTTCACATTATATTTTCCTTTGTAGCCCCAACCTTTAGAGTCCCGATCGCTTTTGTTTGTGGGTGCTTTCTCGTTCAATTCGAGAAGCAAAGTGTTGAATCCGCGCTCAATTGTTCCGGGACTTCAAGAATTTTCCATTCCTTCCAATCCCCATTTGCATACCCAACCAAGAGATCATAAAGCTTAAAAAAATATTTTTCCTTAACTATTCTTTTATTCCTCTTAGCTCATCCTTAACCATCGAAACTTATTCCTTTTTAGATATTTTATACAGAGCACTTCTTTCCACCTCTCCTTCCTACATAATGATTCTCCATAAGATTGTTGGTCCTCATTTTGTCACCATTTTTGGATAAATATTTTACATATTAAACACATGTTTTGTTACCTTTTGGCGTATTTTATACCATACAGTTCGCCATTTAGCAGCAGGTATGGTCATATTTTAATTTATGCAAGTTATGTTTTATTTTGCATTATTTCACGATTTTACTGTCTAAATTCGATGATATGTAATGATATCCTAATGTATGAAACTGTCATTGCAGAATCATGGTCTTCAGCGAACCAACGAGCAGGTATTGCATCTATCCTAGATGTGTGCAGAGCATATCCAACACATTGTCTAGCTCATCGTTCGAACCGTCGAATCAACCACGCATTTCTATCAATTGATTCCTGAGCGTTAAAGGCATGTAACGACCGTAAACTATTGTGACCACGCGCCAGCATGTTAGCATGATCCTCCTTCTGGAAGAAAACTTGTATGATGTCTCTATGTGACACCTTGACACCAGTTCCGATTAAGATTGAGTTCGTATGCCATATCGCGCGCCAGAGAATAACCAGATTTGCGAAGGAGGAAACGTCATATGTTGGTTATCAATGTAGTTACCTGTCATAATGACTGCTTTATCTTAAGAGCAGTCGACCACTGAAAGGGTTGACTTGCTCGCCTTCTATAAAAACACTACATATACAGATGATCTCACGCGAGAAATTGTTAATCGTTGAATGTTAAAAGTTGATATCTCTGGGTTAATGGTTAATAGCTAATAGGATCAATGGAGTTAGTAAGGATAGCAAGATAGTTATCCATCTTATCAGTTGACCACAAAACTCTGTAATGCTAACTTTTGATTTAATGAAAGTTCTATTACGTTGTGCATGATCGTGTTCCATTAGCAAGGCATCACTCTGTTTGCTGGGAGGGCCCCCCGACAACCAGAGCTTTACATTTTCGTGTATTATTTGTTACTTCCCTTCTCTGTAACTAGTATAGTCTTATTTATAAGTTGTTTATGTAATTCCATTCCTGTAATCATTTATGTTAATTACTTTATGTAGCATAGATTTCATTTTAATATCATGTTGATTATGTAGTTTTCATTTATAAGTTAGCAACTGGTTGTGCATAGAATAGTTTCCAAATTCCTTTTCAAAGTCTTTACAATTCATTGTTTGTTTTTTAGACTAGATTCCTTTGATTAAGTCACATTAAATTTAGCTTTATTCATTTCTGTCTTTACCATGAATTTGCTCAAGTGTATTTCAGTTTATTCAATGATGTAATTTCTTTTTTGAACTATGAACTAGTTTAGATTAGGTTTCTATGAAATTCAATCATTAAGTAGATTTACTTTTTGCTCTTTTACATTTCATTATCATATGCATAAATCATCTGTTCTCAACAAATCATTTAGATTCATTGTTTTCTTGAAGTTTAGTATTTTCCTTAGACAGACTGTCATTTAGACAGCCTGTTCTGCCTCTCATACAAACCTTCGTTTTAGTCTTCCATACAGTCTTTCATTTAACCTTGTGCGTTTTTAATCTATTTTGACCTTGTCTCTTTAGTTTTCTGAATATGTTTTGATAGTAGTAGTTAGACAATGATTGTATTTTCTCTTAAGAACCTTAGATGAGGTTTTTCAGACTACTTGTTAAACCTTATTCTTATTTCTCCTTTCTTTTCACCTGATGCCTAAGAATTATGTCATGTGTTTTGATTTCTTGTATTGATTTGTAATTAAATTTGATTTGTTCCTTTGCATGTGAAGTTTTAAATGCATTAATAGATTAAGTGTCTTATACATTGCTCATAGTAATACAATTTGTTCTCTCAATCATATAGTTATTAAAGGGATCTATAGGATAGAATTTAGATCATCTTTATAAGTTTTCTGCTTGTTCATAAGTTATGTCTACTTTCTTGTAGTATTATTTTATCTTTTGCAAGTAGGATTTATTTGCTTATAGATCATCATGTTTACTATAGCTTGTAATTGGATGTTTCTTAGTCTACATATTTTCGTAGAGATTAAGTTAGATCTGATTCCCTTTAGTATCTTCACCTCATTTGAAAGCCATTTTGACACTTCTTCTGCTCCTGTCCCAATTACAGTAAACCCTTACCCTCAAAATAATCAAGGAGAATGGAATTAGTGTCCATCTATTATTTGCATGTATAGTTTTTGAGGAAACATAACTAGTTGTTGTAAATTCTTCTTTGTACAACCAGTTCCTAAAAGTTGTTTATCAGTAAAATATATCTTCTTATAAAGAATAATTCATTGTCATCACATCGTCCATATCCTTGTCTTTTTGTAGTTGTTTATAGAGTAGAGTAGTATAAATTGATACCACTCTGCCCTAGTACTTTGTTTTTGTTATCTTAAGAAGTTGGATTCTTAGGAGTTCAACACAGTTTTTCATTTTGAAATACCTTTCAATCTTTTGTTTACTAAAAGTATTACCACGATACCCTAGGAATCCCTATACCTTCGCATATATTTTGTAACAACTCTAAGCCTACTAACCCCGATCAATAATTAAATATTAGGTGAATTATTCAAGACAATATTTTACCCAACAAAGATATTGCCTCCCATTGCTATATTCCTAGTCCTAGGTTCTCTAATTGCTCATCTACCATTTTCTCTCATTCTGAATTACTTCTAATTTTACAAGAGAAATTGGAATCCCTAGATATTTGAAAGACGTCCAACTACCAATTCCTTTGAAACCCAAGGCTCTCAATATTTCATAGGTAATAAGAGGACAGTTCCAAGAGCAAATAGAACTTTTTTTTAGTGTTGATTTCTCCCTCAGAAACTTCAGAAACAGAGAAAGAGTATATTTAATTTTTCTAGCTATAAGGAGAGAGGCGCCTCACAAAAGATGGTGTCATCAACAAATTGGGTATGATTGAGTTTTATCCCTCTTACAATTTGAATTCCAATGAGAGAGTCGTCCTTGATTAACTTATTGAGATAGTTGCTTAAAACTTCAACAACTACAATATACAAAAAGGGGGAAAGAGGGCACCCCTGTCGAAGGCCCCTAGAGGCTTTGAAGAAATTGGTTGGATTACCATTGACTAAAGGTTCTATCCAAGGGCCACTTATACATAATTTCATCCAATTTATGAACTCATTTGAGAAGATGAAATTCTCCAAAACTCTAAAGAGGAAATTATGTCTAATCCTATCAAAAGGATTTGCAATATCAAGTTTTATTGCCATACCTTTTTCCTTCCTTTTGTAGCTTGAATGTATTTCTTCTTGAACTATTATGATGGTGTTTGTTATATGTCTTCTATCCACAAAGACACCCTGATTATTTGACATAATATTGGGGAGCATTTTCTTAGCCTTCCTTCTATGTTCTTGGTTAGGATCTTATCGGACATGTTGCACAAAGAGATGGGCCTAATTTTTTTTAGAGAAGATGATTGTTTCTCCTTTGTAATAAGAGAGATAAAAGTGGAGTTGGTGGCCCCTCCAATATTCTCCCTCTTGATTGAGCAATTGAGCATTCTTCACAAATCCACCTTTATAATATTCCAATATTTCATGTATAAACAAATGGGAAAGTCATCTGGCCCCAGAGCCTTATGAGGATGCAGAGATCAAATTATTGCCTTGACCTCATCTTCTGAAATTTGCTTAAGGGAGGCATTTTATTCATAAAAAATAAGATTAAGCATATTTCCATAGAGAGAGAGAAGGGACTCTTGATTTTTACATCCTTCTTCCTTATACAAATATTGAAAGTGATGTATGCCCTCTTCTTTAATTTTCTGAATGGAAGATATTTTTTCATCTCTCTCATTGCCTATTTTATAATGTTATTTCTCCTCATTCGCTCTTTTTGTTGGTTGTAAAAATATTTATTAATTTTGTCCCCCTCTTTGAGACAAAGGCTTCAAGACTTGATTCTTGATTCTTCTTCTTCCTTTTGCTCAGTTCTTAGTATTTGGATTTCCAATTACTGCTACATTCTCAAGGTTTCCTCTGTGGCCTCATTAGATTCTATGTCCTCTTGAAACCTTTTCAATTCGTCTTGAATCCTGTGCTTCTCTTGATAATAATCCAAAAGGAATTACATAGGTTGAATTTTTAAGCCTCATAGATCCTATAAATACATGAGACCACCATAGGTTTTGGGGGATATCTAAAGAGGGAGGAAATTATACTAAAATTCTACTAGAATAAGGATAAAATGGAAATGTAAACTAGAATTAAATGATTGGCTAGATTTAGAAGGAAAGGGTGAATAATATGGTTGTATTAAAAGTTGATTTCATTGGCCTAACATGTATACTAGATGGAAAACTTACCAAGGAAAACTCATTGTTGGTGCATATTCAATTGATATATTGATGGTTTCTACTTTTGGTTATGGTAGACTCGCACAAAACGAGGGTCTTAGGGAAATAATTTTTCCTTGAGTATGTTATGTGGAAACTAGTTGGCACATAATGAATCAGAAAAGATAAGGAGTCGGTGACTAAAATACTTATGCAACCATTGGAGCTAAATTTTTTCTTAGGTATAAAGTTGTGATAGCTAACCATAAAAATAATTGGTACATAACCTATACTATTCTTGTATTCCTAGGAGAACTCTAGTAGGGATGGGATTTGATATAAAGAGTCAATATAGGTAACATGCAAAATTATGAAATATACTTAGACCATGTTATAAATTTTCCATCAATCGGTTTTATGTGTGTGTCTTTCATGTATGTTTGAGGACAAGGAAAACATCTCCATATCACCAACATATTAGTGTGGGACATGTCTAAGAGGCTTAGTTTTAGTTGTATTCATATGATTTGAGAAGCCTTTGCATACTCACTTAGTCAAGTATAAGAAAAGGTATATCTTCTTTTGATTAACCACTTGTTCCTAGGGACAATTAATTGTGTTTATCCACCCGTTGTTGGGGATGAGTAGCAATTATTACTCTACCCACTCACTTTTGAGAATTATTTTGGCACTTCAATTTTTCTAGTTAGTCCTAATATAACTCTTACATTTCCACTCTTAACTCTTTTTATAAGAAGTTAGCTGAGAATTGAATCTTGTGGTAATGGGAATGGGGATTGAGCCCAGAGTTAGGAAGGCTAGAAACAAGTCAAATTTATGGAGATGCAGTCTAGTACAACAGATATTCACATCCCATTGACCCTGAACCCGTGAAGGTGTACTTTCTTCTCTTAATTAATGTAATAAGGTAGCATGGCTAGGTATGGGCTGATTTAATTTAGGCAGCAATCAAGGATGCTAGGGAAGGAATTTGTCCTAGAATAAAGGAGGCCAATGTGGGAGAGAAAAGGGAGTAATTTACAGGAAGAGGGTGTCTTTATAGTAACCCATGATCCATGAGTGGGGAGAGGAATTCGATTGCACAAATACAATGTGTTTCATGATCTCCTTCATTTTGGTTATGAGCCACGTTCTGCTTTAAGCAATGCATGATATAGTATCTTGAATCCTAAACTCATTGTGTGTAATGACAATTCAATTTCTTTTGAGGAAGAAAATTACTCGTTACAAATATGTGTGACGCCTTTCTTGTAGTAGCGTGAAGAAGATTCAGGTCTGCACGTGGAATTTTTGGGAAACTGAGCTTCATAATGACCAACAGTGGGAACGATGAAAGCTTGGAATATTAAATGGTTTGAGAAAACCAATAAAGGAAAGAATAAATGTAGTTTATCCCCCTGGAAATTTCTATGCCCAACCTGAATAACAATGGAGATAAGGGGCACCTGAGAGACTATATAGCAGAGAAGGGGACCTTCCTTGTGTTGGTTGTGGTATGTAATATGGGTGCCAAGGATGGTTGAACTAGTTGAGCTTCTTGTAGCTCTATGGTTGAGCTCATTGGGTTAGCATTCTTATTCCTAGTTTACCCTGCATGCTTGATAAACCCAATAGTTAGATGGTTTAGCATGAGTAATGTTGTTTGAGGTTGTGAGTGAGCCCAAGTGTCAATATCCTTAGTTGATAACATAGCCCAGCTTGGGGTTGGTCTCTTAGCTAAAATAATATAGGATAGATAGAGACCTATGGTTGGGTGGAATGTTGACCTCACTTAGCCTGTTGCTTGGCCAAATTGCCATCCAAAATATAAGTGTTATGTTGTTTATAAATTATCAGAATTGTATGTGTTGAATTATTATCAATCATGTGTAATGGAATGAATTAATATCTTGAAATGCTCAATAGATTGGTTATTCATAGCTTGTAATTAATGAGTTATTGTTTTATGTTTGTGATGAATCAACTAGCTCATGCATGGATTGCATTATGTGTTATAATTCCATTGATGAATGAATTGGTTTAGACAAGAATTGCATTGGTAGTTAATTTCATTTGGATGCTATATTACATACGCTAACCAATCCATGATAAGAGGCTAGGTTCATCATGACCACATGCTTGAATTGGCCAAGTAATTATCCTCTCAAATCGATGGAGATCCCATGGAATTTCCATGTCTGAATCACATGTAGAAGGTGTAGGGAAAGATGAAGAAATTGGCTAAGTGTTGAACAATCAGTTCATTTCCAAATCACCAATGTACCAACATGTTGATACCGGATGGTCGACCTCATAATCAATATGTAGGTTGGTGAAGGGGTTTTGCGCTAGCTCTGACACTAACGTACCTACATCAAATCAGTGGGATAAGTGTGAAAGGGGTTCCTTTGTTAGAGATGAGCGACGACATGATGACATTGAAATCACAAAGAAATTTGGTAAAAAGGTGGTTTGGTTGGAACCCATTTAACGATTCTGACTTCCGACTCTCGATGACAGTAGCGTCAAAGTTAGAATGTCAGAACGATTTTGGTTGGAGGTTTCTATTTGATTCCGAATTCTGACTCCGGATGTATGGAGCATAATAATCAAAGTTGGGAATTCAGAAGAGACGCATTGGGAACTGATTTGACATTTTGACTACTGATTTCTGATAGGAATGGTAAAAAAGGCTCGCAAACATTGGTAAAGTGGAATTGAACCATCAAAGGCCGAATTTAACAATCATAATTAATTATGAAATTAAATTAGATCCTATTGTTGGAGGGGCTAGTCGGTTAACCAACTAGACTAGTTATCCGACTAATTGTAGTTACTGACACGTAGTTACCATAACTATTTTGTAAATGTATAAATAGGTTGTTGAGGCAGTTATGAACTTGGTTATGTTTATTGTATGAACCCACATGTGTATTGAGTAATATAAGTTGTTATTCTATCCAATATTCTTATCTCTTGTATATGTTATGTTTATATGATTCTTTATATGTATTACTAGTAACCTTGCAATATGAGTGATTACAACATTGGTTCTGTTGCTGGTAGTACATATATGGATGAGATGACCATGAGCAGATGATTTCAGAGCAAGAGATTAAGAACTGGTGGGAGTGTAAAATTGCGAACTATTTGCAGAACTACGCTAGAAGGAACAGACTGACTATTGCATAATCCATGGAGAAATTCTTCTCTGAGACACATGAGCAGTTTGTAGAATCCATTCCACAATCTCTAAAAATGTTACTGGATAAAAAAATTTGGTAGAAACTAAGGACAACGATTTACTCTAGAGACTGACGAGAGGTGGACGAACAAATTTGTTGGAGTGGTTTGAAAGAATCATAGATGAGTTTTGTAAAGAACGTGTTGTGGAATAAAGAGTCTATGTCGAAATCATTGAAAAGAGGTTCTATAACGACTTCACCAAACAGTTTCTTTGTTCTCTACCGAATATTTTGTTTAAATTCCTGATCAACAAGGGAGCAGGACACATTGTCAAGACTCATCAATTATTAATCAAACCGCCATCTAACACTTGTTGGGTGGAAAAATAGAAAGCGTGGGAAAATTTTGTTGCAGAAAGGGAGGGGGAATACTTTCTGAGAAAATAGATAGACCCACCTGGGATTAATAAAGTGTCGGGTAGGCTATGGGGGGTAGTTGCTCATGTTTCATAGTAGAGAAGAGGAATTCTAGTCAAATGTGAAGAAGCCACCACCAGCAATGAAAAATCGGGCCAAGAAAGAAATAATTCAGACAGTGACTCACAAAATCACTCCAGATTTACAAAAAATAGAAAGAGAGAAGAGGTATAAGAGAATGGAAGAACTTAGAGAGAAGGACACCATGCTCCAGATAGGAGTGGCCATCAAAGTGACAAAGCATGAGGAAAATCCTCCAGAGTTGGGTCATGACCGACAGGAAGAGGGCATAGATGAAGAAGTTTCGTCGATGGAAAAATATATGTGGGTAGAGCAGCGTGAAGCTCTCCAAATTAGAATACCCCAAAGTGTTAGTCCTCAATCTCTAATAAATTCAAACCAGAGTGCCTGAGTACAGGACATTGTCGAAGAAGACCTAAGACTACGAGTTGGTGAATTTGGTTTCTGGAGTCGACTAGATGGTGAAAGAAATGATACCGACCATCTCATAATTCTACCAACGGAGGAAGGAAACTGGGTAACATTCCAATCATACCCATCTGACCGAAGTATACATTTACTCTACCCAAGACATGAAGGAGAACCCCCTCAACCAAACAAGGCTTTAGAGAACACAAACCAATGAGACTCGCAAGAAAGGATATCCTAGTTATATCAGTTCAATGGATATCGACAGAAGGAACCAAACTAGATCGACAACTTGTCGATACTGAACCGATAACTACAAACAAAAATTTCGACAAAAATGAGAGTTCTGTCGAGAATAACTATGAACAACACAAGGTTACATAGAGTATCCCACCACCCCACCACCACTCCCTTCACTGCCACTAGAAGAAGACACCGACGTAGGATACATGGCACATGTCTTCGCACACATCCCCCTCTACGAGGGCAATGAGGACCCCAAGAGACATTGGTTCTTCTGCGAATCAACCTAGGAAGAGAACATAGTAACAAATGAAGATAGACAGATGGCGCAATTCCTCGGTGCTTTACAAAAGTGAGCACTAACATGGTATATGACATATACCGAAAAAATGTTGAATGCTACGAAAGTATAAATTAAGCAACAGTTTCTTTCATTTTTCAAAACCCCAGATGCAAAGCATCTAGCTGCAAAGAAATTAAAAAGGACAGTCCAGAAACTGACAGAGGTTGTCCAGGAATATGACAAAAGATTGAAAGACAAACAAATACTAATCCAATGGTTTGTTGTAGGCCATTTATAGAAGATCCAGATGCACATTAGATTGGACATGTTTAATACATACGAATATGCACTTACAAAGGAGTTACAGGTTGAAATGGATGAATACTACCTGGTACAACTTGTCGACAACCGTATCGAGGAACAATTGGAAATAATGCAAAAATTGTTACAGGATCTTAACCTCAAAGTTCAAGACATCTGGTGTACAAAATTATTAACGGCTGAACAGACTAAAAACAATTGCCAACAAGACATCAGTTGACAAGATGTATGCTTTGTTCAGACAAAATACTTTTGCGACGTCTTCCAGGAGCATGGTCTACATGCGACAAAATATTGTCCGCTCAATATGAAAAATGAAAAGGCTTCTTGGTGCGCAATTTGTGAAGTCAAAATCCACACAACAGGTGACTGTCACTTAAACCTGAAGAACCAACATAAATACCATGCAATCTATCAAACAAATGTTGTTTCATAGAGTAGTAATGATAAAACACCAAGGAATAATAATGATCAGAATGAACAGCGTAACCAAATATACAAAGGCCAACGTTATGAGCGTCAGTACGATAATAATCGTCATGGGGGATATTCAAGTCGAGGCTAATTCTTCGGAAATCAGGAAATCAGGCCACGAAGACCAATCCAGTGCTACACATGCTTTAAGGAAGGTCATCAGTATGCAGACTGTCCATACAAATATCGAACCGATCTCAAGTTTTGTACCAATTGTGGTGTTGACGATCACTCTTTAGAGGATTTCCCCACCATGCTAGACAAAATTAATAAAAACAAAAATGTTAACATCTTGTCGTGTGTTTAAAAATATGATGTTACTTGTACAAATAATTTGCAAATAGTTACTAGACAAGGAACAAAAATTGGCAATGACAATCCTAGAATAACTAAGATAAAGAACAAAGATGACTACCCTAATCCTATAAAACATAAGCAATTATATAACGATGCATCAAATATATTTCAAGAATTAGTTACACATGAAGAAAATGATGATTATCGACAAAATATATCTCAAGAGTTCATTAATTTAATTCATAACGATAACTCTATCGCGTAATTTATCAATTTATTATACAATATAAAGAACAAATATAACACAGATAAACAGGCTAAGAGTATTTACAGTCTAAATCAAAAGATAAGAGCAATGGTGACCCACTTGTCGACTTAGAAATCGATGGATACCATGTATAACAATTTTTTTTGGACTTTGGATCTCAAGTAAATATTATGAAAAGATATACATGGGAACACTTGGGCAAACCACGACTCAATGAATCAGGCATATACTTAAAACTAGCTGACTAAGGACTCATCGAACCTATAGGGGTATGGAGAAATGTTGATACAACCATATAAGGCATTACCACACAAGTCAACTTTGAAATCATTAAACCTAAGGAAGGATCCAGTTCCTTCCCAACCTTAGTGGGCCAGCCATGGGGACGAAAGATGAAGGTATCAATTTCATTAGAGAAAGAAAGGATAAAGTTAAAAGGAAATGGGTAGAAAGTATTTTCTCCTATTCATCCTTCACAGGGTCAACCTTGGACATAACCCATAGACAAAGAATTCGATGTTCGACAGCTGTATCAAATTCAAAACAATGAATATTATGTCGAACCAAATATATATGGAGAACTTCATTTAGGAAATCTATAACCGGTTGGCTATAATTCAGATGCAGAACAATACGATTGGGAAATGGAAAATTACGAATTCCAAGCAAGGGAATGTCGGACTATTCAAGCCATCCCTAAAAAGAAGACAAGACAATGTTTTAATGTATCCATAATCCCAAAAATATTCGAAAGAAAATTTAGGGAATACCCTACCTTAGCACCAATCAAAAAAGAAAAAGGACAATCAATTCGATACAAAGAAAGGGAATCATTGGTACTCCACATTGAACAAGTATCCAAGAACATAGGTGAACATGAACGACTTCAAATCCTGGTCGAAACATTTACAGGTTCAGTTTCCCAATGGTGGGACACTCACCAATCGAGGCTTCAGTCATGGACAACAACTTCAACATACTTCATTGAGAGATTTGGAGGAAAGAAGCTGACAAATCAGGCACAAATACCAGTCTTCACACAAGGACAAGACCCCGATAAAAACATAAGTACATGTGACAGAGAATGGAGAAGAGTTGGTTATAAATATAATTGAGTGTGGACGCACCTATTTCCATCGAAATTGGATGATCTACCAAATAAATGGTATAAGATGGAAGAAGCACGAGGTGAAACGTTCCTATGGAATGAACTCAAATAAAATTTCACCAAAGACTTCAAATTAATACCAAAGAATTATCAATTAGTCGAAGCGACACTTTAGATGAAAACATTCATAAAAAAAAACTGTTAATAACACTTCGACACAAAATTACAGCTGACTAAAAGAATCATGCCATAATATTCAGTCTAATAAAATACCACATTCGACTAGAATTCGATTGGAAACCGAACGTACATGAGGAAAACAATTTTTATGGAAATCAGACCATCCGAAAATGACGAAACCAATCCAAACAATATTCAAAGTCGAAACAATTGAAAAAGAAGATACTGACCAAATGATAGTAGCAGACTTCCCAACATCATTTTCACAATTTAAGGAGGGAAGTTGACCAATCAATGAAAACAAAGCGCCAGAATGGATGGACGTGCAGGTTAAAACTAAAAGAGTTGACATATATAATGATAATAGACCAAAAATGGAAAGAATAGGTGAGTATTGGAATGAATAACGGATAATAGAAATAGTTAACGTATTAAAATAATTTGAGGATGTATTTTCTCGAGATTATAAAGACCTTATAGGGTTAGTTTAGGAAATGGGAGAAATGAATATTGATATTACACCTGATGCAAGACCTGTAAAGAAACGACCTTACAAACTCACCCATAAATATAAGGAGATAGTGAAAAAAGAGATCGACAATATGTTAGCAGCTGGCATCATCTATCCCATCGACTAGTCGAAAGGGGCAAGCCCAATGGTCGTACAACCAAAGAAGCATGATCCGACAAAAATGAGAATCTACGTAGACTTTCAAGAGCTAAACAAAATCACCTTAACAGACCCATTCCCAACTCCATTCACATATGAAATACTTAATGAGGTCGTAGGACATGAGTGTTACTCGTTTACAGACGGATTTTCAGGATACAATCAAGTGTCGATTACCAAGGAGGATCAAAAGAAGATAACATTCATCTGTGAATTCGGTTCATTTGCTTACAAAGTTATGCCATTTGGTTTGAAAAATGCACCAATTGTATTCTCAAGAATAATAGTTAAAGCATTCCAGGAATACATTTATAAAACAATGGTTGTATACTTCGACGATTGGATGATTTACTCCATGTTTAAAGATCACCGCAAATGGTTAAGGTTAATGTTATAAATATGTCGACATATTCAGTTATCACTTAACATAAAGAAATGCATCTTTGTAACACCTATAGGAATTTTATTAGGACATATTGTATGCAAAGAAGGAATCAAGGTTGACTTTTCAAAGATAAAAATAATTCTCAACTTGAAACCTCCGTTCAACCCAAAACAAGTCAGGGTTTTATTAGGGCATATAAGATATTATAGGAAATTCAATCATCATTACTCAGATATGAAATACCCTTTAGAAGAGTTATTAAAAGAAGATCATGAGTACGAATGGACTGAAAAATGCGATGCATCTTTTGACACTTTGAAGAAAAAATTAGTCGAAGCACCCATTCTCATATTTCCAAATTGGTCAGTCAAATTCCACGTACACATTGACGCATCAGGCATAGAAATCGGTGCAAGATTAACAAAACCAGGAGATGATGGGATGGACTACCCAATCATGTATAGTAGTACAAATCTAAATAAAGCATAAAGTAACTATTCCATGACAGAAATGGAGGCATTAGGAATGGTATTTTCACTCTAGAAGTATCGACATTATTTATTAGCTAACCCCTTCATATTTTACACAGATCACCAAGCATTGAAATATTTAGTAAATAATCCTCTACATCATGGAAGAATCTGTCAATGGTTGTTGTTATTTCAAGAATTTGAGTTTGAATTTGTAGTTCACACGGGAAGGCTAAATGTCAGACCCGACCACTTATCGAGAATCGACACGGGGGAGGAATAGACAGGAGTTGAAGATGATCTTCCATATGTGCACCTATTTCAAATAGAAGTTGTACCAGTCGAATTAGAAGAAATAGATCAATTTTTAAAAAATGGAGAAGCACCTGAGGGAATGAGTACCAAAAAGAAACAAATTTTAGCAATGAAAGCTGCATCATATAGTGTAATTAAGGGTTCCTATATAAATTAGGCTTGGATGAGGTAATCCATCGATGCGTCTTAGAGAATGAAAGAGAGAGCATAATGCAGGAAGCACACTATGGCCCAGCTAGAGGACATTTTCAGTCTAACACAATTGCTAAAAATATCCAACAGTCGGGACTATGGTGGCCGACATTATACAAATACTATCGAAAGTTTGTCAGTAAATGTGATAATTGTCAACGTTTAGGTCGACCCCTACCAAGCACTGAGATGCCCTTAATATCAGTAAATCCAAGTTTAACATTTGAAATATGGGCTATCGACTTTATAGGACCATTCAAAATTCCTGCTAGAAGGTCAGGAGCACGTTATATCATAACAACAGTTGATACGTTACTAAATGGGCAGAGGCAGAACTTGTCAAAACATGTTCTAGTGAAGTAGTTTCCAAATTCATATATGAAAATATAATTACTAGATTTGGTTATCAACTGACTCTAATCAACAACCAAGGATCACATTTTATCAACAAAACCATTGCAACCTTAATAGATCAGTTCAAAATCGACCACAAAAGAAGCACAACTTATCATCCTTGGTCTAACGATGCAATAGAAGCATTTAACAAAACCTTAACAAGGCGCTTAAAAAAATTTGCAATACAGACAAAGATGACTGGGATGAGAAAAATCCTGCTATATTATGGGCATACAGAATAGCATATAATCGATCTATAGACCAAACACCTTTTAGACTAGTCTATTGCCAAGAATCATTTGCTCCCCCACACTTTCGACAACAGCCACCAATAATCGCTGAAATTTTACATATTAATGTCGAAGAAACTAAGAAGGAGCGACTTATGGAACTAGCTAAACTAAAGGAACATCGACTAATTGCTATCCAGCACCAGGAAATTCAAAAGCAACAACAAAAAGCATGGCAGGACCAAAATATTAAAAAAAACTTGTCGGTTGGGGTCCTTGCGGTGTTGTATAATAGTCGAGTTAAAGGAAAACCTAAAAAATTTGCATACATAGTGGATGGGACCTTACATCATTGAAGAAATCAATGCCAATGGATTAGTTCGACTAAGAACTTTAAAAGGAAAAGTATTTTGGAAAGTAGTTAATGGTTCCCGACTAAAGCGGTATGAAAACTGAAAATTCTAAAAAGAAAAAAAGAAAAAAAAAGAGAAGAAAAGAAAAAACGATTTAATAACTGTTATAAAAAAATGGAAAATCTATAAAAACCTAAAAATAGAAAAAGAAACAATCCAGTAAAATCAAAATGACAGGGACTTATTCTGATGGAGGAAGTAGCAAAGTACCATTTAAAAGAATTAACAACCGACAACATAACCATCAACAAAGTGAATACCGCCCATCCCATCGACTTTTTCACAACAATGATGGATATCGACGAAAAGATGAATCGACGGTCCAATAAAATCATCATGATTACTGACTGAAGGAGCGCCAAAACCAGTGCACATTTAAGGAACTTTCGAAAGAGAGTCCTTCTCAGTCAAATCCGCCATTAATACCTTCATCAACCAGATCGCCTCCCCCTCCACCTATAAATACTACATCAGATGAATACTTCATATCTTTTTACAAAGAGCTAGAGAGACAGAGCTATCAGACTCCCAAGATTAGGAAACCTATTCAAGAACCAAAGCAAGTTACCGAAAAATGGCACCAAAGAAGATGAGATCTACAACCAACAAAGAAAAAGATATAGAAACCAACGTAAATCCATTGGTACAAAGACTAGAAAACATCAATAAAGCAAAAATTCAAGAAACATCATGGTCAAGACTATAGGCAGAAATAAAAAATGGGCATATCTCTATAATAAAATGACAATAGAAGCTCAGAAAGTACATGCAAGAAAATGACAACAGAAGCTCAGAAAGTACATGCAAGAAAATGACAACAAAATCTCAGAAAGTACATGCTAGCACTCTTATGAGTTATATCAATGCTCTACTCGTGGAAAGTTTTGAGGGAACAAAATAAATCATAGCAAAATTCATCATCAGTCTGTATCACAATGGTAAATTATACTTCGAATCTGATGAGGTTATTTACAAACTTACAGGATTATCGAATAAGGGTGAACTAGTTCCAGTAGGGTCAAAACCAGGGTTGTTTGAAAAATTAACAGGCACCCCAACTAGCAAGAACTATAAAGATCTAGTAATCAACTAGATTCATCCCACCACACTAAAGATAGTAGCAAAAATTGTGTCTGTAGGACTAACCACTATGGTGCGTGGATGTGACTTAAGGCTCGACATGTTAGAAGTGGTCGACAACATAGACGAGAAAGGGAAAAACTATTGTTGGGAACAATACTTAGTCGAACTTGTCAAGAATATCTGCAAAAAATGTCAGTAGGAAGGTGCAACAATTAGGTTTCCATCACTAATCATATTAATCATATGGATTGCAATGTACTACATACGACTTATCGGAGACCCCCAATTCCTTAAGCCGACGAGACTCCAAATGTGGAATTTCAAGACATTCTCAATGGTCGGGAATTCTTAGGAACTAGAAGCAGCCAAAGTATTATTAGATAACTAGTTTCAAAATTTAAAGATCAAAACAGCCAGATGAAGGGTACCCCAGAATGTTCGAAGAAGTTTGTCTCCGACAGCACACATACAGTCAAAATTGGATCAATTGCAATCTGGTTTATGCAGGGAGCTGCAGGGAAATCTAAACATCTCGATTATTATCAATTAGTTAAGGATATATTCATAGAGTTATCCTGACAATCTAATACCAAAATCTCCATACTGGCGACTGCAAAGAAAACTGAGCAGCCGATTGTCGAGCCTTTAATCGACCAGGAGAAAGAGGAAGATTATGAAGCACATATTCATGCCAGCACCTTTACCCTGGAGGAAACACCACCATAAGAGGTCAACACTCTTCAAATAGTAACAGTACCACAGACACAACAAGCCCTTGTATCGACACCAAAACAGGAGGAGGAGGATGAGCAATCAAATGAAGAAACACAGTTCGACAAACCAGAGTATGCTATGACAAAACAAAATATCCGACAAATAGCTCTGGAGATATCCAAATCCTGGAAGAAGAAAAATAGTCCAGAAAATGGGAAAGGAAAGCGCAGACTCATTCTCTCAGAGGAGTAGGATGATGAGGATGAGCTACATGCCAGAGCTACTGAGATATTGGAGGTTTCCGCTAAGAATAAGGTGTCTGTCGAAGTACAGTTCAAAAAGTTCATGGAAGCAGAAGCAAAGCAGTCAAAAGGAAAAAGGTAAGAGTCACCACTGCTCCTAAAGTTGACTTTGTTGATTTAACCACCACCCCACCACCTCCATCCCCAACTCAGATAGTTCAAGAATAAATAGCAAACCCGGCCATTGTTCCCTCATCAAACCCTTACAGATGCATTACCTGAAAAACTTAAAGAAAAATTCGATAAAGGCATCGACTTGCAATAATTTATCAACAAACTTCCTAGCCTCTTCCGCAATGCTTAACAAATAAATATCACACAACCCGTTATCAAGTCAATTTCTTCACAACAAGTTCTTGCAATCACCCAACACCCTGACCAATCACCAAAGTTTGCACCCAAAAAAAAGGTTGTTGGAGTTATTAAATCTACATTCCAAAGAAATCCTGACAAGACCTCTCAAATTTTCGCAGCACACACCTCATCATTCATACCATACACTGGAAGTCCCTTACTTCTGATCAATGAGGGTGAGGAAGGAACCATATCAGATGAACTTGTTATAAATGATCAAGCTGAACTATTAGCAATAGATCAAGAAATGGATGACCTCCTTGATTCTATCAAAAATAACAAACCTTTCGACTCACCACCAATAGTGAAGAATCTTATGCCGACAAATGTCATTCCGAGCCCCCCATCAACTTCAAGACACCCACCCTCGCCTACACCACCATCAACTTCAGCTCCACCTTCCACACCACCAGAAATTACACAACCATCCATTGATCCCCTGTCCACAACACAGTTGATAAACCCTGAATTACCAAGCAGTACAATAGAACAACCGATAGAACAACAGATAGAAGCATTTTCAACATAATGCATAAAATAGAGATGAAGCACGTAGAAAAAGAAAAGACAAAAAAGAGAAAAAGAAAAAAGAGAAACAACATCAACAAAAATATTCAACACAATAGCAGATAACATCAGTCATCCACTTTTCTCAGCTAGGATCAACACCAACGGTGGATACACATAAGATCAAAGATGACAAATTGGACCGACTGATGGAGGCCCTCAACCAAGAAGCTAGATCAAGGAAAGAAAGAAACTAGGTACAATTACAAAACTCAAAACAGAACAGATAGAATTCCTAACATTCAGGGATTTGGCTCAACAATTCATACTAGTACTACATGAGGCAGACATCAACAAACCGTTGGATCAAGCATACCAATTATTTGAAAGTGTCGTGTCTATTATGCAAACACAACTATAGGAAAAGAAGGAAGAGTAGACAAAACAAACTTCTGTATTTTTAATAAATCAGTTTACAATGTTCTCCGAAGCTCACAGAGTACTGAAAGAACATTTTGAGGAATCTAATGTAACGGAGGAAGTCCTAAGAAGTTGGGTCACCTACTATAGCTAATTGTTTCAACAGCTGAGGAATACACGTAAGCATATTAAATCACTACAAAGCCAACAAGGATATACAAAAGAGATGAATAAAACAATTGAAGAACAACTTACAGAAGAGACAACAAAGTTGGACAAACTGGAGAAACAAGCACACCAATGGATAACTCAATCCAATCCTATCCTGGCGAACCTTGACGAGATTCGCCCACACATGAAGAGATTACTTGACACTGCAAAAGAGAAAGAACATTTTTTGGGGACCGACATGAGTAACATTGTGGACCTGATGATACAAGAGAATATGTCGAACTTGTCAAGCATCACAAACTTGACCATCAATATCTAGAAAGCACTCTGCAATTGGGAATAATTTCAGCACCAACTAAAAGTTACAACAGAATATATTGTGGAGATTTGTGTACAAAAATGACCATCGATCAGACAACATAGTCCACAAGCAAAACAATTGTAGAAACTACTTAAGACAGTCATATTTTTTGTTACCTCCCCTTTTTCTTCGGTATGAAGAAAGATTTTGTTCCTGGGGGATATGTTCAAGGAGCTAGTCAGTTAGCCGACTAGACTAGTTAGCAGACTAATTGTATATTAGGTTGGCCTCATCAGTCGTGTTGGTTGAGTGAACCAACAAGTAGTTACCATAACTATTTTGTAAATGTATAAATAGGTTGTTGAGCCAGATATGAACTTGGTTCAGTTTATTGTATGAACCCACATATGTATTGAGTAATATAATTTGTTCTTCTATCCACTATTCTTGTCTCTTGTATATGTTATGTTTATATGATTCTTTATGTGTATTAATGGTAACCTTGCAATATGAGTGATTACAACATCTATTAAGCCATGATTATGGTGTGGATTAGTTATGCACATGGATTTTTTGATTGTATGAGACCGACAATGATGGATTTGGGTGGAATTTGGAAGCCTAGTTTCATGAAACGCATTCCCAATGGTTAATTTGATTGAAGGAATATATTCAGATTGGGAGCGGAGCAATTGAATACTCACAAAATTTGTGATATGGCCTCAGGATTGGATGTTATAACTATGGAGATGATCCGTGTTTTCCTGCCATCCAGGAAAGTGGTAACGAGGGACATGACAGATGGTATCAGATCCAAGTTACAACACTCCAGATGTTTGGGACAAATCCATGTTGCAGAAAGAGGATTGGGGATGTGAAAACTATGCATATGTATTAAAACTGATAGAAATATCGATAATAATAATTCCCAGTGTTCCATGGATAAGACAAATGAACCAAATAATTGAGATATTAACCCATGAAATTGTTTTTTTACAAAATGATAATTATGTGCCATTTTAATTATGACTAATATGTTTAATAAATGATCCAATGATGCACATTGATTGCAATTGAATATTTTTGAACAACCATAGGTGAGGACGTCCAATGAAAAGGAAAAAAAATACCCAAGAACAAAATAGTAACCTTGAATGACGCCCAAGGTCCTTATGAGTAGGATGAGGATGTTCTCGGAGAAAATATGCAAGAAGGGAACGCAAAAGCAAAGAACAATGGGAGAAGGGAGCATAGCACTCCCTAGAATTTGATAGAAATGATGATGAGTTTCAACGAGAGGAAGGTTAAATATCATGGAGAAAAAAATCAAATTAACGTTTCCATTCTTCAGAGGCTCATTGATATTCAACAAAGGTCTAGTCTTAGATCTAATATAAGTAGTGTGGGACAAGAAAATGCATAGATCCACTCTAGAGGCCACTCTGAGAGGAGGACAATGAGTCCAAGGAACAAAAGAAGGGCATGTAGGACGTCATCATCACGATATTCTTCTAGCAAGATGTGTGATTATTGCAGTTCCCAAAGTTTTCTAGAGCATAATTCCCATAGGTATAGTTGTAGTAGAAGGAATCTAGAAGGATTCCAAAAAGCAAATTTAGAAAGGCAAGACTTCCCACATTTTATGGAGAAAATACGACAAGTCAAGAAGAAGAAGCATGACTTCTTGGGATGAAGAAATACTTCTAGATTCATGATTAATCTGTAAATGAGAAGGCCCAAATTTCTATCTATAACATCAATGGACTAGCTTTGATATGGTAGGATCATCTCATGCAAGGAAAAATAAATAAGGAGAAGAGGATCAATTGGGAACGATTCCAGAGGTATTTCAAGGAAAAGTATCTATCTCCTAGGTAATATGACAACAAGAGAAAGGAGTTCCATGAGTTAAAATTGGGGAAGAATTCTATGAATGAACATGTTTACTAGTTTTTATAACTACTGAAGTACGTAGAATATATCAAAGAAGAAAGAGTAAAGATCCAAATTTTCCTCAGAAGTCTGCCTCAAAATTTTAGGGACATGATTGAATTTGTTAACCCACCCACCCTTGGTTTAATATGACAACAAGAGAAAGGAGTTCCATGAGTTAAAATTGGGGAAGAATTCTATGAATGAACATGCTTACTAGTTTTTATAACTACTGAGGTACGTAGAATATATCAAAGAAGAAAGAGTAAAGATCCAAATTTTCCTCAGAAGTCTGCCTCAAAATTTTAGGGACATGATTGAATTTGTTAACCCACCCACCCTTGGGTTAATGAATAGGAACTGGTGATTCTTTGTTATGATCAGAGCAAGGAAAAAGGGGAAGTTAATCCATCATGGAAAGGAAATCAAAAGGGAGTGTTTGACTAAAATAAAGGTGGATTCAAACCCCCATTTAAAAATCAGTTAAGGTATTTCTAGTCAGAGAAGAAAAAGGGCCACTTTGGTGCTGGGGATGTGGAGGGAATTACCTGATTAAGGACTACCCACATCGAAGAGAGAATCCTTGAAGGTTGCATAATGCGGAGTCGGCACTGAAAGTGGAATATATGGCAACATAAACTCCTCGAATTTATGTAGCACTGGATAACCGTCAGGAAGGGAATCAATAAGTAGTGTTGGAGGTTGAAGGTAAGATTGATATGCAATCTATTTTTATTTGATTTATCCAAGATCTACCCATAGTTATATTACTCCAAAATGGTTGAAGGTTGTTCTCTTAGAAAAATAAAGCATTATACACCTTGGCTAGTCCAATTAGACACTAGCAGAAAGAGAGGAGAGAATTAAGTGGTGATGGAGTTTCCATAGATATGAATGGGATCCTCAACAAAGTAAATTTGAATGTATTGCCATTAGGATATTATGTTGTCCTCATTGGCTTGAATTGGTTGGAGAGGAATAGAGTAAAGGTGGACTTTTATGAAAAATTCCTTGAATGAATTGATGAAAAGGGAAGACCAAGAGTTAGAAAAGGAATTCCTAAGCAAGTATCAATCAAGAAGATCTTAGCCTTGTAGTGAAAGAAGTTATGCAAGAAAGGTTTCTGACTCTATCCATCCCGTGTATCAGATTCCCTAGAAGATAAAGGTCCTTGGATAGAAGACTACTAGTTTTTTCAAGAGTTTCAACATGTGTTCCTAGATGAAGTTTTGGGGCTGTCATACAAAAGGGACATTGAATTCACCATTAACCTCATCCCATAGGTAGCACCATTCTCCAAAAATCCTTATAGGATGAGTACTCAAGAGCTGTAGAATTGAAGGTGTAGCTACAAGAATTGATGGATAAGCAATATATCATACCTAGCGTGTTCCCTTAGGGAGCACTAGTGTTGTTTGTCAAAAATAAAGATGGAACCTTGAGGATATGCATTGACTATAGGAAACTCAATAAAGTGATAGTAAAGAACAAGTAACCCTTACTCAGAATTCATGATTTGTTTGATCAAATGAAGGGAGCCAAAGTGTTTTCCAAAATTGATTTGAGGTCATGTTATCATTAGGTGAGGATAAAGGAAGAAGACATCCACAAGACCACATTTATAAGATATGACCATTATGAATTCATGGTGGTGCCATTTGGTCTCACCAATGCACCAACCACATTCATGTGCCTCGTGAACAATGTCTTCAACAAGTATTTGGACAAGTTCATGTTAGTATTTTTAGATGATATTTTTGTGTACTCCAGGAACGAAGAAGATCATAATGTGTGTTGGAGGTTCTTAGAGAGCATAAAATGTATGTAAATTTGAACAAGTGTTATTTCTATCAATGCAGGGTACAATATTTGGGCCACCTTATTTCAAAGGAAGGAATTGCAGTGGACCTAAGAAAGATTGAAGCAATAATGGATTGGTCTACCACAAAGAGTGTTGTCGATGTTAGATTGTTTATGGGTCTTATACGTTATTATTGCTGATTTATTGAGGTATTTTCTAAAATCACCCATCCAATCACATCGCTATAGAGAAGCAATGTAAAATTCGTGTGGTTTTATAAGTGCAAAGATAACTTTTAGAGATTCAAGGAATTGTTAACCAATGCCCCTGTGTTGAAAATAGCTGACCTGGATAAGGATTTTGTGGGGCGCAATGATGCTTGAATCAAGGTTATGGGTGGATTTCTTATGAAGGAAGGGTTCATAATATACTACAAGTAATGAAAATTGAAGGATTATGAGAGAAATTATGTGACTTGTGATTTGGACTTGACCTCCATATTGCATGTGATCAAGATGTGGTGACATTACATGTTAGCCTAAGGATACTTGAGCTCATAACAAATCATATGATTTTAAAGTATTTATTTGACCAACCAATCTTAAATTATAGGAAAGTCAGGTGGTTGGAATTCCTGTCTGGATTTGATTATGAAATTAAGAATGTGAAAGGCAAGGAAAACACGGTTGTTGATGCCCTTAGTAGAAAGTTTCATACAACATATTTATGTCGATGTGAAACAGAATTGAAGACAAAAGTCCTTGAAGCACAAAGAAATAATGAAGCATGTCTCCAAGTAAAGGGAAGATTGTAGTAAGGAAATGTGGATGAGAAATGTGAAGGTTATCATCTTAGAGAAGATCGTATTCTTGTGCACAAATGCATAATGAATATTCCAAATTGTACATAATTGAAGAAGATAATCATGGATGAAATATACTACAAGCCATATTCATGGAACCTAGAATAACAAAATACCATAACGACAACAATAAAGTAGTATTTTTGGCATGGGATGAAGAAGGACATAACATAGTATATCTATCAGCATCAAAAGTGCTAGCATGTCAAGGTCACGCATCAACACCCAGCAGGACTGTTATTCCTTTGTTCATTCCAGAATGGAAGTGGGTAGTAATTTCTACATATTTCATAATAGTTTTACCAATGACAGTTAAAAATAATAATTCAATCATAGTTGTGGTGGACAAGCTATCAAAAGATGCTCATTTTATTCTATGAAATTCTACTCATAAAGAAAGTGACATAGCCAATATTTTTATGAAGGAGGTATTTAGATTGCATGGGTTACCAAAGGAAATAGTTTCGGATCGGGATTCTAAATTAACATCCAAGTTTTGGAAAGGTTAATTTCAGGAGTTAGGAATGTAGCTGAATTTCAATACAGTATATCATACTTAAACTGATGGCCAAACCAAAAGGGTGAATCAAACTCTTAAATGTATGTTAAGGATGTAAGTTATGAATAAACCATCCTAGTGGGAGGATTACATACACTCAGTAGAATTTGCTTACAATAATGGTAATCAAGCAACATTGGGAGAGAGTCCATTTGAAGCTTTGTATGGAAAGGGATGCAAAACTATAGTGAGTTGAGATAGTCTAGTATGCAATAATTACTTGGACCAGAGGTTCTTCAGGAGATGGAACATGAAGTTGCTATGATTAGCAATAATTTAAAAGCAGTAGAACATAGGAAGAAGAGTTATGCATATTTGAAAAGAGTGCATAAATAATTTAAATTTTGGGATCATGTTTACCTAACAATGAAGCCAAATAAGAGTTACCTAAATTTTGGTATTTGTGTCAAGTGGGAACCAAGATATTGTGGAACATTTCAAATACTTGATAGGATAGGACCAGTTGCATATGGGATTTCATTTCCTGCTGGTATGAGAGTGCATAATGTTTTTCATGTTTATTTTCTTAAATATAGTAAATGAACCTAATCACATAATTGATTGGAATATAATCCAAGTGGAACTTGAGGGAGATTTTCTAATATCCTGATCTGAATCATATCAGGATATTATCTCTTACTGCTGATATAATTAAAAGTGAAACAAAATTTACAAGCTTATTGAGCACTTTCATTGACAATGAAAGACATATGCAGCAATGAAAGGAAATCTGAGAGTGGAAGAGAGTTAGGGGATAAATTCAAAGGTAATGTTTGGAAACTAATATTTTATATCCCTGAGCACCTATATTTTGGTCCCTTTTAGGTTTCAAGCATTGGCCATGCTTAAGTCTACTCACAGTCTTCTGGGTGTCCCAATCGATACAAACTGAGATTGACCAAACAATTCCAAGAAAAAAAAGGCATATGGAAATTTGAGGTGAGTTATAAGTCACATTTTAGGCCATAAATATCCATTGAAATAGGTTCAAAATAGTTATGGATAGTTTGAAGGTGTTTGGGAAAAAACTAGTAATTTGGGCTAGGAAATCCTACGCAGAGGAGGCCACTCAAACATTGTACGTACCCAATGAATTATTTAGATGTGAGTGAGGTTGGGTTATTGGGTGAATTTAGAACCTATAAAAACTTACATAATTCAAATTGGGTTTACATATCATTAAAAACTATAAAAGTAGTCAAAATTGACTAGTCAATGAGCAAGGGTAAGAAAATAACAATGAACTTCGGTTATGTACTTTATCATACCTGCAAATAATGATTATAAGTGGTTTACATGAAATATATTATGCATAATATAACTCATATATTCTTATCATTTCCATTACATCATATTTAGTGCATAGAACTTACAAAAAATCCCATTAAATGGGCATTAGAAGACTTCTCTCATGAAAATTTGGCATTATGAATTTCTTGGATAGAAGTATTACTATAAAACAAAATTAAAAATATGAAGAAGGAGATGAGAAAATAATTAGGGAATTTTAGGATCTTCTTTCCCTCAATGGTTCCCAATACTGGGGAATGGAGGCTAGAAACTAACACACGACACCGTTCGAAGAGCATAAGTGAAGTCTCCTTCTCTAGAGCTCAACTTTCATGGATGGATGGCTATTATCAAAGCTTGAATTTGGTATTCAATGGATTATCCTTTATTCTATGTGGTATACACTAAATAATAGAAGAGAAGAGAAGAGAATGGAAGCTTGGCGAAAATCACCCAATGTGTCTAAGGCACATCACTGAGACTAGAAGCTTAGTTTCACTCAACACCAAAAAATTAATGATAAAAAACTATGAAATAGAGTTGGGAGAATCCTTAAATAAACTTTGAGTGACTTGTTGAGAAATTCATCCACTTGTAGAGCAACTTACCCACTTGCAAACCCTAACCCTAAGCCATGAGTGAACCCCTCTTGAGTAATTTAGTAAGTTCAGTCATAGGATGATGTTTCCCTTCTTACATCACTCAACCAAAGTGGATACTGCGCCCCCATTTGATTCAAAGTTTCCTTCTTATGACTAATGATGTTTCCCTTCTAGCATCCTTTCATCAAAATAGAAACTATGCCCTGCCTTGACCGAAGTTTCATGCTTTTTCATTGGTTGCTTTTCCTGCACTTTCTGCTTTTGAAACTGCTTGTTTTTTCTTGCTTTTGTCAGTTAGCATCTTTTTCTGATAGATTTGTTTTGCCATTTTTTTTGGATAGTTGCTATTGTTAATCCTAGGAAATTTGTATTTCCTAATGCGCTCTCCCGACATGGAAACTCTTTCCCACGTGTATTATTTGCATATTAATTAGATATTTACACATAAATAATCGATAATTTAGAAATAAACTTAGTACATGCCTCCTTAGTATGAAATAATCAAAATTCCCTAGGTAATTTAATTAATTCAATTTTTTAACCCTTAGGTGCTTGACAAGGTCCACTTTTGATTTTCTTCAAGGAAGGGCCATGGAATTCCTCCCCTCCCAAGTCTACTTTTCCTTAAGCAGAAGCAATCTAGGGTGTTGTAAAATTTGTTCACCCTCCCAAGTGGCAACTTCACTAGGAAACCCTTTTCACTGCACCATATATTCTTTGATGGTCCTGTTACTCAACCTTCTTTCTCTGGTCTGCAAAAACTTTTATAGTACTAATACCAAATGGAATTCATCATCAAGAGGTGGAAGTTCTTCTTATACAACTATTTGTTAGCCTACTGCTTTCTTCAGGAAAGATAAATGAAATACATTGTGCATCTTACTCTCCTGAGGAAATTCCAATTCATACGCCACTTCACCAATCATCCTCAAAATTTTGTAAGGCCCATAAAACCAAGGTTGGAGTTTC
This sequence comes from Pseudotsuga menziesii, assembly GCA_001517045.1. NCBI lineage: Eukaryota > Viridiplantae > Streptophyta > Pinopsida > Pinales > Pinaceae > Pseudotsuga > Pseudotsuga menziesii. The sequence continues at coordinate 374,909 of LPNX010847969.1, forward strand.
TCAGATCCCTTTGTTTTAAAATATGACTTCCTGTAAGGTTGCAACCTCAAATAGGCTAAGTCTCCTTATTTCAAGACTCAATCCATCCTATGCTTATAAAAATTCATTTTCTATTGGTTTTGTGCAACCTACATATTTTATTTGAGTGTCCTTAGTATGTCTTGATTCTCCTAAAGCCAATGTTTGTAATTTTGGGCTCTATATTCCCCAAAAATTAGATCTGCAAAAGATGGGGACTCATATCCATATAAATCCATGAATTGAGTCATCTTGGTGGAGAGGTGAAAAGTGGCGTTATAACATAATTCTCCCGGGTGGAGCCATGTGGCCCAAGATTTTTTCTATCATGTGACATAGTTGCAGAGGTAGAATTCAATCCATTGATTCACTATATCAATTTTACCATCATTTTGAGGGTGATATCTTATGCTCAGATTCATATTTGTTCCCACTAGTTCGAACATAGCTTGCCAAAAAGCACTAGTGAACTTGTTGTCCCAATCACTAATTATGGTTTTGGGTAAACCATGCAGTCTGAAAACATGTTTGAAAAATAATGCAACAACTTCACTGGGTGATATAGTGGAGGCGATTGCAAAGAAATGTGTAAATTTGGTCAACTTGTCAACCACCACATATGTGTTATATTTTCCTTGGAATTTTTCCAACTCGGTGATGAAATCCATGGAAACACTTTCCCATTTCTGTTCTAGAATAGGGAGGGGCTGGAGGAATCCATCATGGTGTGTGTGCTCCATTTTGTCCAACTAGAATGAAATACACTCCTTCACTCTTGCACGAGGGAAATTATCCCAATGCCAATGTCTTCATGTGTGATCATGAGGTGAACATTAAAATTATATCTCATTCTTATGATGTCCCTCATAGTACATTGGATCAATTGGATTCACAACCAAGTGGCTATCTCACCATTGAGAAACCAACCATAAACATAGTACCACACCCACCCAAAGGTGATCTATGTAGAACAATGCATAATCCTAATGCACGAGCTGCTCATAATGCAAATGTTGTTGAGGAAATAGCTCAAGCACCATGTGCCATGTCTGCCATGGAGGTGTTGCAATATTGTCCTGCACAAAGAAAGGAACTATTGTCTTCCACTAGAACTTTTGATCCATACAATGCGACGTTGATCACAATAGAATTAGACCAATCAACCTGTAGGATTCCTTCCAAAGTTGCTTTTCATATTAAAATAATATCTCATGGAAAGAATATCTTTCAAATCATAGTTGATGAAGGGGCCTCAACCTGTTTCATGTCATTTACATGTTGGAAAGCATTAGGATTTCCTACCTTAGTTCAATCCCATATTGTGCAAAACGCATTTAACGGGCCTTCGTTCTCTCCTCACGGACTCATTGTATCCCGCCCTATTGAATGGGGTGGAAAAATAGTCACAGTGGATGTTTAGGTAGTAGATGCACCTATAGATTACAAGTTTATATTAGGACGTAGTTGGATACATGCGATGATGGCTATAGTGTTTTCAGAATCCCAAGTGATTCGAATCCCTCATTGGGGGAAGATTGTTATGATCAACCAAATAGGTTACTGGATGCTTGAAACTGCTATCCAATCGAATGTTCATTTCATTAGGGATTCTCTAAATGAAGTTCAAGACATTAAGGTAGGATCGTTCAAAAATTATTCCCTCATGGGAAACTTTATGATCCTGCAACCCTTATCTACTGTAGAAGTGTCATACCAAGCTGTTCAAATGGCTTCGACGGATTTGGATCAAAATATTCCCTTGATGGAAGAATATGATCCAGTTACTTGGCCCATTTTGGCTGTGAGATCTCCCAGATCACTTAATTTCTTGGACAGAATCTTATCATGGGATGAAACTATTCTTGAAGTCATAAACATTTGGTTGCACCCACCTAAGGACATCTTTTGTGGGGCCACTAGGAGCATATTTGGTTTAAATCCACCCAAGTATAGGAGAATTCTTTGTATGTTCCTTGATCTTATCACATATATTTGGAAGCATGCATATAGGTTTAGGTTATCCCTCTGTGAAGATGAATTTGAACCTTTTGCAATCAAAAATTTCCATAGGGTCGAACCTGTTGGAAATTGGTGGGTCAACCAATCATATCTGTATTTTCCACCATTCCGACAGAAGAGCCTGCCGAACATGGGACACCCTAGTCAGCACTCCATTTCCATTTTGGTTCCCATGCCGAGTTATTCTCATAGTCCTGGGAGCCCAATTAGTCCCATCATGACCTTGAGTTTGAGACCACATACTTCTCTTCCATACAGTTATGACAATTTTCCTGATGGGCTCCCTATTTTGTGTTAGTTTACATAAGCACGGATTAAAATATCTACATGAATATTTGTGTTTACTTCTTCGGTGCTTATTGCTTATGTTGTGCATATGACTTTTCAGTCACTTTTTCTCAAAATTCATGTAAACCATTGACCTATACATGTGAGAACTATTTGATTCGGGTAGTTGATGGACCATGATTCATTGTGATTTGTAATTTTGGTGTTTTTTACAAGAATCAGCATGAAGTAAACCACATTTCCCCCTTCCTACTTGTTCACCACATCAAATTGGATAACCGCGGTTACTTGGTTCTATTTCACCATCCATTGACACATAATCCAACTTCAGATAGCCAACCAATGGAGGGAACATCTGTAAGAGTGTGCACAACTAGATCAGCCCTTGTTTGCAATATGTATCTTTTTCTTGGCCTAACTCGTGCTCTTGAAAAATAGAGTACACCCATGCAACACCCGTTCCCTCCCATGTACCATATCATTCTTTATTCTTTTTTCAAGCTAATAAATTTAAAAAAGTACTAAAAATAAAAAAACACAAAAATCCAAAAAAAGGGGGAAAATTGAATTGTGTCATATTGAATCTTTGAGATAAAGGAAACAGTCAGTAATAGTCGCCCTTGAACATGGCACATAATTTTGTGTCCGCTGTGAGTACACCGTTTACATTTTCCTTAGGAAGTTGTATCAGCTATTTGAATAGATCTCCACCGATAGGTTATCCTTCCCATCATCTATGGAGCTTTCGTTGATTCATCTGGACTTGACGAATTTCACAATGATTGGTTACTCGAGTCTTATGTTTCCAAGTGTCCATTTTGCTTCGTGTTATGTGTTCAAGGGAAGTCAAACCAGCGTCGGCCATTCCTCAAATATTCTTGACCAATCATGTCAGCCTTCCTTGTGTCAGTATATAGTGTTGGATATCACATCTCTACCAAATTATATAAGCCTATTAATCTTTTTTTTGTTAGTTGATGTGGGATGCATTAATGTCCCCCTTCTGACGGATCCATTCCTATTGACTCCAAATCATCATATAGGAAATGGATCTAGGAACCCTAGTGAGTACATTGGATCTTGTAGTCATTAGTGGCAGGATTCCTCGCAAATGAAAGTGGGTATACACCAATGAACCCTGATTGTTTGATTATACAAGTGTTCAAATTCGAAACATCTATTCACACTTATCAATTTGTACTCAAGTGCCTTGGAGTCCATCATCATTATCGGTGGGCCTCCTCACATCTGTTAATGGTATACATCAATGACCAGTAATCAGATGGTGTTTTATTATGCTCTACATAGACTCATTTATCCGCATGATATAAACGCGTACTATTGTGGGTTTGTATTAAAGACCTTGTGAAATATAGTTGTATCATCCATCGATTCACTTCCCGAGTTGCACAAGATTAAAATACCATGTCAAAGTACCATGAAGACCTAGATATCTTGCACTCATCAAATGTGCACTTATATTTTTTTACAAAATTTACTTTTGACATGGATCCACTGTGTATTGTTTGTGGCCATGCTTGTTTACTACCGAGCATGGGTATGCCCGCCTTAGGAAGATATTGTATATTTGGGAAATTTCCTTGTTTGAATCGCAGGTGTTTCTCTGACTCCTATGTTCACAAACTACCCTTTTCCATCATGTCTTAATCATTAAAGAGTATCAGTCCAAAGAGTCAAAATAAAAGAAAATTCAATGTATTTCGGCCCTCGACATAGCTTCGAACCTCACACATTAGGGGGCATCTGTTAACAATAAAATTAACAAACTCGAAGATGATCATTTGAAAACATATCTTCTTTTTTCCCATAACATGAAGACCAGAATTTGGAACAAATTGAGAGCTTTGATCTCTCATCGGACTACTACTTCCACAAAGGAAGAAGTATGTGAAGACAAAGGCTTATCTAAAGAATTCAATACCAATACTACTTAAGGATCAAAACCTAGTCACCACAACTCGTGGAGTGGAAATAATACATGTCATATGTATTAATTGTCCTAAAAACTTGGAAATTCAAGTAAAATGCCCAAAAACTAAGAAAAGTGGGTTTTTTGAAGGAAATAATAAAAAAGCTTCAAAAATACTAATCCCACATTCATGGTGAGTTGTTGGAAACACAAATACCAATGTTATAAAAGAAAGGCATATGAGGTGAAAGAAGGAGGACAAAGACATGGTGGATGAATGAGAAGATAGATAGAACCTTTCTTGCACATCATAGATCCTTTGATCATTGGCATTAATGGAGAGGGGTAGTTTAGATTAAGGGAGAAATGGGTTCACCCACTATTGGGTTGTAATCAATTTCCTCTCAATTTAATATGATGCAATTCAAATTTCCTCTAAATTTTGTGTTTCAATCCATGTTTGTTCATGTATTTTTGCAACATTTAGTAGATAGATTTCATGCTTTTTTGAAGTTTTTTAAGAGCTATAAGTAAAGAAGTAGCTAGATGGTGATAATGGATGCCTAAAATACATGGAGCATAGAGTAAAAGGATCTTCACCAAATGGAACATTGCAAGAGGTAACCTCCTCCCTTCCCACTCTCTCTCTCTCGTTTAAAAAAGTGTAGAAATTTTAGGAAATTGTCCATTATTGCATATATTCTGTCAGCAGGATTCACCCTCCCTGTAGTTAAGGATAGATAGGCTGTAGACATGTCCTTGCGGTCGAATCTACCAACAGTGATATATTTTGCTCATATTTATATTTGTTTGCACTAGTTCCAATAGAGATTTCCAAAAAGCACTAGTGAACTTGTTGTCCTGGTCACTGGTTATGGTCTTGGGTAAACCATGTAGTCTGAAAACATATTTGAAAAATAGTGCATCAACTTCACTGGCCGATATAGAGGAGGTGACTACAAATAAATATGAAAACTTAATCAACCTATCAACCACCACATAGATGATATCTTTTCCTTCGACTTTCAATAGTCTGGTGGTGAAATCCATGGAGACACTTTCCCATTTCTATTTTGGAATAGGGAGGGGATGGAAGAATCCAATAGGGTGTGTATTCTCCACTTTTTTCTATTGGCATGTAGTACACTCCCTTGCATTCCTTATAATATCTCCTTTGAGGCCCTTCCAGGTGAACCTCTCTCTTATCTTCTGGTAAGTCTTCAAAAAACTAGGGTAGCCAGCCACTAGTGCATTATGTACAGCTTCTAGGATCCTCTTCTTTAGTTCTGATCTGGGTACTAAGAAAATTCTATCCTTATAATAGATGAGGTCATTTTGGACCTTGTATGCCTCATTCTATATTACCTCATCCAGAATTCAACATGCAAACTTATTTTTTCAGTATTTTGTTGCCAACTGTACCTTCCATTCAGTTAGCATGTGCAGCAAGGATAGTGTGGATTTGCGGGAAAGTGCATCATCCACCACATTCAAATTTCCCTTCTTGTATTCAATGTCAAAGTCATAGGATTGGACTTTTCTTACCCATTTTTGTTGTTTTCCATTAAGCTCCTTTTGGGTAAGGAAGTGCCTTAGACTGTTGTCACCCATCTTCACTATGAACTTACTTCCCACCAGAGACTTCGTGAACTTGGCCAATGCATGCATGATGGACAACTTGTCATAAATAGAATACAACCTTTCATTGGATTGCAATGTTCTTCTCTAGTAGGAAATAAGGTGCCTTTCTTGCATCAAAACAACTCCAATGTCTTCCCTCGAAGCATCACACTCCAACACAAAAGACTTGGTGAAATCAGGCAATGATAGCACTAGAAAATTGTTCATTATTTAATTCGTATTTTGGAAATCTTGTTATAATTCCTCATTCAACTTGAATGCCCCCTTCTTGGTTAGATTTGTCAAAGGTGCAGTGAATTTGGAGTAACCTTTGAAAAAAATTTGGAAGTAGTTGCATAGGCCAATGAAACCTCTCAACTTAGTGAGGTTTCTTGGGCATGGCCAATCCAAGATGGCCTAGATTTTCTATTGGTGCACCTTGACCCCATCTTGGTAGATCACATGACCGAGATAGAGCAACTCAGTCATGCCAAATTCGCACTTAGACATATTAGCATAAAAGTATTTATATGAAAGTATAGTTAGCACAACATATAAATGGAGCAGGTGCTCTTCTCATGTCCTGCTATAAACCAAAATATCATCAAAGAAAACAAGGACATACTTACAGAGCTGCTCGCTAAAAACCTTTTTCATGCAATATAGGAAGGTTGTCGGAGCATTAGTCAATCCAAATGGCAAGACCAAAAACTCAAAGTGACCAAAGTGACAACAGAAGGTTGTCTTCTGTATGTCATCCTCCTTCATTATAATTTGGTGGTATCCTGATCAGAGATCTGTCTTGGAGAAGAATTTTTCTCCATGTAGCTCATCCATCAACTCATCAATACAGGGAATTGGGTACCGGTTCTTTATGGTTTTCTGGTTTAGAGCCCAGTAGTCTATGCACATTCTAAGTGTCCCATCCAGTGTATTTTTAAGGATTCTAATGTTATACTTAAGTATAGTATTTTAGGCGATTGTTTTGGATTGAAATAAAACATGTTGATAGATAGGTAGGCGAATATTAAATATGAAACATAAAATTAACATTGAAAAGTGTAAATTTTGGTGAATATTATGATAAAAAAACACATTTCATGTAAATATAGGCGATATTAGACACTAAAAATGACCAAATAGCGAATTTATTTTTTTTTAAAAACCCAAAAATAGCCAATTGGCAAAATTTTGCCCCTAAAAATTACCCTGGTCCCATCCTTCTTCACCAGAACCACTGAAGAAGCAAAGGGGCTGGAACTTGGTCTAATGAGACCCAAATCGAGGATTTCTTTGATGGTCTTCTCAATATCATCCTTGAAATCCTTTGGAGTCTTGTAAGGGTGAATTTTTATAGGAATTGCGTCAACTTGCAATTCAATTTTGTGCTCAATGCCACAATCTGGTGGCCTTCCATGTGGGAGTTTTTCAAAAAAACCCGTATGCTTGTGCAACAGCTTTTTTTATGTCCTTGGGCTTGTAGGAAACATTGACATAAGTTACATTAGTTGCTATATGGAACTCAACATCCAATTCAATGTCACCATGTCTTATAATAGATATCATACTATGTGCAGTCACTACTTTCTTTGGGTAGGTATTGAATCCTCTCAATACTACCTCTTTCCCACCCGCATCTTTGAATATCATCTCGAGAACTTGATAGCCTATTGTATGATTTACATTGGAGTACAACCAATGAAATCCCAATACCACCTTAGTATCAGCCACATCCACCACATAAAATCTATTAGTCATTATGTAATTTCCCTATAGATAGTTGCAACTTGGGAATCCACCAGGAGCATTCCATAGAATGGTTACCCAATATGATAATTGTGAATCGTCCAAACTTTCAGTGTGTAGCTTCCTTATTTCTACCATTGATTCATATATGAAATTATGTGTAGCCCCTCCATCCACCAGAACATTGGATACTTACCCTTGCACCACACCTTTGAATCAGAGAGTGTGGAATCGGGGAACCCCTGACAACATTGCAATTTTTCTCGCCTCGGGAGGAGGATCTTCATCTAGTGTTTCATATGTTTCCTCGGTATCTATTGATGAATCTCCCTCTTCTTCTTCAAACTCACTTTCGGAAAATAATTCAATATAGTGTGCCTTTCCCTTGGCACACTTATGTCCTGAAACCCAAGGTTCTTAGCAGGAAAAGCAGAGCTTCTTCCTTAGTTCATCCTTATCTTTGTAAGAATAATATTTCTATATAGGGGTAGGAAAGTTCCTCACAAGAGGTATTTGATTCTGAAATTTATGGGGCATGGGATTCTTGTGAGGATACTTGGTCCTTGGAATGGAATATTGCACATCTCTATATTGCACATATTGCTCACCGCTTCTTGCAAGGTTGAGGGTCGATAAGCTTTAACCATCCCTCTCAAAGGTTCTGTTAATAATTTTGTGAAAAAAAATGATCAACCTAGCCTCTAATATTTCAGTGACCATCACTGCTAATCTTTGGAATTCATATGTGTATGCTTCAGGAGTTCCAACTTGTTTGGCATGTGCCAATTCTTGGAAAGAGATATCAAGATCTCTCTGGTCAAACCTTTCTACCAACCTCCGGGTGAATTCTTCATAAGTGGTCACTTGATCATGGACCAAATTTTTCATGCCATGAAACCACTATTCATTTTCCTCCCCATCAAGATGCTGGGTTTCCATCTTGATGGCATCCCTCTCATGCATAGGATTCACTTGGAAGTAAGTGTCCAATTTATGAACCTAAGAGTTTACTGTGCACTTGGAAGTGCCATCAAAGTAAGGAAAAGTGATCTTTCCAATGGCATTTCTCAGCTAAAATTATGATTTGAAAGCCTTTGAACTCCTCGGGGCTTCCCTCTATACTAAGCTTTACAAAAATATTTGAAAGGTAGTGCCCTTTTGCACTCCTCACTCAATTTTTGATAGGAAACATACTTCTCCTCCGATGAAGCAATTGATTCAGTCTGCACTTCAAGATCTTCTTTGGGATACTCCATGAACTTGGGCATGGTAGTTCAGGGATGCAAATTAGGTTCATATTTTAAATCATGAGGCCTATTATGTGTCCTTTCCTTCGATAAGATAGATCCACCCGTGATCTTCCTCTCTCCAAGATGGGAGCCAATGTCGCTCTCTTCTCCATCTTTTGCACTTAACTGCTTGGCTAGGAACTCTTTGATATCTTGATCGGACTGAATGATATTAATTGAAATATCTTGCATTCCTTTCAACATACTCTGTAAAAAAATTCTGAACTCATATTTCTCATCGATCTCCCCGTGGAATCGCCCTTCCATCGAGTCAACTTCCTCTTCTTCAGAGCTCTTCCTTTTAGAACCTGAATTGAATTTTGATTCATTAATGATTATCAAGAGTAGATATGGAGGACCATGCTCTGATAGCACTATAATATACCTTATATGAATCAGATCTGAATATTAATCTTACTTCTATTATAAACAAAATCAAAGAACTAGTTGACAGGTGGGCAAAATTTCTCTAGTAAAAATTGGGAATTGTATTGGGGTTGCAAAGGATTAGTGGGAGAAAACAAAGGAAAATTTTGGATACTGAAATTTCATATCTCTAAGCACCTGGATGTTATTTCTTTTTAGGTTTTGAGCATCATCTAGACTGAAGTCTACTACCAGGCTTCTAGGTGTCCCAACCTATGCAAACTGAGATTTGAACAGTCAATTCCAAGGAAAAAAGGATTGAAAAGGATTATAAATCTCTGTTTAGGAATAAAATATCCATTTAATCAGGTTCATAACATATCTAGAAAATTTTGGAAGAGTTTGTGTGTGTTTGGGAAAAACTAGCAAAATTGGCCTAGATATTGCCTGTGGAAAGGAGGGTTTCAAAGCACTATTCAGACTCAAAATAATGTTATGTGAGTTGTATTGGGTTTTTGGGTGAATTTATGACCTACTTCAACTTACAAACCAAATTTGATTACACATAACTCTCATAGCATTGGAAACAATAAAAGTAGTCAATTTTAACTAGCTAAAGAGCATAGGTAAGCAAATAAGATGAATTTTATTACTGTAACTTATCCGATATGAAATTAATTAATATCATAGTTCTATCAGACCAAATTTAACATCATAAAACTCATATATCAGTATTTTATCCATGGAATCGCTTTTAGTACATGAAGACTTACAAAAGGCTCATTAAATGAGCATTAGAATGCCTCTCTCGCAAAAAATTTGGCATTATGACCTACTTGACCAAAACTATTACTGTATATCAGAGATCATAAATATGAGAAGAATATGAGAATATAGGGAATATCTTGTAGGATTTTATCTCCCTCAATGTTTCCCAATACTGAAGAATAGTGTCTTGAAACCAACACCTGACACCAATCTTGCAACTCTAAGAGCATAAGTTAAGTCTCCTTCACTTGAGATCAATTTCCAAGGATGAATAGATGATATATGAGCTTGATCTTGGTGTTCAATGGCTTCTCCTTGACTCTCTGTGGTTGCACTAAATAATAGAATAGAATATAGAAGAGAGTAGGAAAGCTTGGGGCGCATCACCCAAGGTTGTTGAGGCACATCACTCAGACAAGAAGCTATGCTTCACTCAACATCAAAACAATAAACATAAAAAATGTTCAAAGGACTTGTAAACATTATTTTATAGACTAAGTGACTTGTTGAGAAAGTCATCCAACCTGTTGGGCAAGTTACCCACTTGCAAGCCCTAACCCTAAGCCAGGAATGCACCTTCCTTGAGTAAATTAGCAAGTTAAGCCTTTACGTGATGTTTCCCTGCTTACATCACTCAACCAAAGTGGAAATCACACCCTCCTTAATCAAAAGTTACCCTCTTTATGACTGATTATGTTTCCTTTCTTGCATCATTTCACCAAATTTGAAACTACGCCCTCCTTGACCAAAACATTCCTTCTGTATGACTGACTACTTTTTCTGCACTTTCCTTCTTTTAAAACTGCCTTGCTTTTCCCTGATTTTGATAGTTTCCATCTTTTTTATGACAGATTGCTTTTGTGTGCTTTTGTACTATTGCCATTTTTCATCCTAGGCAAGTTGGATTGTCTAATGCGCCCTCCTTTCTTGACAACTCGTTTCCACATGTAATTATATATTATAGTAATTAATATATTACATACAAATAACCAGAATTAGGAAATTAATATAATACATTCCTCCATAGTATTAATTAATCAAAATTACGTTGGGAAAATTTATTTAATTCAATTTTAAACCGAGAGTCACTGAAAAGATCAACATTTTTAATGTCCTTCAAGGAAGGGACATGACAGATCGTTGCAGGTGACACCTATGGTTTGTTTTTAGGGAAATTTCACCTGACTCACTTCTACATTCACCTTTGGAATTATTATAATTTAGTGTTGCCATTGTATGCCCCTATGTCCTCACACATTAGGGGACATCTATTATAGTGTCTTTTGTCACATTGTTCCCATAGATGTTATGATGATCAATCTTATCCCTATTCTTATTTTCATACTTCCATGACCCTGAAATAATTGTACATATCTATCCTTGGAAACACTTATAAGAAACTAATTTTTCCAAGGGGTACACGACTTATACATGGCTAGTCTGAATCCACACAAGTCTCTAGTGTCTATCCCGTGTACATTCTCGTGCGAGGGTAAAAATAAAAAAATAAAAAATATGTTATTTTACAAGAAAAAATGGTTTCTTCCATTCCCCAACATCCCATTCATGTAAATAACTATCTCTCAATATCCTTAACTTCCTCCCCATCAAATAAAAGAGGAATATGAGAGAGAAAATACATGCAATGGAAGAGAGAGCACCCTCATGTTGTTGAAACTCAATCAAATTTGAAACCCTTGTTTCCCTAGTATGCAAAACCCTTTTTGCCTTATCTGAAACCTACTTTTCAGGAAACATTTGAGGACCTTGTTATACCAAAGAATTGCAGAGATTCTTTTGGGTATATCTTTCAACGTGTGTTTGGAATGACAGTGTGAAGGACTTGGGATCGATGATCCCATATTTCTAGTTTAGAAAGGTATCGACAATAGAAATTAGGTGAAATCAATTCATTTTGTAATTTGTTTCTTATTAATATAAATGAACACTCTTTCTTGTCCATTTCAAGATCTCATTTTCAATATTTATGTCCTTGTAATCTGGATATTTACATTAGTCGTTGGTTTATTATTTATCATTTGCAGCAATGACTGTTTGTTTTGTTGATCTTTCTTTGTTTTAGGATGAATTTTGGAGAGTCGTGAAAAATATTAGAGCTAAACTTGCAGGGGAAAATTTCATCAAACGTTGGAATCTAGGTTGCTTGTTCTTCACATTCTTCTTCTTCTTCTTTAGAATAAAGTACGATTGCAAACTATTAGAAACTTGTTTTCCTTCTTGCTTTTAGAGGGTTCCTTTTAGGGAATTTTCTATGTGCTGGGTAACACCCAAAAGCCACTACGGATTTATTTCTTGTAACAAGGACCATTGATTCTAATCATTTAGTTATGATGGAATTAGAACAAATTGGTGGGATAAGAATTTTAGTGCAGATAGAACACGTAATTTGATTCTTGTCAAGTCCATCTCAAATATTTTTTAGGAGAAAAATATTCTATCGGCACAATATGATAAGAGCAAGACTTCAGAATATCAATATTCTTAGCAGTAGCAAGAAGAAGTGCTAACAAGAACATCAAGTAGATGGCCATCATATCTCCTGATTCAGTTATGATATTTCAAGCTTTATCAGTATTCTAACCTAGAGTTTCACTCAGGAAAAAAACATCCAATTTCAGTAACCTTGTCAATTTTGCATGAGCGTACTTTTCCACAGGACCTCGTAATCCAGTAATGACTTGATCGGCTAGTCTGTTACCATAATATCCATTTCTGGTGGATAGTGAGAACCTCCCATGAGTCATCCGGCTACCACAACCTCAAATTCAGATAATCTGATGACACCATCTCACTTGTGAACGATTATCGCATCTTCTTATTTATGTAGACCGATTGCATCATACCCAAGTAATTATGGTAATGTTATTTCTTATTTTGGAATGTATCACTATTGAATTGATAATTATTGTTTTAATTGAAAAAGTTACCTTCTTAATTCGGGTCAATATTTTCATGTACGGTATCATTATCCTAGTTTGTTCAACCCTTCTACCATATTGTTAATACCTTATATAAGAATGGATCTACAAATTCTGTCATAGTGGATAAAATTGTTGAAAATGAACCAGTGACAGAACCCTCTGTAAATTCAAAATTTTCTTGTGGTAAAAAGAAGAGTGATAATGCAAAGAGAGATTATTCAAGGAATAAGGAAGCTCCCGAGTCTTGTGCAAAGGAAAGAATTGTGGATAGAGAACCACGAGAAAAACATTATGCAAATCCAAAACCCCTTGTATCGAGAAGAAAAGTAATGATACAAAAGGAGAATATTTGAAGAAGAATAAGTCTATTTGGAATCATACAAAGGGTAGAATTATAGAGGATGAACCACAAATAGATCTCTCTATGGAAATCACAAGCATTCCTATTGGGGTAGAGATTGCTCATAGGGGAAAAGGATATTCCACCAAGATTAAAATCGATAAGAAGAGGAATATTGTAGCAGAAAAAGAGATAAAGGAATGTATGAAACCAATCACTGAAGTTTCAGAGGTAACTCCTAGAGAAAGAAGGAGTAGGGAAAAACAAATTTTACGGTAGCATGAATAGGATCTAAAGGACAAGGATGAGGTGGCCATTGTTAGAAGTACATCAAGGAGGCCATCTAGAACCCAATCTACTACTAAACAATCCTCTATTCATATACAAGAAGCAGGACCAAAAGAACCTAAGGAAATAACGGGTACTAAAATCGAGCCCGACTCACCCAAGGAGATAATGGACACTAACTATGAGCTTGATATACCCGAGGTAACCATGGAGACTGCACCTATAGAGATCAATTTTGAATCACCTGAGGTAATGGCTAACCTTGCTCGTAATTTTTCATTCTTAAAGCCTAGGGAGACTGAACATAAAAATCCTATGATAGCCACACGAAATATTCGTAATCTTCCTTATTCAAATTCTGAAGAAGAGGAACCTAATAGAAAATAGGAAGTAACACAAGAAGTTCCTCATGAGGTTTCACAATAAAAGAAGACAAGTAGGAAGATGAAAAATATTAAGTGAAAACTTAGAGAGTATGAAGTGTTTTATGCACATATAAAGTAGGAAAATCAAAATTTCAAGAAAATTTGCGCCAAGATAAGAGAAAAGGTAAGGAAGAAAGATGTTGAGTGTAAAATATTATTCAAGAAGGATAGGAAGTGATACCAGTAGAAAAATGCATTGCAAAGGTACAATAAGGTGTTGAATATTAATCTATTATAGTAGAAGCACAGGGCTCATCAAGGTTCCTCCTCTAGTTTGCACCTTCGAGTCTAGCCACATAATAAGCATAAGAAAGAGAGAAGAGGGACCATGGAAATATTTTTTGAAAAGAGTTTGTTTGCATGAGGGCATGAAAAATCTTGGGTGTGGGAAAGATGTTGGGCGTTAATTTTGACCCATTTTGTACTCAATTAGGTGATCCATTTCTATCTACTACCACCTACTCTTACCATTAGTTTCTTTCCTTTTTTTGTATTATTTATAATATTTGCATGCTCCAAGTATTATCATATTACACAAGGTAATTCTTCAAAATTATGCATTATTTTCCCTGTTTTGGCATTCATTTTAGGATAAATATGGTTTATCTAATTACCTCAAGGTCTTGCAGTTTCTCGATGCTCTTGAAATTACATATATCCTCTAACTATCGAAACCATGCAGAATACTACATGTTACTAGAACCACAAGAGACTACACGCTACCAGAACCATAGAAGACTATACATTATTAGAATTGCAGAGAGGATCATATGCTACTGGAACTACATGAGACAATGCTAGAGTACGTTTTGAATGATCAGAACTGCAGAGAATTTAAATCCCTATAAGAAATCTATAAAAACTCCAATACTTTCTTAACACTACCAACTCACGCTCTAGCTATTGAAACTGCAAGTGGAAGTCATTCATTGGCTGAGTATTTTTGGCCTCTCAAATCCCGATTAAATACATGGAATATGTTCCAAGATTCATTCATATTACTTCTCTTATATTCGTTTCCCTCCTAGATCATGATCTTCAGTAATTCCTTTTGGTCAACTCCATAATCAAAACTTCGTGGCGCGATATCCAACTTGGATTTTTTTACCAAAATTTCATGTTGTCAAATCATGAAATCGTGAATGTTGTGGCATGATATCCTCGAGCATGATTATATTTCTATGTGTGTCTATATTTGGATGGGGATGTCTATTTTGAGTGTGTAAGATCCATATCTCTTGCATCTACATTTGTAACCAAATTGTGTGAAAGATTTCTATATAATGTGAAACGTTCTTTTAAAAATGTTATCTTGAGTTTGATTAGTAGCAAGTACATGTTAAATACAATGTTGAGATCAGAGTTCCACTCATATCAACTCTCACTCTATAATTGATTTTTTATTAATGAAGACATTGTGTTGTTATCAGTATTTGAGTTATTTTCTTCCTACAGTGCACCCATCTAGGAGGGTCCCCTGAACTACATGAACTTGCAAAGACTTCACTCATCTCTTTTCCTCCCATCAGCTTGTGGACATTGCCCCTGCTTCTGCAGGTTCAACCTGGAGGAACGACCGCTCGGGTGATGATGGAATCAGTAAAAGATTGGATAGATTCTTACTAGCCTCTAGTCTTATCGACCATCTCCCTCAACACAGGGTTTGGACTTATCCCTCGGCCATCTCGGATCACTATCCGGTTATCTTGGAATGGAAAGATTACTCGTCTCCATGTGCTTTCCCTTTCAAATTCAATCATTATTGGCTGGCCTTCGCTGATTTTGTTAACATGATCAAATGTGAGTGGTCTCTTCTCGCCTCGGATCCCACACTTTCCTTCATGGACTCTTTCTCGTCGAAGCTTAGGCTGTTGAAAACAAAAATAAAAGATTGGACTCACCATAAGTCACTTGAGCTGAAAGAAAAGAGTTATCTACTTGAGAAAGAGATTCATGATATACTTGCTTCTTCTCGATCAGGTATCCTCACCTCAGAGACTCTCTCTTCCCTCAAGGCTCTGCAACTCGATTTGAAAAAGTTAAGGGACCACGAGATCCTTTCAGCCAAGCTTAAAAGCAGGATGATCTGGGCCAATTTGGGTGACTCAAACACCAAATTTTTTCACTCTGTAGCTTCAGCTAGCAAAACCACAATGCGATTTGGAGTCTGAAGGATGAGGAAGGCTTGGTGGTGGATAATGACCAAGATTTGAAAGATCTGGGAGTCAGGCACTTTCATAGCATTTTCAAAGACGACAATCACACCACTATTACAACTCAGTTGAATGTCATTAAACTTTATCCAGCCTTCTTCTCCCCTGAGGCTCGAGCTAACTTCAGCTCAAAGGTGACTCTTTTGGAAATTGAAAAAGCACTCAAATATTTCAAAAAAGACAAATCACCTGGGCCTGATGGGTTTCCAGTGGAATTTTTTCTAGCTTTTTTTTATCTTTTAGGGGATGAACTGGTTCTTTTGGTGGAAGAAGCTCGGAATGACTGGGTCGATTCTGCCCTCTCTCAATTCCACTTTTATCACCCTTATTCCTAAAAAAGACAATCCTGAAACCTTTGCTGACTTCTATCCTATCTCACTCTGTAACCTTATCTATAAGTTGATTGCAAAGGTTGCTACGAGTCGTCTCAAACCTCTTCTTGATTGCTTCATTTCAGCGCAGCAGTTTGGATTCCTTACTAATCGCCAGATCTCTGAGCCTCTGGAAATCACACATGAAGTTCTCCATACTGTCAAAACAAGGAATAAGAGTGCTCTTATCCTTAAACTTGATCTTTCCAAAGCCTTTGATAGAGTCAACTGGTCATTTTTGAGGCTCATTCTACTTCAAATTGGTATGCCTTTGGAAGGAGTCAACTGGATTATGGGGTGTCTAACTTCGGTCAATTTTGCTATTCTCATAAATGGTTCCCCCTCTCCTTTTTTTACTGCCTCTCGTGGTATCCGTCAGGGCTGCCCACTTTCTCCCCTACATTTTATACTAGTGATTGAGGGACTCAGCCTCCTTATTGAGGATGCTCGTAGGCGGGGTCTGGTAAAAGGGATCAAAATTTCAAAGGACCTCTCCCTTACCCATCTTCTTTTTATTGATGATGTTATTCTATTTGGTTTGGGTACTTGTGAAGAATGGGTAGCTTTTAAAGCTATTCTAGATACTTTCTGCGAAGCATCAGGAATGCTCATAAATGTTGAGAAGTCTTGTTTTCTCTTTAATAATACTGATGATGAGCTACTAAACATAATTTCTCGCTCTTTATATTTCAAAACTCAAGACATCTCTTTGGGTTTAAATTATCTTGGTTACTTTATAAAGCCTACGGGCTATTTGGTAACAGATTGGTTTTGGCTCATAAAAAAGTTTGAAAAGAGGATTCATCATTGGTCTTTCAAGTTATTATCTTTGGGAGGGAGGCTGGTCCTCGTAAAGGCTATTCTGACCAGCTTACTGGTCTACTGATCTTTAGTTCCCATTCCAAAATCAATTCTGAAGAAGCTCAGATGTCTTATCTTTGACTTTCTTTGGGGATCCACGGGATCAAAGAAAAAATATCATCTAGCTGATTGGGCCTCTCTCTCCATGCCTACCAGTCAAGGTGGATGGGGCATAAAAAATCTAGATTGGTTTAGTATTTCCTTAAGACTTAAATCTTTTTGGTTCGCTCTATGTGGCAAGGGTCTCTGGTTCAATGTGATCTCGGTAAAATACTTAAGGAAACACTCAGTCCTGACTTGGTTACGTGGCAAATCCTTCTCTACTTTGGG
Source organism: Pseudotsuga menziesii (assembly GCA_001517045.1). Classification (NCBI taxonomy): domain Eukaryota; kingdom Viridiplantae; phylum Streptophyta; class Pinopsida; order Pinales; family Pinaceae; genus Pseudotsuga; species Pseudotsuga menziesii. The sequence continues at coordinate 392,723 of LPNX010847969.1, forward strand.
CGTTTCTGTTATATGGAAGGGCTTTATTAATACCATTACTTGGCTCGGAATGGGTCTTACATGGATGACAGGAAATGGTGAAAACATAAGAGTTGGTGTGGATCTGATTCTGGGTTTGGGCACAAGATTCGTTCTGCCAGAGGAACTGCGTATTTATTTAGAAGATTATGGTGTTATATCTCTTGCTCAAGCTAGAAATCATTCTATTGATGCCACGAATTATTGGCTCTCTGCCACAGACCTGGATCTTGGGGGAGAATGGCACTCTATATGGGAGAACTATGTAAGAGGTTTGGAACTTGGGAGAATTCGACTAAAATCCTCACCAGACCGATGCCTCTGGTCATACAGGAATTTATCAGGCTCTATAACTGCGGCAAAAGCTTATGAATGCTTGGTGGACCACACAAAAGAGCTAGATTTGGATTCTTCCACGGTCATTCAAGGATTATGGAATTACAACATACCGAAAAAAATCCGGTGCTTTATTTGGCTCCTCATAAAAATAAGCTTCTTACTTAGGAACAGCTAATTAAATGGGGCTTACAGGGTCCAAGTTTTTGTTTGCTGTGCAAAAAAGGGGAAGAAAACACTCAGCATCTTTTCCTTGAGTGTATATTTACGAAGAATACCTTTGTTGCAGTTTCTGAACAGTTCAATTCTGGATCTTTTTATTCTGTATCTGCTAGCTCTTCGGTCCGTTTGCTTCTGGAAAATTGGGTCAGAAATCACTCCATGAACTATCCAAAGTTATACCTGCCTTTCTTTACCTTATGGTCTATTTGGAAACACAGGAATTTATGTATCTTCGAAGGGACAGCTCCAGCTGTTTACCCAGTCCTTCAACATATTGAAATTCTCTTCCACTCTTATCCTGTGCCTTTAAAAAATTTAAAACAGGGGATGATAGGAATGCCGCCAAATATGGAGTATCCCTGTGGATTTTTCGATGGTGCAGCTGCCAAGAACATAGGGGGAGCAGGTTTTGTACTGTTCTTGAGTAGCTCTCACAGTATACAGTTTTCTATGGGCTGTGGAAGAAGTACTAATACAAAATCAGAACTGATGGCTCTATGGGCTATTCTTTCTGTCTCAAAGGACTTGGGAATTCCTCTTCAATCTCTTTTTGGAGACTCCCTTGTCATCATATCATGGGCATTAGGAAAAGGCTCTTTGAACCTTCCCCATCTGAAACATTGGTGTGATGATTTGAGAGACTTACTACAAAACTTTCCGGATTTGATTTTGAAACACATATACCATGAGCATAACTAGATTGCAGATAGTCTCTCAAAATCTGCTCTTTCTCTAGATTCAGGCCTTGGGTCTTTCCAGGAATATTGGGATGACAAGATTACTGATCATGGTAATTTTCAGTTATTTTAGTATGTGTTGTCTCTTTAAGAATTTATATTGATGTTATTAGTAGAGAGCTAAGAACTTCATGAGGAGACTTTCTGTAAACTTTTTATGCTCATGCTTTATGTCATTTCTGCGCATATCTGGAAATTGAAAAAATCTGACCTGTTCACACAGGAGTGATGATAAATGCCTGATACAAAACAAACTGTTCTTGCTTGCCTGTGGTATGGTGATTATGTCTTTGTTGATCCAAGAGGATCCCTATCTGATCTTTTCTCTGGAGTTCAGTCTCCGTTATGATTGTACATGATGATCTTTGATTCTATTGAATAACAGGATCTTGTATTTTTTCTGCTGAAAAAAAAAAAAGAACTTGCAAAGACTAATTGTTAGATTTTATTATTAATTTAATGTGTGATTGTGTTTCTTTTATTCTATAAGTTCATTTCTAATTTCATCTTTAATTTATCATTAGTTGTTTAATTATTTACTTGAATACTCAGTCTTCTATTTTATTTTTTTTATTTTTTATGCAAGCGTGTTTATTTTTATTGAAAGGGTCCCTGGTCTGATGAAGACTTCTCGATAGTTAACCTTGTGAAACTAATAAGTTGTTGAGAAGCCACATGGTTCGGACCAACAACTCCAAAACTTTGTGATATTATATTTTCCATCCTCGTGTGACTTGGTTACATAGATTTCATTTATTTTCTATAAATATACTACAAGAAATATTAAACATATTCAATGTCTTTATTATTTTTATTATCACTGGAATGATTAACGCTTAAAGAGAAAGTGTGATTTTCTTACATGAAAATGATAAGTTCAAGTGTTTAACTTGGTTTATGGAAATGTTTATTCAGTAGATTATGTGGGTGTGATTATATTAGGTTATTTCAACATCAGTCAAGCTTAGCTCTACATATACTTTGGTGGCACCACATCAACTTACAAACCCCAATTGATAGTTTAATGAACAACAAATTAGGAAATTTATGTTTTTGAAAACAATTATTAGTACTTCAAAACTTAAAGAGACCCTAAGTTGATGCGTTCCAATTACATAAAATACTTAAGTGTTAACACTTCTAATCCATTTGAAACTTGAAATCCTCCCTTTACTAAACTTGTATGGTGGTTTAGAACCTTGTCATGGCACATGGTGCCTAGAAGTATGATTTAGGGTCAAACATGTTGTTTTCAATATCAATCTATGGCCAAGGTCTTCCAACCCTTCCTTAGTTTGCAAAAAATTATAATTGGGTTCATATGATAACCATTATATTGGGAAAATATCACTATTATAGGACCTTATTTCATCATTTATGACCCTCATCAAATAATGGTCATTTTATGTATACTTAGGAGCTTTATGACCAACATTGAATTCATATGAGATCCTTAAGAATGTATTCAATTAATTTGAGCTCTTATACAAGTATGTTGTCTCCATTTTAAACTCATAAACAACTCAAAGATTTGAAATTAAGCAATTTATACCATTTCAACCCAATTGAACTCGTATTAATACTTAAATTATAACGTAAGACCTTAACAATGTACATAAAGTTCCTATAATGAGTTAATGTTAGGAAAAATTAACTGAGATTAAATAATAAAGTTGAGAAAACATACATACAACAAAACTTATTGGCGCTACATATATAGATGCATTTGGTATTATGACAACTTGTATAGATAATCAACAACCAACTAGGTTCACTTGTACCATGTGCTAAATCCATAAGTTGAATGGTTCCATGTAGGGAAAACAAGGATATGCTACTATAATTACTACTTTTGCTATCTAAATCGTATGATTGGAACACAAGTATTGTTGTTCGACATTAATTACATGAAAAATCAAATAGATATCTATCAAATATATCTTCAAATATCGATGGTTGTCCTGAAAAAATTAGATAAGGGGAAGCATCAAGCAATATGTCAACGTCAACTAGAGATGGCAATGTCAAAAGAAAGTTAAAAAAACATATGGATTTATTCCTTCAAAATTTTAAAAACATATGGATTTATTTCTATTTGAAGTAGGATCATGTTCTAATGACAAAGAATCCTCCCAATACAAGAAAGTTTCATTAATGTATAGAAATTATTTGAAGAATTGGGAACCAAACCAACTTCTTGAAATAAACATCAAGTTTTGTATTGATGGAAGAACATATAGAATTTCCCCATCTAGTTTACATGGTCTAGGGATATTTACAATGGATGGTGTGAATGTTCCATATAAAAATGAAGTGTAACTAATGGATTATGTTGGCCCAACATATGAGTACACACATTCGGGTAGGATAAAAAAATACCTAATGAGTATGCGCATATATGGAGTTTATACAAATTATAATAAATTGAAAGAAAACAATCTAAATAAAGGATATTCTATATATGTATTGATGGAAGGCCCAAATGTTGCACAAATGTTGTTGGGTTTATAAACAGTATTCATCCTGAAAGCACAAAAAAACTACCTGATTGTGAGTTTGTTGAGTGTGATGATAACAAAGTTGTGGTCACTACAATAAAATAAACACCTGCGCGGTAGGGGTTGTTGGACAATTATCATTTGTATATGATCTCAAGATCAGGTAAGTATGGTTTCACTGTAATACACCAAGATTTAATAATTTATTATTAAATTTTGCTAGAATATTTTTTATTTTTTATTTTAAATATATTTGACAAAAAGTAAAAAATAAAACAAATGTAATGAATTATTCTTTTATTAATAAAAGATACCAAAGGGGACAAAAATGAAATAGTTGTTGAAGAGTGTTTGTTGATCCACAAGAGGAAAAGACAAGTGGTTGTAGTTGTTGAGTGAGAACTCAAGTTGAAGGAGGCATCTTCCCCAAAATCAGGTCACAACACTTTATTGAGTGCAAAAGAGCAGGAGGTTCATAAATGACCAAGTCCTAGGAAAAATTCTATATAATAGTATGTCCATTAGCAAGCAAGAGGCTAGCATTGGAAGGGAATTGAATTTGATAATGCAAGAGATGGCAAATTAAGTGGATTTTTCTCTTGTGGTTCAAAGAACAGGCTCGGGGGTTTTGGAGCAAGTGATTTGCTTTGCTTTAGGAGTTGGTTGTGAGGAATGGCTATTCCATTTATGTTTTCCCAGTAGTGATGCCATGTTCTTATTCTATTGCTTATTATTAAATCTAGTTAAAGTAGGATGCTTACCTTAACTTTGAACTGCAGCTATATTCTTTAGGCAGAAATGTTTTATGCATATGTACAAGACAAATATCTATTATGTGTATAAATAGAATGTAGATTTGTTACAGTTCAATACGCTTTCCTATTATGTTCTCAAATCTATATCTTTGTTTATGTATTTTATTCATGCTTGTAATATGCACGGGGAATTCACCTTGTTGAGCAAGATATTATCATGTTCATTCATAAAGGGGAGTTTTTAATTGTGAAAAATAAGGTCAATATATGTAGACATTGGGGGGGAGGGGAACAAGGTATGGGGGGGTTTTAGGTATTGGNAAAAATAATGAATATATTGTAAAAATAAGGGTTTTTAGATTGGAAATATGTATTGGGAGGGGGGCTCAACAAAATGACTTTTGTAAGTAATTATGAATATATAGTGAAATTAGGGGTATTCTTTAATATCTCATGAACGAAGGCGCTATGACATTGTTTCACTAAGCGAAGGCCCCGTGGTAAAATGCTAGATTAATTATTTATGCATCTCAAATCGGGCATCCATACCCAAATCAAAAATTGCTAGTGATGTGTATTATTATAATAATTAGTAATTTTTTAGCACAATTGCTTTAAATCTAGTTATTCTTGTTCTACTATGGATTTGAATCTCAACACACATTCTTTTAATGATTTAAATGTCTTTAAATTATTTATGCTAAAACTATTCTCAAAATGTTAATTGAGGGATAAATCTATTGTTTTAAACTAATCAACAATTATTTTAGAATCTGGTTGAGAGCCGAAATGCCTTAGAAAATTTATAATTTATATTAAGTGCATCCTATTAAAAACTTTGTTACAAATCCAAATTTTACAGATTAAGATGGATAGATTGGGATCCATCGTGATCACTGTAAATACCCTATTTATATATACGAATACACACACACACACAAAAGGAAAAACATCAAAATACATACATATACCAATACAGAGTATACTAGTTATGATAATTCACAACATATCCAACTAATCAGTTACGAATTCACAAATATCCTATATAATAATTAAAACTAACAGTCAACAACTGAAATCAAGGTAATCAAAGTAAATCAACACTACAGTTCGCCAAACAAGCGCCCAACTATTCGCGTCAACGAATCTTCCCATTTCCAAGTATGGTTGTAAGCCCGTCGAAGGATGGCAACCATTGCTTACACAAAGAACTAACACAAGTATTTATTTATTTATCAAAATCAAATTTTACAGTTAGCTATCGTTAATCTTCTAAGATTTGTCAAAAAATCACATTGGCTAATCTAAACATATGGGTAATTAACCCGGGGAAATATTATATTCAATGCTACAAAATTCCCATTTAAAATATCTAAGTTTTCTCTTAAAATAGTGAATATTTCGAAACTAACACATGGCAGTAACAACATCAAAAGAGGACAAACGTTGCTTAAAACCATGAAACATACAAATATAACTACTATATAATTCAAGACAGGTAAATCAAAGAACATTCCATAGAAATCGCAAAGATCCTATAGGTGGTAATCCTCACCTCTTGGCTAGACCCTTTGTGAGTTACATGAAGATATAAAAGCACTAGAAGTGTTGGGTAAACCAAGCATCTTTTCCCTTTCATTTCCTATTCTTCAACTTTCTCTCTTATTTCCTTTTTCTTATTTCTTAATTATTAGTTTTTTCATTTTCTTTTATTTAAATTTTAAATGACATTGCCTTTTTATTTTTATTTAACATTTGTTAATTAAGGAATTGCTTGTGGATACTTAGTCTTACAATCATTCAATTTTGTTTAGGTCCAATTTCGTTGATGACCTTTATTGTCTTCTATACTACAATATTCAATACATGATTAAGGTTTATATTAAATTAAAAAGTTTAATTATAAATAAACCTTTTTCAACATCTTAGAAGACGTACCTATAATCTCATAAAATTATAGAATGTAATATTGACGTAGGATCGGAATGCATGAGAAGAGATGCACGGGAGACCTATATCATTTATGGAATCTTAATCAACATTGTTCGTGGTGAATTTATTTTTGTGGGGGTATAGATAAGGTTTGGTGCGCTAATGAACCAAATTTCACCATAGATCGTGTGGGATTTATAGATGATTGTCCCTTGGAAAACTTAAAATGGGTTTGAATGGAAAATTTGAGAAGAATTGTGATGGTTGTGTGGCGCCATTGGGAAGAAGGTCACCTTCATCCATTAAGTTGGGACAAGACCTAATTTTAATGCACGAGACATGACCGATATCTTCCATCCTAGTGAAGGAATTCAAACATTAACTGGGAGAAGAATCGAGAGACTTGGAAAAGTCTTGGGGAATTAACATAAGAGGAGAGGAGAGAGAAAGGGAATGGCACGGTTAAAAAAGGAAGAGGTTTATAGAAGAAGCGAAGGGAAATAAAAAGGAGAATAAAGGAGAATTTAGCAAAGGGAGTTATGCATAAGAGGAAAAAGCCCAGTCGAGGCCAGGAAAAGGAAGAAATTTAGCAGAGCTAAAGCACCGAGAAGAAGAGGGGAAAGGAGGCATAGCCAAGGGTGTCGAAGAAAGAAGAAGATAGAGGGCCTCAAAGCCTTTGGTTAATTTTCAGATTGTGACATCTTGATGAGTGTAGAACCTGCTTGAGACTTAGGCCATTAGGGATGTGAATTTTTTATTATTTTCTAATATGATGATGACGGTTCCTACAACCTGTAATTTTGTTATGAAAATTACCTATAAATCAACCATATGAAGGCCATTGAGCCACCCTTTTATGTGGAACATTCTCTCTATTGAATGTTAGTGTTTTGTATTTGCGTGTTTTTGCTATTATGGTTTGTGTAAGCGATTGCAGGATCGGTTTGAGTAATGACCTGCACCTAGCACCCATTTCAAGTTGTAGAGTTGAAGTTGTGTTACTCTATCCCGAAGATTGTTGTAGGAAAGGTCATTGCTATCAAGTGATTGATGGGAATAAATGTATGGGTCTCATAACTCTCTATAATTTCTGAGTAATCTATGAGAAGCCAGACCAATGTAAATATAAAGTTTTTAGTCATTTTAATGAAATTGTTCAGTATGTTTTATGTGGCTACATTTCATGTTGATCATGCGATGATATTTTGAATTGCATTGCATGTTGGTTAAGGACCTATAGTGTCCCTATTGATAGAAAAGAGTTGTGTTTACTTTAAATTGTAGCACGATGGGTCAATCGTGCTTGCTACAAGTGGTATCAGGGAAATAGTATCTTGTAGAGTAAGCGGAATCCTATTGAGGGAGTGAAGGCTGCATCTCCACAATTGAGGTTGTGGGTATAGTTGTAGAGAATATTGAAGAACAACTCCAACAATGGTTGGGTAGATGTTGTTGAAATATTATGGGCAGCTCCAATAATGAAGTTGGGTATAGTTATCCAGTGGAGAAGGAAAGCAAACCCAATTGAGGTTCGAAAGAATTGGAAGGAAGATTCAGGCCTTCTAGTGTCGAGATAGCTCCAACAGCAAGGTTGGGTAGAGCTATAAAACTTGAACAAGACACTGCACACAGGATGAAGTGTAGAGATGGGTTACAAGACTCATGTGAAGGTTAGAAGAGTGAGTAGAAGGAAGTCACATGCGGTAATGGCCTCATCAGAATTGTGTGAGGAAATGAGAAGAGTTTTGGTTAGGGTGGAATGCCTAGAAGCAACACAAGGGATTGAGCAACCCTTGGCTCATGATGAGCTCGTACATATTTTAATGAGGAAAAGTAGAATCCTCTCTTAGGAAGAATTATTAATTATCAGTGAGCAAATTAAGTTGAGGATGGATATTGTGGAGCATGTTGTGGAACCATAAATGGTGAACAAATGAGATCAACATGATGGCATAAAGGAAAGTTTTGATGAAATTGGAGAGGATGATGAATACAATGAAAGTTACTATGGATATTATGAAGGGGAAAGGGTAGAGGTATGCTACATAGAAGAAGAAGAATATTGGTTGGAAGTTGTCCCTTGGAGGACACCAACTGAATTAGGACATGAATTCCAATGCAACTTGAGAAAATAGATATGAATGAGAAACCGTTGAGTTTACCATAGTAAAGACCGAGGAAAGGCAGAAAGAGCAGCAGGATAAATAAAATTTCTATGAGATGGAAGCACACACAAATTTCCATGTAAGGGAGGTTGGAATGGGAAATGGGCAACAAGTATATGAAAGCTTCCTAGGAATTCAAGAAAGAAAAGATGAAGATGTTGAAGCTATCAATCAGGAAGCAATGAATGAGGAGTCGTTGGGGTATATGACCATCATGGAGGCATGGAAACCACTAGATTGTTTGGGTGTTTGTGTATTTACAAGTGTAACTGAAAATGACAACAAACATGTTGATGCTGCCTATGTGGAAGACATTGGCCATATTGTTGTTGTAAGTGAGGGAGAGAACAACCTTATTGTCGCCATATGGTTAAAACTTGATAAATATGATGGAAGCTTTGAAGATTTGAGCATCACACCTAATGCTGTAATTAGTATTGAAGAATGTAAATATGAAAGGGAAGCTACACATGTTGTTGAGCAGGTAAAAGAGAGTGAAGTTGAAAGGGGGATAATATATGACGAGGAAGAATTCCTTAATGAAGAAGAAAGGTTTAAAATCACGAAAGAGATGAAATTGACAAAAGCATTGTGGAATGGAGAAGATGTCAAACTTGAGATGGACAATGATCAAGATGATAATGATATTGTAGTTGAATCAAAGAATGCTAGAGGAGGATGGACTAAGTGGGAGATTGAGTTAATGCCCATTGGAAAATGTCTTAAAGAGCGAAGATACGAAGATATATATGTTGAAGGAGATAGATACATTATTGATAAACCCAATAAGTATAAGAAAATTGCAATGGTGGTAGAAATTGCAGTAGATAATGAAGAGGAAATAAAGGAGGCGGCATTGAGAACCACAGGGGGTGAAGGCAAATTAAGAAGGATTACCATGAATATGTGTGTTAATAAAAGTGCTTCAATTATGGATGAGCAGAGGTTCAATTCAGAAGGAAGAATCCAAGTGGATGATGAAACTTGGGTAAAATTTAAAGATTTATTTATTAGAAGAAAAGGAAGACACGGGTAAAGAAAGAACCCCACTGATAGCAAAAGAAAGGGTTAAGGAGAATACAATTGTTGAAGTCATAGGTATAGCATTTCGAGCTACATGGGTAATGCAGATTGAAGAGCAAGATGGGGCCCAAAGATCCAATGTTTTATTTGTTAATGATAATTTGCTAACATGTGCAAGAAATAAAGAGAACAACATAAAGGAGCCATTTATTTTACTTGACATTTTGAAGGTTATGCTTGTGCAGGTGTAGTCAGCAGTGGTAAGGTTGTGAAGGATGAGAACGAACCCGCCATTGAGGTATTGAAATTTTTAAGAGGCAATAACAAATTAAACTATAATGAAGAGGAGCATGGTTTTGAAGGTAATGTTGATTTAGTTAATCATGATGATGTTAAGGATGAGCAATTCTCAAGAATTGTAGAATTAGATAAAGAAAGTTATTTAGAAGAAAATATTATTAAATAAATGACTAAACTTGTCATTGAGGGTGGAATTATAACGGTGTGGAGCTTTAAAGAGCTCATATATCACCAATTGTTGGTGATATGGATGAAGACTCTAGAGCAAGGCATTGACAATGAAGAACATGACCAAAAAAGAAAGTGGGACTATGAAATACCCACATTGCTGGAGTTCAAAATGATGTGGTAGATGCAGAAGAAGGTAAGGTTAAAGCTAAAGAAAATTGATTACGAGTGGTTCAAGGTTTGGAGCAAAAGGAAAAAGAAGCATGATGACACACTTTCTTCTTACATGGGGAGTTTGTTGTAGGAGCAGAACATGATATTGATGTGTAGTAGGTAGAAGAGCGAAAAGATATTCATGAACAACCCAGATCATTTTTGGGATCTTAATCAACACTATTCATGGTTAATTTATTTTTGTATGATACAACTAAGATTCTGGTGCGCAGACAACCCATATTCAACCACAGATCGTGTGGGATTTATGGTTGATTGTCCCTTGGAAAACTTAAAAAGGGCATGAATGGAAAATTCGAGAAGGATTGCAATGGTTGTGTGGTACCATTGGGAAGAATCCCACCTTTAGCCATTAAGTTGGGACAAGACTTGATTTTAATGCACAGGACGTGACCAATATCTTCTAGCCTACTGAAGGAATTCAAACATTAACTGGGAGAAGGATATCAAGAGACTTAGAAAAGTCTCGGGGAATTAATATAAGAGGAGTGCAGAGAGAAAGGTGGTGGCACAACAAAAAAAAAAGAAGAGGTTTAGAGAAGAAGCCAAGGGAAAAATAAGGAGAAGAAAGGAGACCGTAACAAAGGGAGCTATGCATAAGAGGAAGAAGCCCAACCGAGGCTGAGCAAAGGAAGAAATTCAGTAGAGCTGAACATAGAGAAGAAGTTGAGGAAAGGAGGCATAACTAAGAGCGTCAAAGAAAGAAGAAAACAAAGAGCTTTAGAGCCTCTGGTTAATTTCCAGATTGTGATGTCTTGATTAGTGTAGACCCTGCTTGAGACTTAGGTCAATAGGGATGTGAATTTATAATTGTTTTGTAATATGATGATGACAGTTCCCACCACCTGTAATTTTGTTATGAAAATTGTCTATAAATCAATATAAAAGCCATTGAGCCACCCTTTTATGTGGAAAATTCCCTTTGTTGAATGTTAATGTTTTGTATTTGTGTGTTTTGGATATTGTGGTTTGTGTTAGCGATTGTAGGATCGGTTTGAGTAATGACTTGCACCTAACTCCTAGCACCCATTTCAAGTTGTAGAGTTGAAGCTGTACTACTATGTCTCGAAGATGGTTGTAGGAAAGGTTGTAGCTATCAAGTGACTCTTGGGAAGAAATGTATGTGTCTCAAAACTCTGTGTAATTTCCAAGTAACCCATGAAAAGCCATTTGAGGCCAATGTGAATATAAAGGTTTTAGTCATTTTAATGGAAGGCCTATTGAGCCATTTTTATGAAATTGTTCAATATGTTTTATGTGACTGCATTTCATGTTGAGCTTGTCACGATCTTTTTAGTTGCATTGTTTGTTGGTTGAGGACTTATAGTGTCCCTATTGATAGCAGAGAGCCATGTTTACTCTAAATTGCAACACAATGGGTCAGTTGTGCTTAAACATCAAATATATTTTAATAATATTAAAATTATAATTTAATATTTTAATAAATTAGTAAAAATTACTATCAATAAAGATAATTTGTGTTATTGGGCAGTATGCATAGTAATGATGCATTTAATGATCTATACTTCGATATGTATACAATGAGAGGTAGAGACGTTTCATTTTTTTTCACTATAATGCTAGACCATGCTATTTTTCCCTTGAATGGACCTCCAGACTTATGGAAATTTAACACCTAGAAGAAGTGCACCACAACCTAGATATAATGGACCTCCATACCATGGAATGCTATTTTCACTGTAATGCTAGACCATGCTATTTTGCCCTTGAATGGACCTCCAGACTTATGGAAATTTAACAACTAGAAGGTACAAGTGCACCACAACCTAGATATAAAGATGTTTCATATTTTAACAATGTATATATAGAGCATGTGAGTGGGCCTAATGGTTAAGAACAAGTGTTATATTCCTCGAAGTAGCATGTTCAAAACATGGAAGCTCATTAAGCTTTAGGGCCCATAAATCTGGACCCTGCTAAGTCACAAGTTATTGGTATAACTGGCTTGCAGGCCCTTGGATATACTCTTGGGAGGTTGTTGTTCCCATGGTTGTATATATCATTAAATTTATTACCAAATAATGAATATTATTTTTATTAATATACATAAAATAATGATTATAAATTAATACAATTTTTATAAAACAACTTAAGTTAATTTAATAGAATGATGTTTTTTTTAACATAAAACTTTGAAAAATTCAAAATCCATAATAATTCAAATTCCTCCACTCTATTTTATTCATTCTAATCAAATTTTTATATCAACATTAATTTAAAAAATTCCAAATCCATTCTAATCAAATTTTTATATCAACATTACTTAAAAAAATTCCAAATTTCCATTATGATTTAAATTCCATCTACCAAATTTTACATTCAAAACCAATTTAAACCATCTAAATTTTAAAAATCCTTGAAACTTTAAGTTGATATATTACCAAATTCTTCCCCCAAAAAAACACATTACTCCATCATTACACTGATCTCAAATCAAGTAAAGTATTCAAATAGCAAGTAAAGGTGCCCTGGGCAAACTCACTTTCACTTTGACAACAACGAGTTTGAGTTAGAGTTAGGGTTGGAACAGAAGTATATGCGTTGCCGGAAAGGAAGATGACGAGATCAACAATATTGATAGTTTTAATCTGACAATTTGCACCAATCCGATGTTCAGCAAAACACCGTTGTCGCCTAAATGAAGCCTTGATCGTCCCATTGGTGCAAATGGTCGGTCATAGGTTATTCCCAAGTTAGCAAGGTGAAATTAAAACGCATTCACCTCAACAAACGCCACGTATTGTAGACCGTACATGCGCCGTTGATAACCGTTGGAGGGAATTTACATTAAATAAAAATATTTTATTTATTTTAAAACCCGGTGAGACTACGCGCCAAAACCGTCTGAAATCCCCTCTATTTATTTCCAAGTCCTATACAATTCTGTTGAGCTGAAAAACTTTTTGACGCTGCAATCCAACTTTTCATTCCTTCCCAATATCTGCTCCTTCAGCTGTTCAAATGGATAAATCCAACTCCAACTCGAGCCAGGAAGCTCCCAAAACCCAACAGGATTCAAGTCTTGGCGATACTGAAAACCCAGATACTGAAACCCAAGGAATAAATTTGAGCCAACCCCCTGCCGACGAGGCTTCTGCTTCCAATGGAAGACAACCCCCTCCTTGCAGATTTTTTGCGCGGGGTCGTTGTAAATATGGCGATGCTTGCCGATTCCAGCATGTGGGATCCCAGACGTTGGGCAGTTCTGCTGCCAATGGAACTGGTTCTGATGATCGGGTTTGCAGATTTTATCAGCAGGGCCGTTGCAGATTCGGTGATTCCTGTCGCTTCCGCCACATACAACCACTGGCTATCGAAGAAAATGATGAAGACGAAGATGAGTTGGATCCTCTGCAGTTGGCCATGCTTTTCCAGCTCATGCAAGGCTGTCAGGGGCTGACTGAAGAGGTTCTGAAGGAGGATTTGGAGCAGAGGTTTTGGAATTGTGGGTTTACTGACGAAGAGGTCTTTGAGCTAGCTTGCCAGGGCGTGAAACCCTGGGACGATGATGCTGAAGCAGTCCTGGACGTGTTGAATAATGGCTGGGATTATGATTCTTCTGATGTGGACTACGAGGACTTTGATCTGGGTTCGCTTGATCTCGGCAATTCTAATGATGACGATAGCTGAGGTAGGGTTTTCTAACGGTTTACAGTTCTGTTTAAGCGGGGGGCCTTGGACTCTGTTTTGAAATGAAACCTTGAGGACAAAGCATTAACTAGGGTTTCTGAAGGGTCTGGGGGAATTTTGGAGTAGTAGGTTTTATGGCGTTTATATCATTTCAGGGCTTATAGGAGGTTTTAGAGATGAATTTTTTTTGGGGGTTTAGAGCGCTTTCTGGGATTTTGAGGTGCAGTATCTACTAAAATGGGCTTGCGGTGATGTAAGAGGGCAAGTCTGGTTTTCATTAATTGAATATCATGTTGGTTGGGATGCTTTAGATTCCATGGAATCTCCCTGATCTGTTGCGAGTTTCTCTGCAATATTTTATTGAGAGGCTCTTCTGTTTATGTTCCTTTAAAATAATTTGCCAACCATCTCTTGCGAGTTTCTCTGCAATATTTTATTGAGAGGCTCTTCTGTTTATGTTCCTTTAATATAATTTGCCAACCATCCTTTGGAACATGGCTTTTAAATTTGTAATTCGGGTTAAACCTATGTGCAGAGAAATAAATTTTGGCTTTCGTGGATTTTGTAGAATATACATTTCTAGCTTTTCAATGATTTATTTCATGCAGTTGGCTTTTCTTTTCGTCATTGGCTGACACTGTACAGTTGTTTTAACCTAAATTAACAAATAACTTGGAAACTAAAATTTTAATGTTTAATTTTTGTTGGTATGATTGGTAGCTTGTCTTTTGTTTGGTGGGCTAGTTCAAGTAGTTGAGTGTTGTAAGTTGTGAGTAAAAGGTCTCTCTGATGGCTATGCATTACTATATAAGAGCCAGCCCTTGATGTCTCCATCGAGTTAGCTCTGTAATCAAAATGAAGGAAGTCCAACCTCTTTGAGTGTGCCCCTGTGATTTCTTTCCATAAACATAACAGCCCTGCTGGGGTTCATGAACCACAGAATAAAAAAATTAGTATCTTGTCTTTATAAAAATTAAAATACTCATTCTAAAGTATACAAGGAATATTAGAATGAATGTTATTTGGACACATTTATCGGGAGTTTAATGTACAGGCCCACATATTATCTAAACAAGGTCTAAGCATGGAGCTGGGTGTGCTATTCTGGAAAGAGCTTCTCTCTGGTAGGATTGTTACTGAAGGTGTATTACAGGGTCTTTAGTCCATTGATTTCCTATTATGTTCCATTGGTGGCCTTGTTTTCTTGGAACTGGACTTTTTTGGAGGATACTTCCTTTTTTTGTTTTGGAGCTGATTGCTCTCGATGGACTGGATACCTAGCATGCCATTTGATGATATTTACCATTTGTGATAGTCCTGTTATGGATTTTTGAAGATATCTGCCACTTTCTTGTGAACGACTTGATTTTGTGTTTGACTCGATAGATATGTATGTCTGATCTTGATCTTGATGTATGTACTTGCTTTGATGTATGTACTTGCTATCTTTAGACAGCACATTATTTAATATAAAGCTGTCTTTTTCATGGTCAAAAAATATAAGAATGTTATTCTGAGTTCTCTTTGTTTTGAAAGATCAATATACGGCCACTATTAGAGGCACACACGTTTTGTTATTGCCAAACTTGGGAGCATGTGAAAGTGTACCCCCTCCCATTAAGATCTGTTATTAGAATTCCAGGATCAAATCGTTTTGTAAGGTAATACCATATGCGTTGTGCTTAACAGCACCCGTATAATTATTTTTTTAAGAAGTCATCGTTTATTTTAGCACATATCGGCCAGAGGGATGGTCCTGGTTGTTTCCTGGAGTCATTTGGGCCAGTGCCTTACTGGGGAATTCTCTTTGGGAAAAGCGAATGGTGAAACTGAAAATTTGGCAATTTGTAATTAGAATTGTCCATACATATCATGGTGGAATTCATTTGTTTAAAAGCTATTCTCTTTGGGAAAAGCGAATGGTGAAACTGAAAATTTGGCAATTTACAATTAGAGTTGTCCATACATTTCATGGCGGAATTCATTTGTTTAAAAGCTAGTAAGCCTCGTTATTGGCTGCCCTAAGTTGGACAAATATCAACTTGTGATTTTGGGTTTCAGTTGTCTACATAATTGGAGTGTCTCATTTCTCTCAATGGGAGTGTATATGTAAAAAAATCAACGGGCTGGACCAAAAACAGCTCAGCATGAGCACATTATCATAACTTCAAAGATAAATTCACCAGTGCATCTTCAACAAAAATTGAATTAGCACAATGAAAAACGATGCAGGTTAAGACCAAGTTGGAATTTGCCTTGCATCCCTGTCGTTCTTATTGCCCATTATAATTTTGTTTTTCTTCTAAAAATGTGCATTCAACACTAAATAAATGTGATCTTCTCTTACTAACTTACTGGTAGCCTTTCTAGGATACAATTGTCTTTTCAACGAGCTCTTGCACAATCTAACAATCACAGAATGTTTAACATTTTATTTGAATTCCTACCCAATGCTTTCCAAAACTTTTACGATATCATAAATACCATACATTAATAATTAACATAAAAAAACATAACAAGATTCTATTACACTATTACATTAATGAGACTATATTACTGGTTCTTTATTAATGAGACTCTATTACATTTATTTATTAATCACTACCATAGTGGGTTTTATTTAATAATAACAAACATAGTGGACTTGATTCACTTTACATTGAATGGTCTCCCCTATTACTTTAATAGGCTCTTCAACCCTCCATCATATTCTTAGGGAGGGTCATAACACTCTACCCCTTAAAAAAGCGTTGTCTTCAATGCTTGATGTGAATATGTATAACCATAAACTATGGTCCCATGGGCGGATGTTGACCTCCAGGTTGAAGTAGGCCAAGGAACTAGGGTTCCATGTACAAGTGTGAGCCATCACGTTGAAGTAGTCTAACCAACTCCATCTTAAGCTTCGGTCCCATGTTTGAGTACCTACTACCACGCTCAAGTAGCTTAAGATGGAATTGGTTAGACTACTTCAACGTTGCTTGTGTTGAGACATGTCGGGACATTTTGTATCAGTTCTTTGCTTCTACTGGCGGCTACTCTTTGTAATTGTTTTTATATTTGTTTGTAGACTTGTGTTCTGCAAAAGATTCCATGTCTGCATTCCTTTGGTTTCTTTTTGGCAATGGTGCCAAGCCAATCACTCCTTTTGGTGATTTTCCATTGACAATCTAAAATGGACTATTACCTATACATTTTTTTATTGAATCATTATATGCAAATTCAATTTGTGTCAACACCAAATCCCATTGTATCGACCTTCCACCATTTAAACATCTAAGCATATTTCTAGGACTTTTGTTGACAACCTCAATATGCCTATCTGTTTGTGGATAATGGGTAGAGATGAACTACATTTTAGTACTTAGTTTCTTTCATAGTGTTTTCCAGAAATGCTAGATGAACTTGCTGTCTCTATCTAATCTTATGCTTTTAACAATCCATGCAATCTAATAAGTGTTTAAAAGAAAAAAAAACCTATGTTAGTGGCGTCATCAGTATTTTTACAAGAAATAAAATGTGCCATAAACTTGTTGACAACAATAAAGCTTGAACCATTAACTCGTTGGTTTTGGCAAGCCCAACACAAAATATATTCTAATGTCCTCCCATAATGCTTTTGGTATTAACAATGGTGTGTACAACCTTCTATTTTGAATTCTATCTTTTACATGTTTGATCTTTTACATGTTTGACAAATTCTGTAATGTTCCAACACATTTTTTTTAATAACATTGGCCATTGTTAACCAATAGGAGTGTTCCTTTACTAATGCCTTTGTCATATCAACACTAAAATGCCCACTTAAGGTTCCATTATGTAGCCTTTGGATCATATTTTCCCTTGTAGATCCTCTTGGTATGCAAAGTTGTTTTTTCAATAAAAAATCCTCTTTGTCGTATCAACACCAAAATGCCCACTTAAGGTTCCATTATGTAGCCTTTGGATCATATTTTCCCTCTAGATCCTCTTGGTATGCAAAGTTGTTTTTTCAATAAAAAATCCTCTTAACAAAATCGTCAAGGTATGGTGTCCTATCACAACTCCACGACTCTCTACTTGTCTCATGCTTAAGCAATATTTGGTTCTTCTTTATAATATGTTTTCATCGATTGTCATAGTGGACAACACAAATGATCTTTTGCTCAAAGGAGCTGCAACTCTATTTGAATCTCTTGATCCATGCTTGTATAACTTTATAGAAATTTAACCCACTTCATATGGATTTGATTCAACTTAGATCTTTAAATACCTCAATGCTTGATGGTCAATGTAAAGCACAAACTATTTTGGAAACAAGTAATGTCTCCACTTTTTCCATGCCTGAACAATTGCATAAAATTCATAAACATAATATTTTTGTTTTGCCTCATCCAACTTTTAATTAGAGAAATAAATCGATTGTCCTTAACTCATCATTGCTCCAATGGTAGTGCCATTGGTGTTGCAATCAACTTCAAAAACCTTGTTAAATTCCAAGAAATCCAACATTGGCCTATTAATAACCCTCTTCTTTTCAGTAATTCAAATCCTTTCTATGCATCAACATTCCATTTAAATCCTCCTTTCCTCATGCAAACACTCAAAGGTGCACATATCTCGTTGAAATTTCTTATAGATTTCCTATAAAAACTAGTTAATCCATGAAATATTCACACTTCAAATGCGGTCTTAAGAACCAATCATTCCATTATTGCTTTCCCTTTTTCAAGATTCATCTTTAAAGCTTCTTGAGATATGACAAACCCAAGACAAGGCTAATTCTTCCTTCATGAAGGTAATCTTTTGCATATTATGAGTAGTTTCTCTTGCACTAGCCACTGTAGCACTTGCCTTAAATGATTAAGATGTTCCTCCTTAGTTTTGTTGAGAATCAAAATATCATCTAAATAAACCACTCACATAAGGCTTCAACACTAAATTCATCAGTCTCATAAGTCTCATAAAGGTACTTGGAGAATTGGTCAATCCAAATGGCATGACTAACCATTCATAGAGCCCTTGGTTTCAAGAGAAATTTTCGATTCATATTTTTCATGGATTTTGTTATCTCCTTAAATACATTGGTCAAATTTACTTTATTTTAGGTGATAGGAAGTCATTGAAAAATACATTTCTAAAATTTTTGAAGCTCACTTTTAAGAGCTTTAAGTCTGTAATAAAGTTTGAAAAACATTTGATTTAGTTTTTTCCTTTAAAAAGTCAAAAATTAGATTTTGGTGGCTTAGGTGGACATTTCAACTGTTCATTAGCCACCGAAAAACAGAGCTTTCAGTAGCTAAAACACGAAATTTGGGGCTATTTTAGCCACCGAAAGCGTAGAAGCTTGGAAACGGTCAGCATGTCTCGGGAAAACTTAATTTTCTTAGCCTTGGAGAGGCTTTTTAACACACCCAAATAGTTGATTGACAACTAGACATCCTAATCTTTCCAATGGTACTTTCAGATCTGAATTTGGAGCTTGGGAAGGCAGTCAAAAGTCCCCTGGAAGATGAGGCTGCGTTTTTCAGAAATGTGACGTTTTTACTATGCTGAGTCATCATTTTCAAATGATGATTTTGAGCGATTGGAGAATCATTTTGCAAAATGGGAGGAGGTTTTTGTTCCTAACACGTCAAAGGACAAAAACCTCTAAGTTTTCCTATAGGTTTCACATATTGGGAGAATCGAATCTATCTCTGAGACCTAATTTTCAGATCTCAGAATTTTGTTGTTTGACACATGTTTTTTAAATACAGATCTCGGGAAAATGAAAACGAATTTCAAAGAACTGAGAGAGGTTTTTGGTCACAACAAACTAATCCACAAAAACCTCTTTCAGTTTATATACAGGTGTCATAGATTTGGAGAACCAAATCCATCTTTGAGCCCTAGTTTTCAGCAGTTTGGCCCAATTTTTGTGGCAAGAGATGACCTGTCAGTCAAGGTGGCAATTTCGACTTAGTTTTCAGCCTATGAAGATCTACTGCAGCTGTTGAAGACTATGAAGGCCATGAAAATCATCATGATAAGGGTTTGACCCTTAAGATAGGATATTTCCCTATTTTCTTGAAACTGTTTTTGACTTTCCAAGTTTAGTAAATTAGATCCAGTTTTATAGGATCTGGATATTTGTTGTAAAGGCTATAAAGCCAAAAACATTTGATGAACTAATGGTTCGATTTTGGAGATTGCACACTGATTGTACTTTCAAAATTCTCATAGCATATCATAATATAAGCTTCTTTTTCCTATTATGTTCAGTTTTACATCTTGTCCATTCTATGCTTGTAGCTGAATGAGGTATTTCATTTCTTTCGCTAATCTAGTGTCTGAGAACTGTCATCTTTTCATTGCACTGATTAACTGAACCTTACAAGAATTCTTTGCTTATAACATTTGCCATTCATAGATATTGTTTATGTATGTTTCTGCTGATAGTATAAGATCTGTCCATCCATATACTTTATTCAAATCCTCTGAACATAGTTGGTTAAAAGCCTTGTCTATTGAATATGTCTATGCATGCTTTGATTAAGGTTAGTCATCCAACTTGATCCAATTGAGAGAATCATTAAGAGAATAATTAAGTTACCAGGCATGTTCGAGCTACAACCTAGAAGAGTTTTCTGGAGTGCTAACATTTTGGCGCCGTTGCTGGGGAGAGGAGATTGAACCTTAGCTTCCTTGGGACACGACACAGATCCAACTTTGATGATAGACAAAGCTTGGACATTTACTTGGTTGTAATTTTCTATCTGGTGACTCCATTGAAGAACTGTGGCTCTGAGAAGGGCCCATACCAGAGCAAATCAAGAGAGGCCACCAGCAACCCCTGTTGCAGACCTAGAGAAGATCATCAAAAGAGGAAGATCTCTACAAAGGCAAACTTCCAGAGTAGCAAGGACATCTAGATCAGGTAGCTTAAGAGGTACTCCTTCTTTATCTATACCTAGAACACCTTCCATTAAGTCTACTTCTGTTGAAGCTTCTTGTTCTTGGAAAACTGTAGTTGAATCAGAGAATCCAAAGGGTAATGAGACTTCATTAGATTCTGCTGTTATAAATCCTTTTCCTGAGAATTTTTTTGCACATAGTTTAGGGAAATAAGTTGAACAATCTACCCCTGAAGAGGAATGCTCCTCTTCTCTGAAATATTTGCAAACAGAACCAGAAAAAAATCTTCTCTTATACTAATACCAGATTGCCTACAGTAGAGTCTGTTCTTCAGGATTTTTTTTTAGAGGGAGAAGAAAACCTAGCCCTGTTGCTAGGGCGGATTTACAAAGACTTCTATTTCCCTGATCCATCCGAATTTAATAAGACTCCATTGGGAAGGATCTAGTTGACAGAAGATGAAGGAGCTAAACTTCAAATCCAGGTACATGTTCATTAGTCTGCTTCAAGAACTGTTGTTTTTCTTCATCATCTCTTTCATGCTTTTCCCTTCACGTGTAAAGAGAATCACTTTTTGCTTTGTATATTCAAAAAATCATCATCCTTCTTGTATATATCCGTCTTTAGAAGAAGAAGATCTGCATACTACTTATATTGTAGATGTTGATTCAGTATCTATACCTCAGCCCGTTCATAAAGATGATCATTGCATTCAAATCTCCCTTGAATCTGATCAGCCATGTAACCATACAGAGGTCATAACCGATTCAAACCCTGTCCAGACTTCAACACCCTTGGGCATTACTGCTGAACCTTGTCCTCAACCCATTAACATTCATGATCAGTCCTCTGCTTTTCAAAATAAAATCAGAATGAAGATGTTCAAGCCTTTAAGGCTTCCCTTTCTTCTTCATCCTTATCCACTTGATTGCTTTGAATCTTCCTCGGTTTTCTGGAGAAAACCAAGTTTCAGCTGAGAGGCACTTAGAATCCTTTGAGGACTTTGTTGACCGATTTCAGATTATTCATGAAGACGTGGTCATGAGATTTTTCTCCAAGTCTTTGATCAGAGATGCTGTTGCATGGTTTAAGGGTTTGAGAGCTGATTTTATTAGCTCTTGGATCGAGTTGTCAAATGCCTTTTTGAAACATTGGGGTGAGAACAAATTTCTTGATTTGTATCTCGTTGACTTTTATGATTTGAAGAGAGAGGAGGACGAAGCTTTGTCTGTTTTCAATCGAAGGTTTTATAGTAGCTATCATGACATGCCTTTGGAGATCCGGCCTACAGAGACAACTGCCATGATATATTATGTTATGAGTTTGCACTCAGAACTTGCCCTTCTTTTGCTAGAAAGAAGGTCCTTATCTCCAAGGAGCTTGTTTGAAGATGCTCAAGAGGTGGAGGAAAACATTTATGTTTCCAGAAAGATCCAAGAGCATATTGAATTTGAAGACCTACATGCACAAGAGCAAAAAGACTATCAATACATTTCAGATTCAGAGCAAGAAAGCAGTGAGTATGCAACAAATATGGAACAACAGCCTGAAGGTGAGTATATGTCAGATTCAAAATCAGATTCTTCAGTAGTTGTAGAATGCTCCAAAGACAGGTGTGAGTTTGAATTTTATGACCAGTTTGCAAATAAGGAAGAGCCTATGGTAACCAATGATTGTATAGGCAACTACATGTTTTTAGTTGATCAAAATTCATATGATATAAAACCTGTTTTATCATCATCTTTTATGCATTTGTCTGAGGAGGAAGTTACAATGATTGATGACCAATCTCTGATCATAAGAAAACAAGGTAGTCATCAATCTTCTAACAGAGGAACAATCATGGTTGAGCAAGAGGCTGCCATAAATATGCAGCTGTTTCTCGAGAGTCAACATATTTTTTATCTTGGTTTGAAAGACCCGGTGGCAGCTTTCATGGAATCATACATTTCAGACAACTTGAAAATTTCAGACTTCCTTAGCTTGCCAGTGTTTCCGGGTAAGTATGGTTTCCTGAAAAAATTCTTATCACTGTTGTTACATGTCAAACATCATTTGCTAATCAATGATAAATATGAAATTTCTTCAGTTTTTAAATTGCTTGGATGACTGTTATGGAAATCAACCTTTACCTAACCCGAATGCAGAAAATGTTAGAGTATAGTGTAGGAAATAAGCTCGTTGCCCGAGCATTTTTTTCTTTCCAATTTGCAGTAGAAATATCAGTCAGCTTATGGAAATAAAGACAGGTCTTGAGGATGGTAGTTTTTGAATATGTATAGAGATCAGTTGCACAAGTCTTGAGAAGTTTCAGTGATCGGTTGCACAGGCCAAATGACTCCATGCCCAATGGAACACTAGACTAGGTTCTGTATTTTGTTTTACAGGAAAGGCATTGTATCTATGGTTCTTGGAACCTTGCAGGTAAGATTCCATCCTCGAGTAGGAGCCAGATGTTATCTCCTTATATAAATTGGTCAAATTTATTTTATTTTAGGTGATAGGAAGTCATTGAAAAATACATTTCTAAATTTTTTGAAGCTCACTTTTAAGAGCTTTAAGTCTGTAATAAAGTTTGAAAAATATTTGATTTGGTTTTTTCCTTCAAAAAGTCAAAACTCAAGTTTCAATGGCTTAAGAGGACATTTCAACTGTTCATTAGCCACCGAAAAGCAAAGCTTTCGATAGCTAAAACGTGAAATTTAGGGCTATTTTAGCCATCGAAAGCGTAGAAGCTTGGAAACGGTCAGCATTTGTTGGGAAAACTCAAATTTATTAGCCGTGGAGAGGTCGTTTTACACGCTCAAATAGTCGATTGACAACTAGACATCCTAATATTTCCAATGGTACTTTCAGATCTGAATTTGGATTTGGGAAGGCAGTCAAAAGTCCCCTGCAAGATGAGGCTGCGCTTTCAGAAATGTGGCGTTTTTACTATGCTGAGTCATCATTTTCAAATGATGATTCTGAGCAACTGGAGAATCATTTTACAAAACGGGAGGAGGTTTTTGTTCCTAACACGTCATAGGACAAAAACCTCTCTCAGTTTTCCTATAGGTGTTACATATTGGGAGAATCGAATCCATTTATGAGCCCTAATTTTTAGATCTCAGAATTTCCTTGTTTGACACATGTTTTTGAAATACAGATCTCGGGCAAATGAAAACGAATTTCAAAGAACCGAGAGATGCTTTTTCTCAAAAAAAGCTAATCCACAAAACCTCTTTCGGTTTATATACGTGTCATATATTTGGAGAACCAAATCCATCTTTGAGCCTCAGTTTTCAGCAGTTTGGCCCAATTTTTGTGGCAAGAGATCACCTGTCAGTCAAGGTGGAAATTTGGACTTAGTTTTCAGCCTATGAAGATCTACTGCAGCAGTTGAAGACTATGAAGGCCATGAAGATCATCATGATAAGGGTTTGACCCTTAAGATAGGTTTTTTCCTTATTTTCTTGAAACTGTTTTTGACTTTCCAAGTTTAGTAAATTAGATCCAGTTTTATAGGATCTGGATATCTGTTGTAAAGGCTATAAAGCCAAAAACATTTGATGAACTAATGGTTCAATTTTCGAGATTGCACACTGATTGTACTTTCATAATTCTCATAACATATCTTAATATAAGCTTCTTTTTCCTATTATGTTCAGTTTTACCTCTTATCCATTCTATGCTTGTAGCTGAATGAGTTATTTCATTTCTTTAGCTGATCTAGTGTCTGAGAACTGTCATCTTTTCATTACACTAATTAACTGAACCTTACAATTATTCTTTGCTTATAACATTGGCCATTCATATATATTGTTTTTGTATGTTTCTGCTGATAGTATAAGATCTGTCCATCCATATACTTTATTCAAATCCTCTGAACAAAGTTGGTTAAAGGCCTTGTCTATTGAATATGTCTATGCATGCTTTGATTAAGTAAACCTTGTGTTAGTAATCCGACTTGATCCGATTCAGAGAATCATTAAGAGAATAGTTAAGTTACCAGGCATCTTTGAGCTATAACCTAGAAGAGTTTCTTGAAGTGCTAACAGATTCTCATATGATGATACCAATTGTTTAAGTCAAGATTTACAAAATATCTTGTGCCACTTAGACAACGCATCAAACCATCCATACTAGTATTGGAAATCTTTACTTAATTGTAATTTTGTTAGTGGCCCTTGAACCAATGCACATTATCTATTCTCCACCCTTCTTTGGTGCTAGTACAATAGGGACTGCACATGGGCTTAAGATCTCTCTGATCAGATCTCTTTCCAAAAACTCATGCACTTGTTTGTTTAACCCATCATTTTCAACATATGTCATTTGGCGTGAGGCTTTGTTATACAAACTATAACTTGGTATAAAATATATTTGAAGGGAAATGTTCCTCATATTTGGAAATCCTTTTGGAAACTACTTTAAAATAACCTCTTTAAGTTTAGTCAACAACTCTTCTACTTCAGTTGGAATCTCAATTTCCTTTACTTTTGGACTTGGATTCTTTGGAATAATAGAAAGCAACACCTTTCCTTTCTTTCTTCCTTTAAAAATTATTTGGATGAACATAACTTTTCTACCACTATTGGAATTTTTATTACTATTGATGTCCCCCCTTTCCTCGTTCATCGACAACATTCTAATCTTCCTTCCATCCTTCTCTAATAGAAAGATATACTTCATGCCATCATAGACAATTTTTATACCATATTGCCAAGGTCTACCTAATTGCACATGACATGCATCCATTGGCACAACATCACACGTCACTTTATCATGGTAGGTTCTAATATTTAAACTTATCCAAAATTGTTTGGAAACATTCACTTTGTGTTTCTTATGCATCCATGAGACCCTATAGGTATTGAGTTGTTGTCTACATTTTAGATTCAGTTTCTCAATGACCTCTACGGATACTAACTTATTTTGTGTTCTCTCCATCAACAATGAATGAACAACACTTATCTCCAATTTTGTAGATGGTCTTGACTATTGATTTCCTTTGGGTTGGTTCCTTTTTTTCTACCTGGATTTCTGGCTTTAGTAATGTCGTCCTGAACATCAAATTTTCTCCTTTCTCTTGTTGAACTTCATTAGCATTATCTCTAATTATAGTCTTATATGTACTCTCACCTCCTTGGATAACACGAGCCTTACTCTCTTTCCTTCTATTAGCATGCAAATTTTATGGGTATTCAAAAGATTTATGCCCTAGTATTTGGAATTTGCAGAAAATCACTAGGGACTTTTCAACCTATCTTCCTGTTATCACCCTGTAATTTTACTATGGTTGCGGTAGGAAGTCACAGGGGTAACCATTTAAAACCAATCTTTAGATTGTAGTCTATTCTTATAGTCAGAGAGGGCTCTCTCTATCTCACAGGGTTATTCACATATACATTTAGCTTAAAACAAGCAGTCAGAAGGCTAGATATTGATAGTAACATGATATTTGCAGATTTAAAGATGGTAAAACAGATAGACAAGAAATACCATTGGGAAATGGAGTCACATCCTGTAAATATTCAAGGGGCTTACAACAATAATGAGTGGTGATTTTCCTATAAAATACGAGGCAACGTCGCTATTATGTTCAGTAAAATTATCTTGAAGTGATGACAAATGGAAATGAAGAAACACCCCATTGAAAACCAGATGCATCTATCAAAGGATGAATCTCTGGGAACACCTTTAGTAGAAATATAACAAGGGCCAGTAACTGAAACAAAGCACCTATCTGTGGATGAATTCTATCACAGTCATTACCAACACATAACAAATATGATTTTTGATGGAAGGAGCGTTATCAAAACGAATTCCTTGCAGACAACCTAGAAATGTATTTGCAAAAACACATACATGAAAATGGAAATACAGGAAACACAAAATGAACAGGAAACAACTTGATGAATCTCAGAAAACTCAGATCATACTTTTCATTAATTTTCCAACAAAATAATAGATCTACAAAACCTGAGCTCTAAGGATTTTGAATGAAAGTTACAACCCTTTCTTCCTCTTTCGAGGATATATTTATAGTGTAAATAGGCTCCCGAGACCAACCTCAAAATAGAACCGAAATCAGTTACAAAAATGGGGATCAAACCCAAATGATCATAAAATCCTAACAACTTCTGATCTGGCGGATTCGCCATGATCACAAAACCAAAACAGGAAATCATGTTGGGGCGCGCATGATGGACAAAAATGGGAAATTGAACACTTGGAAACCATTTCTGCTAGATGAAAACGATGGCTCAGAACCTCCTTCGACGGTCTGCAACAACTTTTCTCCTTCCCTGCATCTTTAACCAACGAAATCATCGTGGACCGTTGATCTTTACCTGCTTAAATCCTGACTGTTCAATGATGTGGCTCTTTAAGATTTCACAGATCTGAAAGGTTGATTTTTCCGTGCTAGTTGGATCAACGAAATCTACCACGACCATAGATCTGATCTTCTTTAAATCTCAACCGTCAAAATATGTCGATCTTTAAGCCATTCCGCAAATTTGAAAAGTGATTTTCCACAAGCATGTTAGATCAATGGAATTCACTTTCGCCACTGATCTACCACCATCAATCCTAGCCCTTGAAACATGCAGGCCTTTAACTGATTCCACAAATCTGGAAATTTATTTTCTTCGTCCAAGTTAGATTGGCGGAATGAAATTGCATCGTAGATCTTCATCCTTCGTTGATCTGAGCTGTTGAATATGCGGGGTATGCCAAGTTCCATATATCGGGAAGTCTAGTTAACTTGTGCACATGTTTCCTTCTTCCGCACCGTCGATCTCGGCAGGATTCATTTTCAGTCGTTGATCTGAGATCAAACTGCAGGTTGCAGAAAGTGGAAGACGGGATCTTGACTTTTCGTAACCAAGACTTCATATTTCTACTTTTCCGTTTCTACTCCTTTCTTTCCGCACCATTGATATGTGCGGGAGCTCTCTGAACTGTTGGATCCTGATTGCAAAAATTAGGATTCTAATTCTCAAGATCAAACTTCTTTGCCTTTTCCTCCCTTCCGCCCCTTTTTCTTTTTGCATCGTTGATCTGTGTGGAAACACCCTGAGCCGTAGATCTGGTGGATCACGGAAGGCAGAAATCAAGATTTGAACATTCGACGAAGTTCGACTTTGATATTTTCACTCCCGTATTTCCGCTTCCGCCTTTTCTTTCCGCATCATTGATTTGTGCGGGATCTCTATGAACCGTTGATATTGCGGATCGCGGAAAGAGGAAGTTTGGGTTTCCAATTTTGCAACTTGAAAATTTACCTTTTCTGCTCTTGGCTTTTTTCCTTCGCCTTTTTTCTTTCCGCACTGTTGATTTGTGTGGGAATTTTCTTGACCGTTGGATCTGGCGGATCGCGGAAAGTGGGACTTCAATTTTTCACGACCAAATTCTTTGTATTTCCATTTTTCGATTTCCGCCCTTTTCGCTCTTTTCTGGACCGTTGATCTTTGTGGACATGCTTTGGGGAGTCAGATCTCGCACTACGGAAAGCAGAAGTTGGTTTTTCCAATTTCGCAACCTAGAAATTTACCTTTTTCGCTTCCGCCTTTTTCTTTCTGCACTATTGATCTTTGCGGACGCGCTTTGGACCGTCGATCTGGCAGATCGTAGAAGGAGGAAGCTCAACCTTTTGTACCCGAAAAACTTTGGGTTTTTGTTTTCCTCCCTTTGCACCTTTCCGCACCCTTGATCTTAGGCGGAAACGTTCTGAGCGATTGGATCTTAGATCGCGGAAAGAAGAAGTTAGGGTTCCACTTTTCATAACCAAATTTTTACTTCTTCCGCACTTTTGCTCCCGATTTTCCTTTGGCAAAAATGATTTTTGGCCCTTTGATCTCTTTTGCGAGTTGGATCTCCACCATCCGTTTTTGCCAAGACCTATCATTGATCGGAGTTTTCATATTAGGCTCATTTATAAGGTCGCGCCAAGTAGTTTTGACCGTCATTAGAGAGAATTTGAGGTAAAAAATGGGCCTCAAAAGGACCAAAATGTACTATAAAAATCAACCAATTACATTTTAGTAGATGACATCATCCCCCATGGTTGAGGTGGCATTGCATGAGTTAAGAATGCTTATTTGTCACATTTTCTATGGTGGATGAAAATCCATAGTTAACCAAGGTAGTGGTACAAGTACTTTTAAGTCATAAAGTGAAGTACTCACAATAAAAGTCATTTCACACTTTCTCATAAAATAATATTATTGTTACTTTCAAGTAAAGTACTCACAATTCACTTTCTCATAAAATAATATTATTGTCATTTTCAAGTAAAGTACTCATAATTCATAAAAATGCCTTTTCACATTTTTTTATAAAATAATATATTGTCATTTTCATGTTTTTTAATTTTAAATTATATATTCACTCAATTGTATTTAATATCATAATGTCAAACAAATATATATATATATATATATATATAATCTTGTACTTTTAAAATAAATTAAAATCATGAATGATATTTATATAAAAAAAATATGTTAGTTACGCATATAAATTAAATTCATTTTTGTTTAATTTTATTTACAAGTTCAAGACAAATAAATGTTAAAGGACAATAATTTTTTGGGAATTTACAATGAATCTTAGTCACATCATTCTAGAGTTATTTTATTAATTTTATTTATAGTCAATTTAGAAAAGTAACTCAACCATGGTTATTTATATTGTGCATAAAAAGTAGTGTAGGAGGTGAGTTGTCATATATACCTACCTCATAAAACCCCTAACTCATAATATTTTAATATATCTTATAATTTTGTAGTACATCTCTTAGGAGGCCCATTTTTGACTTCAAATTCTCTCTAATGTTTGACATTTAGGCTTAGGAATAAGCCTCCCAAGCAACTTCAAACTCCCTTCTGCATACCTCTAGGTCATAAGACATGAAATTTTTTTGACCCTACCCCTCATTTTTACTAGCTTATCCTTCTGCAGAGGAATCTATATGGGTGTATTTGTAAAAATCCTCAAAATTTAGCATAGGTGCTAACAACGGCTCCAACTCGGGGATGCTATCCTCCTCGTGAGGTAGCAAAGAACCATGTAGACCACATGCCTGATCCATTGGGCTGGTCCCCAACTTTCATGAAACATGTGTTGAAAACAAAAAACTGAACAGATACTTAAAAGAAACTAAAAATTTGCTAAAGGAAATGCTCGCCATGTCGAGCTTATTTATTCCTATCTACCCTACTTACTGAACAACAATGCTCAATCAAGTAATTTCTGACTTCCAATGAAGGCAATCAAGCAAATGATCCAATGATTGAGCTCCTTTATCATGCTTGATCATAAATGAAGGACTTCATGGAAACAAGTTATGATGAGAGATCTGATCTTTACTACACACATATAACCCACCATTTCCACTGCAAAGCTTCTCCATATATTTAGCCACTGGATCATGACATCCTGCAAATTTTTTTTTATGTGCTTGTCATGAAAAGGCTGCTCAAATTCTATCTCCACCTACACACTGTCAAACTGCTCTTCAGAAAAATCATGCAAGGAATGCTCATGACAAGTTGTACATGAGACATCAACTCTCTCATTGAAAATGCCAGAATTTAAAACTTGATTGTTTTCATGCATTTCACAGGGAATATATTCAATAAAATCAAGTGAAATAAACTCCTCTTAGCATGAAGAACATGAGGAGATATCCCATTTAGAACCCTCGTCTTCCACGTAGCCATTCCCATATTTATCATATATAACTGGGCTGGAATATTCTTCAAAACTACCACATATAGAGCTTGTAACAAGCTGATTGCATTCTTCTTACAACAAATTGTAACACTCCTCATGTACAACTCTAGGATGATTGTCTTCCTGCTCATAGAAAGGAGGATTGGAATGCAAAGCAGATTCTACTTGTTCTCCCTTCTCATTATCCACTCCTACAAATGCCATGGAATTATTCATATCCTCAAGTTTCTGTGATTGCTTAGAGACTTTTAATCTTTGTCTAAGATATTCAAACGAGGAAAAACTAAATGGAAACCAGTTACCTTCCTCTTGTTGATGGTAATCTTCATCAAGAAAACTAATAGGACCCTCTTCCTATACATCACCTATCTGCTCACCTTCTTGCTCATCATAAAAAGGTGGACTAGAATCCTCTTTGATACCACCATTGACTAGGTTTGAAATAGGCTGATTGCATCCTTCATAAAGCATATTATGTATTTGAAGAAATTGCAACTACGAAAGGGTAACTGCTGATTGAACATGGGAAGCCTCTTCTTGAGCAAAGAAATTGTCTCCTTCTTTAACAAGGTATATCCTGAAATCAATATCATCAAAGTAATGATTTTGATTTTCCATTGGATCTTCTCTTCCCTCCTCAGCAATATAATTATCCAGGAAAGGTAGTCTGATTTGTTGGTCTCCAGGAATCCTTTTATTTCTTGGAGGAGGATGGGGTCTTCTACAGCTCTGGTTTCCTTTATATTGCTCTTGTTCTTCCCTGGGAGGTGTCCTGTTGTCCATAGTGAGTCTCTCCATCAACCTTTCCATGATTTTCATCATCATGTCCATCTTGGCCTCTTGTGAATTAGAGGAAGAGGGCTGTGTGGGTTCTTTTTCCTTTCTTCTTTTCCCCTCTTCTCTCCCTTTTATATCTAGCAGCAGTCAGGTTTATTTATACCTCTATAGCATCATTCATCATATTGGCCAGGGAGGCAGATCTCCTTTCACTCAGCCATAAGGTAAATCCACTATCAAAAGCTTCAACATATTGGAGCTGGGAAGAATCAGGGGGAGCATTAGAGGAAATTTGGGGTCTAAAATGGGCCTTATAAGAAAACGTGCCAAAATAAGTTTTTGTGAGTTGGAATTCAAGAACCAATAGAATTTCAAAAACACAACGAGATATGTCAAAAATACGAACACAAAAAGTAGTTTTTTTCTTTCTTCCTCCAAAATTAATCAATATTATTTTATTATTTTAACTATTATTTTAACTATTATTTTATTATTTTCCTTAGGAGGCCCATTTTAGACCCCAAAATTCCTCTAATGGGATTGAATTGGGCATGGATGGCATTATATACTTTCATAAATTTGCCAGAAAACTCTTGGACAGATTCACTCTCTGTCCTCTTCATGGAATGGGATTGGGACAAACACTCCCTGGGGTTTTTCTTTTTTGCCCATTTATTCCTGAAAGAATATTCAAAATCTTGATAGTTTAGAATGATTTTTTCAGGAAGATCTGTGAACCATTCTCTTGCTTCTCCAGCAAGACTTTGGGAAAACAAATTGACTTTAATATCCTCATGGTCTATTTCCCCCAAGTTCATCCATTCTAAAAACCATTCCAAGTGTTCTTTGGTTGAATATCCCCTCTCCCCTTTAAATTGTTTGAGTTTTTGGGCATATCCCTAGGGGAGGTCATGAAGAACAACAGGGAGAAGTATAGGGGAAAACCTTTTATCATTTCCTGGGATTATAATATGGTTTGCAAGAGGAATTGAAGTAGGTGTGACAGATGGAATGAATGTGCTGCGAGGAACTGCAGAGCTGTGAGGGGATGTAAAACTGGATGATGAAGGCTGCTTAAGCTCTAAAGTGGTGGGAGACAGGGATAGGGCAGTAGGCTGCTATGTGGTAGTGGATCTTAATGAGGCTAATTCGAAGGTAAATAAGTGGCACTCTTGATCAGAAAAGGGTTGGAGATCCCTCCCTCGAGACTCAGAAAAGGATGCGGTATCAACTGTAGCACCATGAGTTTTACAGGGATGATCATTTTTTTTATGTGGCTTGAATGAAGGATCTTGGTCAAAATCATATGTACAAGGTGAAGAAATACCTTCAGTTATTAAAGAAGGATGTACATGGGTAGGTCCATGGCCTTGTTTTGAGTGCAATAAACCATGAGAAATTTCTTTCACAAGCTTAGGAAATGATAGAAAAAATTTACGAGAAAGGATAAGATACCTTGGAGAAGATGCACCCTTGAGTTCCTTATTTTTATTTTTACCATGCATTTCCATGTCTTTACAAGTAGAGTTTCGATAGAAAATTTTGAAAATATTTGCAGCTTTTGGGTTGTTGGTATTCCCAGTGGAGTCACCTACCAAAATATTTGAGTGGAGTTTCCAGAGCATATACAACCAGCACGTGTCTATGACCGGCTGCTCAACCAGGTCGTAGAATTAGGACAATGTCATTTTTCACCAAGGAGGTAATAGTGATTACTCCTCGACAACGACACCAAGGTGTTATCACCCTGTAATTTTCCTATGGTTGCGGTAGGAAGTCACAGGGGTAACCATTTCAAACCAATCTTTAGACTGCAGTCTAGCCTTACAGTCAGAGAGGGCTCTCTCTATGTCACAGGGTTATTCACATATACATTTAGCTTTAAACAAGCAGTCAGAAGGCTATATTTTGATAGTAACAGGATATTTGTAGATTTAAAGATGGCAAAATAGATAGACAAGAAATACCATTGGGAAATGGAGTCACAGCCTGTAAATATTCAAGGGGCTTACAACAATAATAAGTGGTGATTTTCCTATGAAATCTGAGGCAATGTGGCTATTATTTTCAGTCAAATTATATTGAAGTGATGACATATGGAAATGAGGAAAGAGCCCAGTGAAAACCAGAGGCATTTATCAAAGGATGAATATCTGGGAAAACCTTTAGCAAAAATATAACAGTGGGCAGTAACTGAAACAGAGAACCTATCTGTGGATGAATTCTATCACAATCATTACCAACACATAATAAATATTATTTCTGATGAAAGGAGCGTTATCAAAATGAATTCCTTGCACACATCCTAGAAATGTATTGGCAGAGAACACATATATGAAAACAGAAATACATGAAACACAGACTGAACATGAAACAACTTGATGAATCTTAGAAAACTCAAAGCATACTTTTCATTACATCTTTAAAGAAAATTACAGACCTACAAAACCCAAGTGTTAAGGCTTATGAATGAAAGCTCCAACCCTTTCTTCCTCTTTCGAGGGTATATTTATAGTGTAAACAGGATCCTGAGACCTACCTCAAAACAAAGACGAAATCAGTTACAAAAATGGGGATCAAACCTGAATGATCATAAAATCCTAACAACTTTTGATCTGCCGGATTCGCCATGATTACAAAAACAAAACAAGAAAGCATGCTAGGGCGCACATGATGGAAAAAATGGGAAATTGAACACCTGGAAATCACACCTGTTGGATGAAAATGATGGTTTAGAACCTCCTTTGACGGTTTGCAACAACTTTTCTCCTAACCCGCATATTTAACCATTGAAATCATCCTGTATCGTTGATCTTTACCTGCTTAAATCCTGACCGTTCAATGATGTGGCTCTTTAATATTTCACAGATATGAAAGGTTTATTTGTCCGTGCTAGTTGGATCAAGGGAATCTACCACGACCGTAGATCTGATCTTCTTTAAATATCAACCGTTGAAATATACTGATCTTTAAGCCATTCTGCAAATTTGAAAAGTGATTTTCCACGAGCATGTCAGATCATTGGAACCTCTGCCATTGATCTACACCACCGTCAATCCTGGCCCTTGCAGGATTTTAAATAATTCTACAAATATGGAAAGTTATTTTCTTCATGCAAGTTAGATCGGTGGAATGAATTTGCACCGTAGATATTCATCCTCTATTGATATGAGCTGTTGAAAGCTGCGGGGTATACCAAGTTACGCATATTGGGAAGTCTAGTTAACTTGTGCACATGTTCCCTTCTTCTGCACCGTCAATCTCTGCAGGATTTATTTTCAGGTGTTGATCTAAGATCAAGCTGAGGGCTGTGAAAAGAGGAAGAGGAGATCCCAATTTTTCATACCCAAGACTTCATATTTCTGCCTTTCCTCTTTCTCTCCTTTCTTTCTGCACCGTTGATCTGTGCGGGAGCTCTCTGAACCGTCGGATCCTGATCACAGAAATCGAAAATCGGGATTCTAATTCTCAAGATCAAACTTCTTTTCCTTTTTTGCCCTTCTGCCCCTTTTTCTTTCCACACCATTGGTTTGTGCCGAAACGCCCTGAGCCGTAGATCTGAGGGATCACGGAAGGCAGAAATCAGGATTTGAACTTTCGACAAAGTTCGATTTTGATCTTTTCGCTCCTGACTTTCTCCTTCTGCCTTTTCTTTCCACACCGTCGATTTGTGCAGGATATCTATGAACCGTTGATCTTGCAGATCGCGAAAAGAGGAAGTTGGGTTTTCTAATGTTGCAACCCATAAATTTACCTTTTCCGCTCTCGAATTTCTGCCTTCGCCTTTTTTCTTTCTGCACCGTTGATCTGCGCAGGAATTTTCCTGACCGTTGGATCTGGCGGATCGTGGAAAGCAGGACTTCAACTTTTCATGACCAAATTCTTTGTATTTTCATTTTCCAATTTTCACCCTTTCCGCTCTTTTTTCGGACCATTGATCTTTGTGGACGCGCTTTGGACCGTCGGATCTCAGACTGAAGAAAACAAAAGTCGGGGTTTCCAATTTTGCAACCCAAAAATTTACCTTTTCCGCTTCCGCCTTTTTCTTTTCGCACTGTTGATCTTTGCAGACATGCTTTGGATCGTCTATCTGTTGGATCGTGGAAGGTGGAAGCTCAACCTTTTAAGGGAAAATTATTATGTTTTTCGACTTCCGATCTCCACTCCTCTACTCTTTTTTGGACCGTTGATCTTTGCGGATGCGCTCTGATCTGTCAATCTGGCGGATCCCGAAAGGCAGAAGCTCAACCTTTTGTACCCGAAAACCTTGGGTTTCCATTTTCCTCCCTTTGCACCTTTCCGCCCCATTGATCTTAGGCGAAAACGTTCTGAGCCGTCGTATCGTGGAAGGCAGAAGTCAGGGTTCCACTTTTCATAACCAAATTTTTACTTCTTATGTAGTTCTACTCCCAATTTTCCTTTGGCGAATTTTTTTTTGGCCCTTTGATTTCTTTTGCGGGTTGGATCTCCATAGCTCGTTTTTGCTAAGACCTATCCTTGATTGGATTTTTCATATTAGGTTCATTTGTAAGGTCGTGCCTAAGGATTTTTGACTGTTTTGACATTCAGGGTTAGGAATAAGCCTCCCAAGTAACTTCAAACCCCCTTTTGCATACCTCTAGGTCATAAGACATGAAACGTTTTTGACCCTACCCCTCATTTTTACCGGCTTATCCTTCTGCAGAGGGATCTATATGGGTGTATCTATAAAAATTCTCAAAATTTAGCATAGGTTCTAACACTTGCTCTAAATATTTATCCCTCAGAGGTTCATCTACATGTAAAGGCTTAATTACTCCTCCCAAATATTTGTTCCAAAACATTCTCACTATTGTCTTCCTCATTCTTAACTCCACTACTTTTTCCTCTTCTAGACATGCCTTTACCTTTACTTATTCCATTCAACTCATCTTGAATGGAATACCTTATGTCATTTATATGCCTAGCCACAACTCTCCATTTCACCACTATTCCTAGATCTAATAGACAATTTATAAAATTCCTTTACATACATATATTTTTGCCTAAGGTTTTGTAGCTTCCTATATAAATTTAGAGTATAGTCAACATGTAGAAATTTACCATTTACTTTTGCCACCATTTTGTCACATGTCTTGATTTTATCTTTGTCTTTCGTTTCCTTTTCAACTTCACAATGTCTCGCCATAAGGATGCATGTATTTGTAGCTTCATGTAGGCCATCTCCACTCTCTTAAGGTCTTCAAGTTTCTCCATATCATATAAATTTTCCATGTATTTTATTCAGTGAATTAACTCTTCTTGGTTCAAGATCCTTGAACAAGTAGGGGTTTCCAACTTTATTTTTTCTCTTAAATATGTCAAGGTTTCCTTTAAATTTTGGGTTGCCTTTAAATTTTTCCTGATTTTTGCAATCTCTTGTTCTATTTCCTTAAGCAATTCTGGCCCAAGTACAATTCTGTTCACTGAATTATCCCAAGTCACTAGTATCTTGCACTTTCTGCCATACAAAGATTCAAATGGACTCATGCCCAATGAAGCTTGCTACCCATTTTTATATGTAAATGATGATGATGATTTCATCACATTTTTCAGGTATTTCTTGTTTTTGGGGTAGCGGGGTCCGTCAAAAGTATGCAGAGTGGGTACTCGTTGGATGCAGAATTTAATTTCTCATCCAGGGATCTCTCCCGATCGAAATTTGAGTAAAAACACAAGGAGATATGTCGAAAATACAAACAAAAAAAGTATTTTTTTTACGATACCTATCCCAAAATTTATATTAAAAAATTGTTTAAGAGCTATACGGTATGTCAAATTTAAAGCAATTTCATTGGCTAACACATGATGACATGGAATTTGAATTATGGTTAAAAGGCCCATTTTGAGTTGAAATTTCCTCTAATGTGAATCCTCAGCTACCTTTTGTCCTCTGTTCTTCAATCATTAATTTCTTCTAGAACTTGAATGAGGCAGTTGATGCCTTGGGAAGAGCAAGGAATGACAGTCTGATTGCTTGATTGAGCAAGCCTGCAAGTCTGCATTCTGGGAAGCCACATTCTTTCTTCTGCAACAAGGAAGCACGTGATGCGTGCAAGTCCGTCCTTTATCCCAGACACAAGAAGGTTTTGTTATCCCTGAGTGTCATGGTTGTTCATTATTCCCGACCATTCTGCTCATTTATCCATTCGATCATTCAGATCAGTTGGGTCATGCGCATTGTTGGTGGTTCATGACCCTGAGATGCGAAAGGTTGGTTCAACTGTGTTTCGCCGAGGGAATGGGTAGTGGAGATCTCTCGATTTTATGAGAGTGTGGCCCTCTGTAGTTTCCCCAGTGTCGTTGTTTAGTGGTTCATTGTTTAGAACAATTGTCTTACTCTCATGATTCGCGGAAGGTCTTTCCACAGTGGTATCCTCTTTTACAGAATGAGTGGACCTTGTTTTGGTTGCGTTTCCTTATGGTTTATTGTGATGTGCATCCATGTTTTGGTATGAAAGACTAAGGAGTGGAACATGCCATAATTGGCTGATAAATATAGTGAAGAGAAGAACCACACATACATATTAAGAGGGGTTGGCAGATCCTTTATGCACACCTGGAAGAGCACTAGAAGGGAAGGTATGGCCTAAGGGAACTATGTAGCAGTGAAGGGAATACTTCCTTGTGTTGGGTGGTGTAGGAATTGTGGATGCCAGGCTAGATCTTGTGTAGGTGTCCATAGCTCTGTGGTTGAGCTCATTGGCTTAGAAATTCTACCTTTCCATTGCCTTAGCATACTGAGAACCCATCTGTTAGTTGGTTTGATTGTGTTTTGATGTGAATGTTGGCTTGGATGAGTAAGCCCAAGGAACCCATATGTTATTGGCTTGTTTCATTAGTATCCTATGAAAACCAATTGTATATTGGCTTGGTTGGATGGTCTGTGAAACCCAGCTGTGTGTTGGATTGACTGTGTGAGTTATGATTTGGCTGTGTGTAACCCTGTTGTTTCCCTAGTTCCTTGTTGAAATCATGCCCAACTCGGGGGTGGCAGTGTGTTCAGATATTAATGAATACACTGGCCTATGGTTTGGTGGAACGTTGCAATGACATAGCTAGTTGCAGAACCTCTTAATTATCAAGATAAGTATCTGTGTTATGCTTGCTTATTCCATCCATTTTCTTATGACTTATTATGATCATGTTGAATGCTTATTGATGGTTAAGTAGAAGTTTACTTTTGTTATGTTTTCCTGTATTTTATTGCTGTACATGCCTTGTGCTTTTGCAATGCATTTTCCTAAGTTCATGGAGTCTAGAAGCCTGTTACAGGTCCAAAAATGCAGCTAAGGTAAGAATTGTTGAGTTTTCACCCCTTGGAATCCGCCTGTTGAAGGTGGAAGGTGGAAACCATAAGAGGAAAAGATGAACATGAAATAATTGTTGTGTTTTTGCACCCCAGAATCTTCTTGCGAAAGGTGCGAGGCAGAAAGGGCAGTTGAAAACAAGGTAGAAAGTGGTTTTTTCTATTCCCGAAGTCCGAGGTCGGAAGGCGGAAGTCAGAAGCATAGAAGGATTCTAAGGCAAAAAGATAACTTTCCAATTTCCAAGTTCCGAGGTTGGAAAGGCGAAAAGTGGAAGTCGGAAGTGTAGGTAATGTTAAGGTCGAAAGTTATTTCCCGATTTTCGAGTTTTTTAGCAGAAAGGCGGAAGTTGGAAGTGCAAAAGGATTCTAAGGAAAAAAGATAACTTTTTGATTTCCGAGTTCCAAGGACGGAAAGGAGGAGAGCAGAAGTTGGAAATGTAGGAAAGGTTAAGGTCAAAAGTTGTTTCCCAATTTTCGAGTTCCACAATGGAAAGGCGGAAGTTGGAAGGTGAAAAGTGGATAAAGGATTCCACCGTTTATTATGTTTCCGATTTCCGATTTTCGAGGTTGGAAAGGAGGAAAGCGGAAGTGCGAAAGGCGGAAGGAGGAAGAGTCGTTAAGTGTTTCCATCGCATATTATGTTTATGATTCTTGATGTCTGAGGCCAGAAAGACAGAAATAAGAAGTGCAAAAGGCAGAAGGAGTAAGAGTCGTTAAGTGTTTCCATCGCATATTATGTTTTCGATTCCCGATTTCCGAGATCGGAAAGGCAGAAAGAGGAGGTGCAGAAGGAGAAATAGCCATGAAGTGTTTCCGTTGAAAATTGAGTTTTCGATTCCCGATTTCTGAGGTCGAAAGGGCGGAAGGTAGAAGTGTAAAAGACGGAAGGCAGAAGTGTAGAAGACAGAATGTGGAAGAGTGTTTAAATGTTTCCTTCGCACATTATGTTTCCGATTTCAGATTTTCAATTTTCGAGGTCGTAAGGATAGAAAGCGGAAGTGCGAAACATGAAGTGTGGAAAGGATAGGTCCAGTGCGGAAATGATCATTCTGGTCACAAAAGGGATCTGTCAAGGGTAGAACGACTGTTACCGTGGTTTCTAATCTTGAGAATGAAGGTTGAAGTGTGTGTTAACATCCATGCCCTATGTTTCGAAGGAGACTAAATGTTATTGAAGTAAAAATTTTAATTTATCCGCATTATGGGGTCTGGGGACGTTACAGTTTGGTATCAGAGCTGCGGGTTGCAACATTGGGACTCGATGGGTCAGTATGAGTAGTTAAAAGAGATAAGAGTACCCTCTAATACCAACATTGTAGCACACTACAATTTGGTATCAGAGTTGCTAGTTGCAACGTTAGGACCTAAATGGGCCAAGTTGAACAATTAACAGAGCTGTTCGTGATAGTAGGTAAATGTTTTTAATTCTTAAATTACTATGCAACTAAAAAATGATGTTGTTAACACATTTTGCAGAGTCATAGTGCATACTAGAAGAAGTGGTTTTTTGGCTCAGCCATGAGAAACTATGGCATAAATGATGCGTAGAGTCCCTATGAGCATGAGGAAGATTCTATGGGGTAAAATGCCAAAGTTGGAAATGTTGATACAGAGTAATGGCAGAAGGTTTCAAGAAACTCTGCCAGACATTGCAACCACCATGAGAAGCTTAAGGGTGGAGATACAAAGTTACAGGGCAGATAATGAAAGGCTGGTTAAGGCTCAGGAAGAGAAAAATCAGCTGAATGCAACCATGCTGCAGAGTTTGACAGACATCTAGAGGCAGATGAACTTTGAGCATCGTGTAGTAAATATGGAAGGAAGTAAAAGCAATGCAAGAAGAATGAAGAGACCTTCTAGTGGGTCTTTTGACTATGAAGGATCCAATGGGGATTAAAGTTTGTCATCTCACTTTTTCTTATTTTAATAAAAAAAGAGGCGCTACCAGAATAGCTCACGTGATGAATTCAAGAAGGCTAAGCCTCTTACTTTTGATGGTGAGGTAAAGAAAGGTCAAGAAGTTGAAGCTTCGCTTTTTGGGATGAGAAATTTTTTCCAAGTCTATGACTACTCTTGAAATATGAAGGCTAGGGTATCCATATTCAATTTGACTGGAAGAGCATCCATATGGTGGAAACACTTCAAGCAAGTGAAGAAGATTAGGCAAAGGAAGATTGTGTGGAAGCAGTTCTAAAATTTTATCAGGCAGAAGTACCTCTCTGATAGGTACTATGATGGTAATATTAAATAATTCCACGAGCTGAGATTGGGGAAGCTGACCATGGAAGAGTATGCAAATAAGTTCTTGGAGATGTTAAGGTATGTCAGGTACATCCAGGATGAGAAAGTAAAAATTCAGCGTTTTCTGAGTGGGCTACCTCAAGCATACATAGAAAAAATTGAGTTTGATGAGCCTAGAACTTTGGAAGAAGCCATAAGGAAAGCTAAGTATTGCTATGAGAAAAGAAAGGGATTACCATAAGGCTTCGAAGGACAAAAAGAATGAGAATTTTGACCAAATGAAGAAAGGTTTTAAACCTTCTAACTTCAGGAATCGACATAAGCAACCATCACAAGCTGTGAAACAGCCAGCTAAAGTGATGGGGGAAAAGCTAAGAAATCCTAAAGAAATCAGAGAACCTCTCCAATGTTGGATATGTGGAGGACCCCATCTACGCAGGAATTGTCCACTTGAGAATGGGAATGTAAGGCGAGCTAACAAAATTCAAGAAGCTGAGACAGTGGGTCAAGTAGCCAGGACTGTCCCTAGGATTTATGTAGTGCTGGAGGACCACCAGGAAGATCATCAGTCCACTGTGATTGAAGTTGCAAGTAAGATTGCTAAGAAATATGTTTTTTTTTATTGACCCTGGATCTAATCACAATTATATTACTCCTATATTAGTTGAGATTTGTGCTTTTAATAAGTTGAAGCATAACAAGTCATAGTTAGTTCAGCTAACCACTGGGACTAAGAGAAAGGTCAATGAAGTGGTAGAAAAATGTCCATTGGTTATGAATGGGATAGTCACTTGTGTAGATCTAAATGTTCTACCACTTGGTTCCTATGATGTTCTCATTGGAATGGATTGTTTGGAAGCACACAGAGTCAAGCTTGTCTGTTATGATAAGAATTTTGAATGCATAGATGAAGAAGGAAGCCTAAGGGTTGCAAGAGGAATTCCAAAGGTGATCTATGTTAGGAATATTTCAGCCATGCAACTAAAGAAGTTATGTAGGAAAGGTTGCAGAGTGTATGCAACTCATGTGTTGGAGGCAACAGAGAATGAAACTCCTAGGTTGGAGGATTTTCATGTGTTGCAGGAATTCAAGGATTTTTTTACTGATGAAATTCCAGGGATTTCTCCAAAGAGTGATATTGATTTCACAATTGAAATTGTGTCAAGAGAATCACAAGTGTCCAAGACACCCTATAAGATGAGTACACTAGAAATGCTAGAGATGAATATGCAGCTGCAAGAGTTGTTGGAGAAGAAGTATATCAGGCCGAGTGTGTCTCCTTGGGGAGCACTAGTTCTGTTTGTGAAAAAGAAAGATGGTACACTTAGGCTGTGTATTGATTAAAGATAGTTGAAAAAGGTCACCATGAAGATTAAATACCCTTTTCCTAGGATTGATGACCTCTTTGGTCAAGTGAGAGGAGCAAAGGTATTTTCCAAGATTGACTTAAGGTCTGGTTACCATCAGGTAATAATCAAGGATGAAGACATTAATACGACAACCTTCCGAACAAGGTATGGAAACTATGAGTTTGTAGTGGTACCATTTGGTCTCAGAAATGCACTAGCTACATTTATGTTCCTTATGAACAATGTTTTCAACAGGTATCTAGACAAGTTTGTTTTTGTCTTCCTTGATGACATTCTCATTTATTCTAAGAGTGAGGAAGGGCGTGAAGAACATCTGAGATTGATATTGCAATTGCTCAGAGAGCATAAGATGTATGCAAAGTTGAGCAAGTGTGACTTCTATAAATATAGAATTCATCATTTGGGACACATCATCTCAGATGAGGGCATATCTGGAGACCCTGAGAAGATTGAAGCTATTATGAATTGGCCAACCCCAAGAAATGTGATAGATGTAATATCTTTAATGGGCCTTGCAGGTTACTACAAGATATTCATTGAAGGATTCTCCTAGGTTGCACATTCCACACTTCTTTGCAAAGTGTGAAGAAAGCTTCCAGCAGTTGAAGAATATTGTCACAAGTGCACCAGTATTGAAGATTGCAGACCCATGAAAAAACCTTGTGGTGTGTACTGATGCATGTGGTCAAGGAATTGGAGGAGTTCTTGTGCAAGACAACCACGTGGTATGTTATGAGTCAATAAAGTTGAAGGATCATGAGAAGAGCTATGCCACTCATGATTTAGAACTTGCAGCCAACTCTAAATGCTAGGAAAGATAGATGGCTGGAGTTTTTATGTGAGTTTGATTTTGAAATCAAACACATAAAAGGAAAATAAAACAAAGTGGTTGATGCACTCAACAGGAAGGTGCATGAAATGCATGTGGCATCTCTTAGTATTTTTCCAATCAGATTTGAGACAACAAATTGTTAATCATACTGTTGAAGATGAAATGTATGTGTAGATCAAGGACAAATTGCAGCAGCAAAGTCTTGAGAAGAGGTATGAGGGATATAATTTGGAATAATATGGACTTCTTACTTACAGGAACATAATTTATATTCCAGGTGTAGCATAATTGAGGAGAATTGTTATGGATGAGATCCATCAAGCTACATATTCTGGTCATGCAGGATATCAGAAGATAATTGCTACAGCCAGAAAGAAGTATTTTTGGCCACATATGAAGAAGGACAATGCTGAGTATATTACAAAGTGCATGAAATGTCAACATATGAAGGTTGAGCATCAACACCCAACTGATTTATTGCAGCCTTTTCCAATCCTAGAATGGAAATGAAAAGTGATTTCCATGGATTTCATTACAGGATTTCCAATGCCTTGGAGACAACATGATTCCATCATGGTTGTGGTGGACAAGTTGACAAATGCAACACAGTTTATACTAGTCAAGTTCACTTATAAGACTAATGCTATTGCAAAAATTCATGAAGGAGATTTTCAAATTGTATGGCTTTCCTAAGGCAATAGTCTCTGATAGTGATCCTAAGTTCACTTCCAACTTTTGGAAGGGTTTGTTTTCATATTTGGGTATCAAGTTGAACCTCAACACTTCCTACCATTCTCAAACCGATGGACAGATAGAGAGAATGAATCAAGTGCTTGAACACATGCTTTACATGTATGTGATGGACAAACCATCCAAGTGGGAGGATTATTTACACTTGGTAGATTTTTCTTATAATAATGGACAACAAGCATCCTTGAGGATGATTCCATATGAAGCCTTGTATGGAAGAAGGTGTAGGACACCTTTGACATGGGATAATCTAGTGAACAGGATTGTACTTGTTCCAGAATTTCTCAAGGAGATTGAGCAGGAG
The DNA here is from genome assembly GCA_001517045.1 of Pseudotsuga menziesii. Classification (NCBI taxonomy): domain Eukaryota; kingdom Viridiplantae; phylum Streptophyta; class Pinopsida; order Pinales; family Pinaceae; genus Pseudotsuga; species Pseudotsuga menziesii. Next base: position 436,962 of record LPNX010847969.1, read on the forward strand.
GTTGCAAAGAGCAGGAAGAATATGAAAGAAGCCCAGGACAGATAGAAAAGCTATGCAGATAAGCATAGGGTGGACAGAGAGTTTAGTGTTGGGGATCATGTTTACCTCAGAGTGAGGGCAAGGAATATTTCCTTGAATATTGGAAGTTGTGCCAAGCTGTCTCCTAGATACTATGGGCCGTTTGAAGTGCTTGAAATAATAGGGCAAGTTGCATATATAAATGCATTTACTGTTAGCACTAGGGCTCATAATGTTTTTCATATTTCTTTGCTTAATAAATATGTACATGATTCTAACAAGGTGATTGATTGGGATGTGATTCAGGTGGAACCTGAGGGAGAGTTCCAAACTGAGCCACTGTGCATCCTGAATAGGAAGGTCATAGTGCTCCAGAATCGAGTTGTTGGACAGGTAAAGGTCCAATGGGAACGCTACACTCTTGAAGAGGATAAATGGGAGCTGGAGTATTCCATGAGATTGACACATCCATTTTTGTTTAATTTTGCAGATCACCGGGGGTGGTTCCAGCGTAGCATTTTTGTTTAAGTTTCTAAAGAACTGTGGAGAGTGCTGTTGTAAGGGGGAGGGGATTGTAATACCCCAGTTTTGATCCCATGGTATTTAATTGTACATGATGTATGCATTGTGATTAAATCGTGGCGAGGATCTCAAGGCAAAGGCCCTGCCATTGATGGATGTTTTGTGGATAGGTGATGTCACATACCCTAGATTGCAAAAACATTTTAGGTTTGAGAAGACATTATGCTTTAATTTTATTGTAAAGTTTGTAATTATTGACCAAGTAGGGTCAATGATGATTTTATTTAATTGCTAAATATTTTATTAATTAAGAAATAAAAGATGAGACAACAACTTAAGGAGTCTTTTAAATGAGTGTCTACTGGACACATGGTGGAATAGGCTAGGTTGAGAGTAGATTGACAATTGGAAACATCCTCAAACTACTTCTAGCTGTTGCAGGAGGAAACTTCCCTATTTTTGTGGTCATGTTCCGCAAGAAAGTGGAACAAGAGCAGGTGGCTCATTAAGTGAAAAACTGACCCAAAAGACCTAGGCATGCTGATAAAACTACACATTGAATTTAGCTGAGGCTGTTCAATCTTTACTTGTGAAATTTCCGAGTGAAATTTGTGCACAAGAAATTCGATGGAGGGGAAAGGCAGAAGTGTTTGAGTGGGAAAGTGTTGATTTACGGAACTAGTGCAGCTGTTTTGGTTGAGTTCTTACTACTACAGGCATAAGTTTTACTGCTGATTACTTTGTGGAGTTGCAAGGGTTTCTTAGCCCATTCTCTCACCTAGTGTTTTCAACCAGGTGGACCAGTAGATAGGATTGGGGGCCTTAAGATTTGCAGCTCAGTTGTCTTCAGGAATTGGTTGGGTGGAGCGGGCTCCTTAGGCTGTTGTCCCCTCGGCTATATTACCGGGTTCTAAATGCTATTTAGTTTTCTCTATGCAAGCATAGTAAATGGACTATGTGAATTTAGGAGTTGATGTTTATATATGACTGATTCATTTGTTTTTAAAAATTAGATAGATAAATCTCTTATTGTTCAAAGATAGATAAATTCAGGTTAAATATGTATTAGAATAAATGATTAGGGTTAGTTTAAATTTACTGATGAATGAATTACATGAGTGTATTTTTCCACACCTCCGAGGAGGTAGTACTCTAGTACAATAGGTGAAATTAAGTTTGATGAATAAATCAAAACAAGATGTGTAGGAATCTGATTATTTTATTTTCTACTATTAATCTTTATAAATGTTTAAAAGAAAGATTCCTCTATTTCAAAAGTTTCATTAGTTAAATACAACTCTTTAATTTATAACCATAAATTACCTTTAAAGAATGTTTTCAAAAGTTTCATTAGTTAAATATAGCTGTTTAATTTATAACCATAAAGTACCTTAAAAGAATGTTTACTAAAAACTAGTACAAAGTTTCTACATAACTATCTTTAAGGCTTAACCTAATATATACACATATAATTATTAACTAATAAAGAATAGAAAAATAATGTAAATGGAGCAACTTTAGGTTAAATAAACAGTATAATGAAATTGTAGTATAATTATTAACTGATTATTTATTTTCTACTGTTAATCTTTATAGAAATGTTTAAAAGAAAGATTCCTCTATTTCATAAGTTTCAATAGTTACTTTTTAATTTATAACCATAAAGTACCTTAAAAGAATGTTTTCAAAAGTTTCATTAGTTAAATACAACTCTTTAATTGATAACCATAAAGTACCTTAAAAGAATGTTTACTAAAAACCAATACACAGTTTGTAACTGGGTTCTTTTTAACACAGTAAAAATAACTATCTTTAAGGCTTAACCTAATATATATACATATAATTATTAACTAATAAAGAATAGAAAAATAATGTAAATGGAGCAACTTTAGGTTATATAAACAGTATAATGAAATTGTAGTAATAATTTAGGTTTTACAAATAACAAATACGTAATTGCACTAATACTGTAAATAAAACATCAAATATCAAATAATTAATGGTAAACACAACAAAACAATGCAGAGTATAAATAAAAATGATAATACTATAATTTTTCTTGGGTCTAAACCCTAAATAAGAAAACCTGTCAAAAACCAAGTTGTTATATTCCCTTCAAAGCATAGCATTCCTCCAAACCTTCACTATTTTCAAATCCTCAATAATAATTGCCCGAAATTAAATTAAATTTATACATAAAATATAATCTATATAATACATATAAAATAAATAAAGTAAAAAGAATTTAATTTTAAATTATTCAAAACCTTTATACACACTTTTACCCTGGTCACAAAGCCAAACCTGGTAACCAAAGGGGCTGTTTATTTATTTATTTTAATAAGTAAATACAAATCGTTCTAGTAAAGAAAATCTAAGAATCAACCTCCACATATAATTCTTTTATATATTATTTACAAATTAAAAACACAAATCGAATTTATGGATTTTTTACTACACAGTAATCCATTATCTTCCATCATAAAACCCTTTAACCAAATACAGGTAAGAACAACAAAAAAGATTTTTATTAATTTGTCATTATAGACTCAAATTGTAAAAACTGTATCATATAAGAACCCAACAGTCTAAGTCTTTAGAAGACTTCCTACAACACGGCTTGTTACCAAACTCTTTTCCTTCAACACAGTCGAGTTTTTAAAGATAAATCAAAACTTATAAGTTTGCAAACCATGTATGCATATTTACAATCTAACACAACAGAGCTACGACCGAATGGATTTTACAAGTAATTATTTAAACCAACAAGTCACGACCACCATAGCTAGCAAAACCCTACTCATCGCCGAAGGAGAAACCCCAGGTGGTAAGGTCGAGGCTTACCAAGTCTCTTGTGCAATAAGCTTTCAGTTCGAAAAACTCGTAGTTCTTCCGGGAAATATCTTTCATTCTGTGATGGGAGGATGAGTTGCAGCCGTAGCCAAGCCTGCACAAATCAAAGCATTCGCATTAAGATCTTAAAAAAAAAAACCTTCTCATTGTAAACAGAAATAGAATTTGCAGAAATGGAAGCAATTACCTTTCATTCACAGCCGCAGTATGGATTTCTTGATCCCACTGAAAACCTTGGTGAAGGAACCGTAGAATCTGGCCACCAAATAAGAGAACTCTCATCTCATGACCATGGCACAAAGCTAGAAAACAGTTTTGTAAATGCCACAAACAAAAGCTAAGTTTTTACTGATAACTCGAACCAGGAAGACCTCGGACGAAAGATGGAAGACCACGGATGAGAGCTGTCTCTGTAGCCACTCTACGAAGCAAAACGAGTATAAATTCAACTGAAAAATGGTTTTTACACTCTCATCTTCAACGATGGCCACACAGGCCCATGCAGTTGCGAGCCTGTCAGCTCTGCACTCTAGCAATGAAAAAGATGGAGAATCATGCGAGATTTTAGGTATGGGCTGACTTATAGCTAGGGTTTACATATTCAAAACCCTATCCAACAAACTCACCACACATGGATTCCACTAAGAAACAAATCATATGGGTTTTGATATGAGTTTCTCTATAGTCCCGAATGGAATTGTTAAACCTGCTATACAAGCATACGTTAAATGCTAATACTATGCTGATATTATTATATTGTATACTTTTTCACATACACACGTTGAATACTTTGGTAAATATCATTACTATACTTTGCATCTATCATTATTTTCACATATGCATATGTTCACTCTTAAACCTATGACAATACCTAGACATATGTTGTTACTTGTTTATGTTAACATCATAGCATATGTAATACAATTTCATATGTAAATACTTTGGTAAAAGTAATAAAGGTATTGCAAGATTTAGTTTATAGAATTTTCATTCTATAATGTTGCATGTAGGATTAGGATCTAATATACGAATGAAAGGATAAATATAATATTTACAGGTTATAATCATAGTTAGGATAAAGACATATGATTCTATTTTTGCTTGTATTTCTAAGCACTTATACCTTTAAATACCAAAATATAGGCAAACATTATGTCCTTAAGCCTAGAATAAGAAGTTAAAAACTTAGACCTCAAACGTTTTGCAATAACATAACAAATTCAAGAATTGTAAAGGAAACAGGTTTAGCAATACCTTCATTACTCAAAGCCTTAAATTAAATAAATATTCTATCATTTTACTTTTGCAAGTTGAGATAATTAATCTCGATCATGAAATTGGAAACAAAACGTTTTACTTATAAAAAAACCTGTACAAGAATCATCATTTCACTACATTAGCTTCAATAAGCTAATTAAGCCCCAACAAAACTAGAAAGTTCCTTCAGTAAGCAAGAAACAAACTTTAGTACCTTGCACTCACAATTAAATAAACAATTGATTTCAACACTTACTACGTCAGACCATTTACATTCTAGATTGATATTCATTACTAATTTTGGAAGGCAGTTAGTAAAGAAAGTACTATAGAAATTAATAAATGAATTTGTTTTAGTATCTAGATTAGACCTTTTAGAATGTAAATTGTTAGCAATTAAGTTACTCTCTTAAGTGATGATTTGTAAACATTAACTGTTGCAAGAAAAATTTTAAATTTTTATGAAATTTTGGGGTTTTATAGGTGATCAAGGTAGATACCTATGGTTTTGGTGCTAAGTCAAGAACAATATATATATTTTGATATATCTTGTAATATGCAATTAATATAATACCACAGCTAGCTATGGGAATCCAAACGTGAAAGAGATGGGGGCATGATTTCATAAGGGATAGGGAGGGGAGTTAGTCAAACCCCATGATCCAATAGGGTGTGACCATATGTCAATGGGGAAATCCATGAATCCTCAACTATCTTTTTCCCTTTGTCCTCAATCATTAATTTATTCTAGAAGTTGGATGAGGAAGTTAATGCCTTTGGCAGAGCAAGGCATGACAATCTGATTGCTTGACTAAGAAATCCTACAAGTCTGCAATCTCGGAAGCCACATTCTTTATTCTGCAGCAAGGAAGCACGTGATGCATGTGAGTCTGTCCTTTCTCCCAGACGCAAGAAGGTTTTGTTATCCCTGAGTGTCGTGGTTGTTCATTATTCTAAACCATTCTGTTCATTCATATTAGTTGGGTCATGTGCATTGTTGGTGGTTCACGACCTTGAGACGCGGAAGGTTGGTTCAGCTGTGTTTGGCTGAGGGAATGGGCAGTGGATATCTCTCTATTTTATGAGAGTGTGGCCCTCTGTAGTTTCCCCAGTGCTGTTGTTCAATGGTTCATTGTTTAGAATGACTGTCTTACTCTCCTGAGTCGCAGAAGGTGTTTCTGCAGTGGTATCCTCTTTTACAGAATGAGTGGAGCTTGTTTTGGTTGTGTTTCCGTGTGGTTTTCTATGATGTGCATCTTTGTTTTGGTATGAAATAATTAGGATTGGAAGAGGCCATAATTGGATGATAAATCTAGTGAAGAGAGGAACCACACAAACATATCAAGAGGGGCTGGCAGATCCTTTATGCACACCTGGAAGACCACTAGAAGGGAAGGTATGGCCTGAGGGAACTGTGTAGCAGTGAAGGGAATACTTCCTTGTGTTGGGTGGTGTAGGAATTGTGGAGGCCAGGACAGATCTTGTGTAGGTGTCCATAGTTTCGTGGTTGAGCTCACTAGCTTAACAATTCTACCTTTCCATTTCCTTAGCAGTCTGAGAACCCATCTGTTAGTTGGTCTGACTGCGTTTTGATGTGAATGTTGGCTTAACTGAGTAAGCCCAAGGAAACCATATGTTATTGGCTTGTTTCCTTAGTATCCTGTGAATCCCAATTGTCTATTGGCTTGGCTGGACGGTCTATGAAACCTGGCTGTGTGTTGGCTTGGCTATGTGAGTTATGATTTGGATGTGTGTAAGCCTGTTGCTTCCCTAGCTCCTTGTGGAAATCATGCCCAGTTCAGGGGTGGAAGTGTGTTGATATATTAATCAACACACTGTCCTAAGGTTGGGTGGAATATTGCAACGACATAGCTAGTTGCAGAACCACTTAATCATCAAGATAAGTATCTATGTTATGCTTGTTTAGTCCATGTATTAGCTTATGAATTATTATGATCATGTTGAATGCTTATTGATGGTTAAGTAGAAGCTTACTTCTGTTATGTTTTCCTGCATTTTACTTTTGTACATGCCTTGTGTTTTTGCAATGCATTTTCCTAAGTTCATGGAGGCTAGAATCCTGTTATGGGGCTAAAAATGCAGCTAAGGTAAGAATTCTTGAGATTCCACCCATTGGAATCCATGTGCGGAAGGTGAAAGGTGGAAACCGTAAAAGGAAATGTTGAACATGGAAGAATTGTTGTGTTTTCGCACCCTAGAATCCTCCTTCGAAAGGTGGAAGGAGGGAGGTGGAAAGGGAAGGTGAAAAAAGGCAGAAAGTGGGTTTTCCAATTCCTGAAGTCCAAGGTCAGAAGGTGGAAGTCAGAAGTGCAGAAGGATTCTAAGGAAAAAATATAACTTTCTAATTTTCAAGTTTTGAGGTCGGAAAGGCGGAGAGAAGAAGTCGGAAGTGTAGGAAAGGTTAAGGTTGAAAGTTGTTTCCCGATTTTTGAGTTCCACAACATAAAGGCGGAAGGTGGATAAAGGATTCCGCTATTTATTATGTTTTTGATTTTTGATTTTCAAGGTCCGAAAGGTGAAAAGAGGAAGTACGGAATGTGAAAGAGCCGTTAAGTGTTTCCGTCACATATTATGTTTCTGATTCCCTATTTCCGAGGTTGGAAAGGCAGAAAGTGGAAGTGTGGAAGGCGGAAAGAAGAAGAGCCATTAAGTGTTTCCGTTGCATAGTATGTTTCTGATTCTTGATTTTCGAGGTTGAAAAGGTGGAAAGTGAAAGTGAAGAAGGTGGAAGGCGGAAGAGTCGTGAGGTGTTTCTGTCGCACATTGAGTTTCTGATTCTTGATGTCTGAGGTCGGAATGGTGGAAGTGCAGAAGGGAGAAGGAAAAAGACTATTTAAATGTTTCCTTTGCACATTATGTTTCCGATTTCCGAACGCAAAGTGCAGAAAGGACAGGTCCGGTGCGGAAATGATCATTGTGGTCATAGAAGGGATCTGTCAAGGGTGGAACGACTGTTATAGTAGTTTCTAAGCCTGATAATGCAGGTTGAAGTGTGTGTTAATGTCCATTCCCTATGTTTCGAAGGAGAACATAGGTTCTTGGAGTAAAAAATTTAATTTATTTGCATTATGGAGTATGGGGACGTTACAGAGAAAAATATCCTTAAATTCTTGTAGCACATGATAGTCCTCCAATTTGGTAATTTCAATTTATATTTTATCCAAAACATGGGCTGCATACAATTACCAACCTTTTCTTTAGTTGCATGTTTGAAATTTTCCTAATATAAACTATCTTTAGACTTCCTTTTACTACCCTTGGGTTTCCTTCCTTATCAATACATTCAAAAGTCTTGCTGTGGCATTCAAGTTTAACTCTATGTACTTCCAAGCAGTCCATGCCAATGGGAATATCATATGAACCAAGTGAGAAAATATTAATATTTGCACAAGTGAACAGTCCATCGATCTCGAATGGGTATTTCTCCACCATTTCACTAACTTTTCTGTTGGTTCTCATGGCTTGTTGGATTGATATAATTGTGAGTAGATCCAGGGTCAATAAAAATAGAAATAGATTGATTAACAAACTTACCTTGAAATTCAACTACAGTTGGTTGATGGTATGTTTGGAGGTCCTCTAGTGAAACATAAATTCTAGGGATAGTCCTTTCCACTTAACACATAATTTCAACTTCTTGAATGTTTTGAACTTGCTTTGTACTACCATTTCAATGTGGATAATTTATAAGAAAATGGTCGTATCCACATCTCTAGCATTCAAGTGGTTCTCTTGGATCTCTTAGCTTGTCTCCCATCATCCTAGTTGTATTTTTCACACCCTATGGTGGTTTCCTTGGTTTATTTATGAAACGAGGAAGCTTGAACCCCTTCTTTCTTTGGTCAAAATTCTCATTTTACTTATCCTTCCATGGCTTATGGAAAATTTTCTTGCTTCTATTTTGATTATAACAATACTTAACCTTTCTTATGGTCTCATAAAGAGTTTGATCAAACTCAATTAGGACTTTGTAGGACTAAGGAAACCCACTTAGAAAGTGTTGAATTTTCACTTTGTCATCCATGATATACTTGAAATATCTTAGTAGCTCCAAAAATTTATTTGCATATTCCTGCATAGCCATTTGGCCCAATTTTAGCTCATGGGATTCTTTAATTTTTCCATCATAGTACCTATTAGAGAGGTACTTTTGTTTGAAGTGTTTCTTAAATTGATTCCACACAATATTCCTTTCATTTATTTTCTTCACTTTCCTAAGGTGATCCCACCATATAGATACCCTTTCATTCATATTGAACATGGTTAATTTTTATTTTATATTTATTGAGTAGTATTGAACTTGGAAATACTTCCTCATCCCAAGAATCCAAGCCTCAACTTCTTGACCAAATTTTTCTCACCATCAAATGTAGGAGGTTTGGCCTCCCTAAAATTTTCATGTAAGCTGTCTTTGAAATGAATCTTACTCTTATTCCTATGAGATGGAGAGCTTGATCTTTCAATCAATTCCTTAGATTATGGTGATTCACTAGAATATATTTCTGGACTATATGTCCTATCTCTAGAAATCCTTCTTGAACTATGGGACCTCTTGTGAGAATGCCTCCTTGAGATACTTCCACTCTTTTTTTTGCCTGAATTTCTAAGTGTTTCAAGTGTGAATCTTTCTGTAAATGTCTGTCAAACTTTGAAACATAGATGCATTCAACTGATTTTGTTGTTTTTAAGCTCTAATAAGCCTTTCATTCTCTTCTCTACAACTCCACAGTTCCACCCTTAGGATCCTCATAGTTTTTGCAATGTTTGGGGGAGCCACTTGGTTTCTTCTACTAGAATGTTGAGTACATTGGCCTTCCAAGTGTTGAAATTCAAAGTTCCCTCAAGACGCTCTTCCAGTCAAACTGAGATCGATGCCATAGTCTTCAATTATATTTTTGAACTCCTCAGAATCTATGTAGGATCAGGTTTGTTGGACAAATATTATCTCCTTCATGCCTTGAGCTCCGTTACCATGTTTAATTTGAACTTTAAAACTTTAAGTGCAGAGATATTGAATACTTGAATCAATAGAACATTTAATCACATAAATCATTCAACCATAAAGCAAGATATGCCCTGGGGAAAACCATCATAACAATGAGGATGAAAAAACCCAAAGACATAAGAGTATAATTACGATACATAGAAAATAATGTCTTTTACAATAGAAAATTGCTTTCGACACCCCAAGTGAAATATATAGAGAGATAGAAACACCCCAGGTGTAGATACAGAGAAATAGTGAATTGAGATCAACTAGATGCAACTTTCAATGAGTTCAATACATTTATAACTTGTCAAAACTAATTGCATGCAAGGAATAGTGAATCACTACATGTAAAATTAACTCCCCATGCAAACTATAGCAAATTTCCTTCTTGGATACTTACATTGCACCATGACTTTATCAATCCTGCAAAACATAATTTGCTATGCCTTTATTCTTTGATAATAAATAATGCTCAAATGTCTTCAGAGTGAACTCGCCTCTTAACTGGATGTAGGATCACTTAGTTAACAAGCTAACATAAGATTCATCATGCAATAGGTGTAACTCAAGTGTGATAACTTAAGTGTCATCTTTTAGTTTAACTAAAGCATTGTCATGCAAACCACTTTAGTTAACTAATTCCTTTAATTAACACTTTAGTTAACTTATTCTTAACTAAATCATGTTGATTGACTCTACTGAAGTAATCACTGATTTATCCTTTAAATAACTAATTTTTATACCTCAAAATGACACTTTTCCATCCGAGTGATGAAACTTAATGTGTCGTCACAAAGAATGACAAGATGGATTGAAGAGCCTTATGGCTATAGGAGTTTTTGGCCTAAATCATATGATGCTTCCTCCAGTGATAACAACATTTTATTTTGAGTTTTTAGCATATATGCGACTTTCCCATTGACAACCCACATGTTATATGCTAGTTGTCCACATGGGGGCGTCACCTAGGGACCAATATGATATCACGTCCGTTCATATTGGGGGGGTTAAAATTAAAAAATTAAAAATCAATATATTGGGGGTATATTAGGGGTAACTAGGGTTTTTTTTTTACTATTTAAATATTTAATATGTTGGGGTATGTTTTATTCAACATTTTTTCCTGAGCCATTCACCAATCCTCCAAGCCTTGCCTACTAGGTGCCTGCGAGCTCCTTTGCTTGTGGTCTGAGTGCACCTACACCTGCACCAAGGTGCCTGCGAGCTGGGTTTAGGGAATTTTTTCCATCGTGTGGCTGGATAACAGGGTGTTTTTTCAAATCCCCGCAGTGTTTTCTGGAAAACGAGGGCGTTTTACTCCTTGGGTTTTCTGTGGGTTTTCTCCACGTTTTCTCCATCGTGTTTGCTGGATAACAGGGCGTTTTTTCCAGCAGCATTGCAGTGGTAGCAGTGTTTTCTGGAAAATGAGGGTGTTTATTCACCGTTTTGTGGTTGTGGGTTTGTGGTGGGTTTCTCTGGTGCTGGAGGAGGCACATTGGAGAGCCATTGCATATCATTCTTGGAGGTACGCTGTAGTGTGTTTAATCTTTGATGAAAAATGCACGTACTTCTTTTTGTGAGATAGCAGAGACAGTTGCTTACCCATCGGTAGTTCCAGAATCAATAGCATGGTCAAAATAGTAATTCCTAGAATCACGAACTAGATCTTATACCTATGCTTTTTCCACTGATGAATAAACTCCTGTTTATAGTTCAACTACAATGAGATACACATATCTAACTATTGCTAGCTTTTCCACTGCTGATGTTTCTCTCTTTATGCGGCCTATACCCCTGCGTATGATGAATCAATGGGTTATGTATGGCTTTCGAATTGGAAGAAATGCCAGTGGTCTGGGAACAGATCCAATTGACCGAGTTTACTCCAACATTGACCCATATTTCGTTGCAGGACCAGCTTACCTTCACTCTGTTCCAAATTCATTCTATTTAGACCCAGTGCCAGTAGCATATGTTTAATATAGAGTAGTCCCTCCCCTGGAACATTTGGTACCTTATTGAAAGAGAAAGATAAGCATTCTCCTGTAGAGGATTGTATCCATAAAGATAGTCAGGGGACGTTTAGTGGGTGTTTTTATTGTTCAATATTTTGTAGTTTTTGGTGTCAACTACTTTAGCATGCCCTGCAGTTTTTTGGTAAATGGTTTTAGTTGTCACACGGGTTTTCCCACTTGATCTGCTCGAACTGACTCAGATGCAGCTAGCATTGCCGTTGGTGGTTTTCTGGGCTACCCGTGGAGTGGATACGCCTTTTCCAAAGTATAAACCCAATTGATGGCTACCATTGTCTCGAGCCAGTTCAAAATAACCGTGTCTCCTTTGGAACTCATGATAATCCCTGAGAACGGGGAAAGAGCATTTAAGTTTTTTGGTAAATGGTTTTAGCATTTAAGACACTAGCTAATAATATGTGCATATCTGCTCATCAAGATCAAGTCTATACACAGTCCAAACTCAACCTCAAATATGTTAGACAAGTATGTTCTAGAAGTTGATACCCAACTTCCATTACTGTTCTGCTTTCACAAGAGATGATTTCTGTTCTCAAAACTTCAATTTCTCACTCTGTCACCAAGGTATGTGGGTATCGATGCCTGAGAAAACATTCAGGCTATTGCATTCAAGCTATCATGGGCCTGTTACAGGAATATAAAGGGATATCCTGTCCCACAGAGGTCACATGGTAAATGCATCACCAAAATTGTTATGATTGCTTCTATATTCATTCACAATTACTGTTCTTCATTGTTGATCATTAAATATTCGAGTGTTCTAAGTCTTCAGGTCGCCTGAACTCAAACTTGGATCTAGACTCATTACTGTAGGAAGGAATAGACTTGCTCCCCCTGATCTTGTATTGGATCATCTTCATTGCTACTATTTGCTTCTTCAAATTGCTAAATGTCCTCTTAAATTCAATGGATCTTCCTCAGTACTTCATCACCAACTGCTGCTCCTAATCCTTTATTCTTTTGATGACAGCCTTCGAAAGAATTTTACAGCTGTCAAGATAATTCCAACATTGGTTCTCAACACACATCATATGATGGACTTCTGTTGCTCTTGTCATGCTTTCAAACAGGGTGCACTGCTGTTTCTTTCTGATGCCATTCACTTTAAATGGGATGCTGCAATAATCACATGTACCTTTTAACATTTGAAATTCTAATGTCTATGCTCTCCAACTTTTGTTTTACCAACCCTTGCTGATCCTTGTTATCTTAAACACTTTGATAACCTGGTGACTTATCTCTCATGATTTTTTCTTGTCATGTCCACACATCACATGCTTCTACCATAATAAGGTTTTCACAAGGATACAATCTAGTCATACTAGGAGACTTCAAAATACCCAAGAAGAATATAGTAAGCTTCTCTGAGAGACCTTTTCCTTAATATTTCAAAAATTCCAGAGACATACAACTTTTTACTTTTACCTTCTTTTTCTGGCTGCTGCAAAAATATCCTTCTCTTATCTGCTGTTGTAGTCATTATTGTTCATTATATAAAATATTTTCCTTTCAGAAGATCCTAGGACCTGCTGATACCTTCCTACACTGTTGTCCTTGTTCTTGCTGCTACAAACAACTGGATATTCAATAATTCTGGGATATACTAATCCTTTTGTAGATTCATAGGCATAAAAGAGTTGGGCTCTGTTTTTAATCCCCAATTATAGCAGAGAGCAAAACCTCTTGAGTCTTTTCACTCTTATTTTCACAATGTAATGATTTTTCCATTGGTGTTTTCTTCTTCAGACTTGGCCTTATTTCCAAACCTTTTTGACTGCAACAATCACCTGCTTGACTGGATTGGTCAATACTAGATGACATGTACCTTCATCTTTTCTCTTCCAGACCTTGTTGAATACCTTCCTAGAATTATATGAGACACTTCATATTGTTGAAGGATTCATTGGCTTCCTGCAAACTTGGGCTTTGTAGCCTAAATTATTGCAGCTTTAACCTCTAACTGTAGGGCAATATTTTGCAACACACCCAATGCGTTTACATCTCTAGTGCCTTTTTCAGACTTTGACTTTCTTTAGCTCAGCACTTATCATGTCCAAGTCTTCTTTTAGCGACATGAAATCAAATTCCTTCTTATTACAAATTTCATTCTTCTCATGAAGTTGGCATGTAAAGTGTAGAAGGAGCAAGTCGACGAAGTCGACTTGGACGAAGACCGACTTAGTCGATCAGCCGACTAAGTCGATGGGCCGACTTAGTCGATCAGACAACTAAGTCGGTTAGCCGACTAACTAGAAATATTAGTCGGCTAACTAACAGTCGTGTCGGTCCACCGAACCGACAGGTAGTTATTTTGTAACTGTTTGTAACTTGTATATATTAGGCTGTTGAGCCAAGAAAGAACTCAGTTCAGTTCTCTGCCTTGTATGAACTCATTACATTAATATAATCTATTTTTCTATCTGTTCTTGTCTCTTGTCTCTTATTTATAGTTATGTTTTAGTATGTATTATTGGTAACCTTATGTGATCCGTGAGATTACAACATTGGTACCGTTGCCGGTAGTACATGTCTAAAATATATGCTCACATATGATACCAGAGCAGGAGATCAAGGACTGGTGGGACCTTAAAGTTGCGAACTACTTGCAAAATTACGCAAGAAGAAACAGATTAACAGTCGCTGAAGCTAGAGCCAGATTTTTCACAGAGACACATGAAAAATTCGTCGAGTCTGTGCCACAACTGTTGAAGTAGCTTCTGGATGAGAAGACCGGACGCGACTAAAGAACAGCAGTTGCTAGATAAACTGTTCCGAGGGTGACGAACAAATCTGTCGGAGTGGTTTGAGAAAATTGCCGACGAATTCTGTGAGGAGCAAGCAGTTGAAGACCGAACGCCAGTAGAAACTGTCAAAGCAAAATTATACACAGATTTCACCGAACAATTCTTGTGCTCCTTGCCGACCCCGCTGTTCAAATTCTTGATAGAGAACGGAGCAGGCCACATCGTCGAACCTAGACCACCACTGTGCGAACAACCACCAAACACCAACTGGGCGGAAAAGCAGAGGAAGTGGGAGAAATTTATTGCAGAAAGGGAGTGGGAATACTTCCTGAGTAAGTGATTCGAACTATCCGGGCTTTCTAAAAAGCGTTGGGTAGGCTATGGGGGGGTAGCTGGTCTTGTGTCGGAGGTAGAGTATAGTGGATCCTAGTCGACCTAAAGAGGATAGACGTCACCAGTGATGAAAAGTCGACTGTAGAAGACTTCAAGAAAATAGTACTGTACAGAAGTATGTCGGACATTCAGAAACAAGAAAGGGACGAAAGACAACAGAGAAGGGAAGCAAGATGCGAAAGAGCCGACGGGCCGCGCAGAGAACAAAACCCTAGGGAGACCGACCGTGAAGAGAATCCACCAGAGTCGGGTCATGACCGACAAGAAGAGGGCGTAGAACAAGAGGTGTCCCCTACGGAGGAAGAAGTATGGATAGAGCATCCAGAAGCTCTCCAATTAACATCTCTTGGTGAAGGAACGACCCTTTCCCCATTAAATCCACATACCAGAATACAGACTATTGTCGAAGATGACCTCCAACTAAGAGCTGGTGACTATAGTATCTGGAGTCGACTAGGCGACGATACGTACACCGGATGACATCTTGTCATACGCCGACCATTCGAAAGGAACTGGGTGACGATTCAAGCGGCACCCTCCCTCCGAAGTATCCACTTGCTCTTACCGACACATGAAGGAGCACCCCCCCCCGCCAAGTACAGATTTTGAAGGAATTGAACACGCAGCCCTGCGCACACAAAGTTTCAGTGGACCATCGACAGTATAAATCCACAACAACCCACTGTACGTCGAAGACAAATCGACCACCGACAGAGGAACCAGTTTCGTTGACCAAATTTCGTAGGAGCGACTACATCAACAATCCCACCACTTTCACCACCACCCACGCCTCCAACCCCACCAACTTTTGAGAACAGTGAAAGTGACTCATACATGGGTCACGGATCAGCTCACATTCCCCTCTACGAGGGGGATGAAGACCCCAGATGACATTGGTTCATCTATGAGTCGATCTGGGATGCAAACCAGGTGACAGATGAAGACCGACAGATGGCTCAGTTCGCGGGAGCCTTATGGAAAAGGGCCCTGACCTGGTACATGACCTTTTCAGAAAGGCAACCCAGAGCAACAAAAGATGAGATTAAAGCACAGTTTTTATCCTTTTTCAAGACCCCAAACGCTAAGCACCTGGCTGCCAAAAAGCTCAAGACAACGCAGCAAAAGCCAGGGGAGACAATCCGCGACTACGACAAACGCTGGAAGGACCTATTAAGCCAATTAGATTATGTTATTGATGAGCAAATACTAATTCAATGGTTCCTTGCAGGATTATCAAAAAAAGTACGCCGACACATAAGTCTGGAAACGTTCAAGACATATGAAGATGCGCTTACCAAAGCTCTGCAGGTGGAAATGGACGAAGACATACCTGCCTATTCGACGGACCACAGACTAGAAGAACAGCTTGAGAATGTGCAGAAGTCCTTGAAAGAACTGACCCTCAAAAATCAAGAAATCTGGTGTACTAAATGTTCGACGACCAGACACTCGAAAGATAATTGTCGACACGAATACAACTGACAAGACGTCCGCTTTGTGCAAACTAAAGTATTTTGCGACATTTTCCAGGAGGCCGGAGATCATTCTACGAAAGAATGTCCGTTTAACATGAAGAACGGAAAAGCTTCTTGGTGCACCATCTGTGAGACAAAAATTCACAATACAGCCGACTATCAATTAAACCTGAAAAACAGACAGAACTATCAGGCGGTCTACCAGACGAATGCAGTGGCGCAAAGCAATGAGCAAAATAATACCCATGACCAGAACGAGCAATGATACGAAGGCCGACGATATGAGCGCCGGTACGACAATCTACGACAAGGGTTTGGAGGAAGAGGTCGATTCGTCGGGAATCGCAACATACGACTGCGTCGATCTACCCAGTGCTTCATCTGCTATAAAGAAGGGCACCGATGCGCCGACTGTCCGTACAAGGACAGAACTGACCTTAAATTCTGTACACATTGTGGAGTAGGCGATCACTCTCTGGAGGATTGTCCTACCATGTTAGAAAAAATAAATAATAAGAAAAATTTTAATGTCTTGTCTTGTGTACAAAAGCATGATGTATTAACTACTAAAAATCTGCATATTGTCACTCGCCAAGGCACAAAAACAGGGCCTGATAACCCTCAAATTAGTAAAATTAACAACACAAATGGTTATCTGAATCCTCTGAAGGAAAAACAAACCTATCAAGAAGCCACCCACATATTTCAAGACATTGCACAGCAAGAAGACATTATTACCAGTCGACTTAGCACGACACAGTAATTAACTCAGATTCTCATCCAAATGGCCAAATCCGTAGCCCAGTTCATTGATTTATTACACGAAATAAAAAGCAATAACTTTGGAAAACAAACTAAGAACATTTGCAGCCTAAATAAAAAAGACAAAAACGATGTCGACCCACTTGTCGACCCGGAAATCGAAGGTTATCACGTCCAGCAAGTGGTGCTCGATTTCGGGTCTCAGGTAAATATCATAACCAGAGATACATGGGAAAAGATGGGCTGACCTCGACTCTATGAGTCAGGCATTTACCTAAAACTCACCGACCAAGGCCTCATTAAACCCATTGGGGTTTGGAAAGATGTCGACACGACCATCAAAGGAATCTCGACTAAGGTTGATTTCGAAATTATCGACCCAAAAGAGGGATCTAGCTCCTTTCCCGCGCTAGTTGGTCGACCTTGGGGACGAAAGATGAAAGCCTCCATATCCTTAGACAAAGAACAAATTAATTTAAAAGGAAATGGTCAAAAGGTCATTTTACCCATTCATCCTTCCCAAGGAGCACCTTGGACCGAACCGATTGATAAGGAAGTCGATGTCAGACAACTTTACCAGATCCATAACAATACGGACTATACCGAGCCAAACATCTATGGGGAGCTTCACTTAGGTAACCAAGACTCAATTGGTTATAATTCAGATGCTGAATTATATGATTGGGAAATGGAAAATTATGAAACACAAGCAAGAGGGTGCTGGACTATACAAAAAGTACAGAAAAAACCCACTCGACAGTGCTTCATTGTATCAATTATCCCCAAAGTCTTTGAAAAAAAAATCAGGGAACGACCTACATTATAGCCAACCAACTTACATAATACCCAACTACCCAGGTATAAGGAAAGAGAATCCCCAATCATGCATCTTGAACAAGTATCTAAAAATATTGGAGAACATGGCCGACTTCAAAGCTTAGTGGACACATTTACTGGTCAAGCAGCTAGATGGTGGAACACCCATCAGACAAAATTGCAGACTTGGAAAACTGCTTCAACTTTCTTTGTCGAACAATTTGGTGGGAAAAAGTTAACCCAGGAAGCTCAAATCCCTATCTTTGTCCATGGCCAATATCCAGAAGAACACATCAAGCTTTGTGAAAAGGAGTGGAGACGGCTTGGATACAAAGATGAGCGAGCCTGGCCACATTTGTTCCCTTCAACCCTAACCGACTTGCCTAATAAATCGTATAAGATGGAGGAAGCTAGAGGAGAAACCTTCTTTTGGCATGAACTTAAAGAAAATTTTATTAAGGACTTCCAGTTCATACCTCAAAACAAAAAATTGGCTGGGACATCACACCAAATCAAACAGTTTCTTCAACCAACAGAAAAACAACCCATCCAAGACCATCGACAAATCAAGGACTGTAACAAGATACAAGATGAATCAAAATCACAGTCGACACGTTTACACTTAGAAAATGAACACAAAGAAGGTAAGAGCTTTAGATGGAAGACCGACCACATTGAAATAACCAAACCGATCTACTCAATCCTGAAAGTCGAGACCACCGACAAACCAGACCTTTACAGAATGACTGCAGCCGACTTTTCGGCTACATTCTCACAGTTCAAAGAAGGAATTCGGCCGATCAATGAAGCTAAAGCACCAGAGTGGCTGGATGCCAAAGTGAAAACTAAGGAGGTCGACATTTCAAACGACGAACATCCAAAAATAGCTAAGATTGGTGACTACTGGAATGAACACCAAACCACTGAAATCATAAACTTACTTAGAGAATTCCAAGATGTCTTTGCAAGGGACTACAAAGACTTAAAAGGGTTAGTACAAGAAATGGGAGAAATGAAAATAGATACTAAACCTGATGTCCGACCTGTCAAGAAACAATCTTACAAACTAGCTCATAAGTATAAGGAGATAGTTAAGAAGGAAATAGACAACATGAAAATGTGGTCGACCTTGTGTTGACCCCTGAAAACGACACTGACACCTGAAAATGTGGTCGACCTTGGGTCGAACCCTCCCCCCCCATCCCCGACAACCATAGTCGAGGAGAAAGCACCAGTACAGCAGGCAGACAATCCCCATGATGAATATCAAAGCGCCATCCCGGAGGCACTCAAAGCCAGGGTCAACCAGGACTCTGAACTTAAAGCTTTCTTCGCGACACTTCCTGCACTGTTTAAGTCAGCCCAGAAAATACAAACAAAAGCTCCTCTCTATGCAATAAAAAAGCCCTATGCAACTATTACGACGACATTCACCCGAGACCAACAAGGTGACATAATAGGAGCATCAAAGTCTATCAAGGAGCCACTCAGCCCCGATTACCTACCCACTACACCGCCGGAAGACGATATTTCTTCTGACCAAAGCTCACAACACACCCCGACCAATCTCTCGATCCCTGTCCATACCCCCACTCCATCACCAACACCTCCATCATCAAAACCTCCCTCACCACCACCACCACCGTCAAACCACCCAACACCACCAGAAGCACAGCCAAACCCTTCACAACCACCTTCATCTTCACCGCCGGAAGTGGTCAGACCAACCCCCCAACCAGAAAAACCCTTGACCTCCATTCCACCAACCACAGACCCAACCTCAACTGCTGCAGATACCCAAGAGCAACAGACAGAAAAATAGAAGAAAAAGAAAGAGCAGCATAGAACATCCGGTCTCCAGATTAGCCTAAGGGATGCAAGTTTCTTGGACGACACAGAGGTCGGACAACTCCTTAAAACTGTGGCCAAATAGTCAAAGAAAAGGACAGATTGAAAAAATAAAGAGCTTGTAGCAAAAAATGCAGAAGAAGTCGAGTTTCTCGACAGATGCAGAGCTCTAGCACAGACCGTGATACCAGGCCCTATCGAAGTCGACACAGATCGACCACTTGAAAGAGCATATCAGCTCTTCGAGACGATGGTATCGACTGTCCAGACCCGGATGCAAGAGACTAAGGAAGAACAAAAGGAGGAGACTGTTCGACTGCTCCTGGCCCAACACACTGCATTCTCGGAGGCATACAAGGGTCTACAGGATCATATGGAAGAATCAATTGTCACTGAGGAAGTATTACGAGACTGGCCTAATCACTATGGGCAGGTCTATCAGCAGACAAGGTAGGCGCGACAGGGCATTCAGGCTTTGGAGGGCCGGAAGTCGACAGAGGCAGAACTAAGGCAGACCATTGAAAAACAAATTGTGATGGAGACCAAAAAACTGCAGAAGCTAGAACAAGAGGCACATCAGTGGGTTCAACAGGCCCTTCCCAACTTAGAGAAAGTCGACATCATCTGCCCACAAATGAAATGACTCATCAATGCTACAGAAGAGCAAAACCAATTGTTGGGTCCCAACATGGAGAATATCACAGAAATGCCCATGTCCGAAAATATGTCGATCCTTTCAAGTCTCGCTACCTTAACGATCGATATCCAGAAGGCATTGCAGAGTTGGACCGACTTTCAGCATCATCTTGCCATCACAGCTCCAGCTATCGTCGAAGTCTGCGTCCAGAGGAGACTGACCATCCGTCTGCACAGTCCACAGCAAGAGCAGGTTTGAATGGTTCGACAAGAGTTCCTTTTGTTTTTTTTGTACCTCCCTGTTTCTTCGAGATGAAGAAACGTTTTGTTCGTGGAGGAGATGTAGAAGGAGCAAGTCGACGAAGTCGACTTGGATGAAGACCGACTTAGTCGATCAGCCGACTAAGTCGATGGGATGACTTAGTCGATCAGCCGACTAAGTCGGTCGGCCGACTAACTAGAAATATTTGTTGGCTAACTAACAGTCATGTCGGTCCACCGAACCGACAGGTAGTTATTTTGTAACTGTTTGTAACTTGTATATATTAGGCTGTTGAGCCAAGCAAGAACTCAGTTTAGTTCTCTACCTTGTATGAACTCATTACATTAATATAATCTGTTTTCCTATCTGTTCTTGTCTCTTATCTCTTATTTATAGTTATGTTTTGGTATGTATTATTGGTAACCTTATGTGATCCGTGAGATTACAACATAAAGTCTTCTTCAGTCCTTTTTCATTCCTTCCTCAAGGAACCAATTTCAAACTCTCTTGCCTGACATATTTCATCCTTCTCCTTTAGCTGTTGTGTTAGTTCCTCATTGGTTCTTGTTGCTTGTTCCACTTGGATTTTTAGATCAGCAATAGTCCTAAGAAATTTCTTGATTTCATCAGAATTATTAACTAGTAGATTCTCTAATTCAACTTCCTTAGTACTAATTTCTTCACTGAGATCAATCTTATATTCTCAGAGTCTGGAATTGTGCTAGAGACATCATTGTAGTTATATTGGGATACAAAATGTTTGAGGGGAAAATCTCTTCACTCTTTATACTGTCTGGGTAGCAGACCTTGGTCATGTGATGTGGTTAGGGAAGGGCAGCTCAATTTCCAAATCCTCTGAATTTCTCTGAATTTCTGAAATCCTCTTATTGCGAGGGACTTTGACCCACGTGGGAATATGGCATGAATATATTTGACTTGCAAGAATGGAAAAAGCAGGACATGACAAGGATCTATCATAAATGGAAAAACCTGGTAAGTATACATTGCCATTTTTCTTTTGTTATCTTAGTGCTTTATGTTCTGGAACCTATGGGTTTGCATTTAAATCTATCATCGTTTTTGAATGATATATATGTTTGAAAATAATTTATTTTCATATCCAGTTTGGATATTAAACTGTATACATGTACTGTACATGTGATACTTGTTAGACTAAAATTTCCCTTTTATTCAGAGGTTATTAAATGGGACTGAGAAAGTAAATTGTATTACTTGGAAGATGTTTACAAATGGGATGAGTGAAAGAAATGTCTCAGAAGTCTACTTGAGGGATGATTCCCCTGAAGCATTTTTAGCTATGGTGCACTTCATGTACAGTGGGAAGTTGGATATGGATGAAAGACAGGAATTGGGTTCCTTGTTGCTTCCCCTTATTCTACTAGCAGATTAGTTTGGAATTCACCTTCTTCAATAAGAATGCCGTGAATGCTTATTTGAGTGCATCTCAAAAGTGTTATACTTTTCCAACCTCTAAATTATTTTTCATGTCATAGGAGGGGTAGTTTAACTGTGTAAAAGTAGGATCCTATGATTGTTGCTTTTGAATATTACATCATAAAAACTCTCGCTTGGACTTTGAGGTAGTGAAAAGGTTGCAACTTGCAAGTATTGACGAAATATTCTATAGGCAAAACTTGCCACAGAGGATGAGGATTTACAAGGCATACCTACCTTGAGCTTCCAAGGGTTACCTGGTGGTTGGGCATCACGAACATCAAAAAAAAGAAAAAAAGAGTTTTCCTACTTAGGTAGTTACAATTTGGACTTAGTAAGCCTGTTACCCTTATCACTAAGGCCATAGAATAAGGAATCCTGTTACCCTTATCACTGCACATTATTTCAGCATTACTACTAAGCATTGGGTATGCAATTTTTCTTAAGGATGTCAGTTCTTTTTGATTTGCAGATTATAGAAGAGGGTCCAATTACAGTTGCTCCACCTGAAACTGTGAAGCAATTAGAGCAAGGTGCATGGAGACTTGCAAAGTGTGTAAACTATATTGGGGTTGCAACTGTTGAGTATATTTATAGCATGGACTCTGGCAAGTATTATTTTTTAGAACTGAATCCTCATTTACAGGTATATAGAATTTGCTTCAGTAAGCATTATGAGCATGGAACTAATAATGTTGGATTTGAATTTCTAGTTGTCTTGAGGTGAATAGAATGCTAACATGATTTTGACTAAAATAAACTCATTTGCTTTTCATGTTCATTGCAGTCAGGAGGAGGAATCCATGAGTTTTCAGATTCTCAGTTTGGTATGTACACATTTATTTTTCAGTGGCTTAAGAATTGCTTCTGTTAAAGGTATGTACTATTGATAACAAATAGTTATGAGTTTTAGGTCACATTTCACTACACAGTTGACCTTCTCCATGTATGTTAATAATTTTAGATATGCAACATTAACAATACATCGTGCTATGAAACTTTCTTAGGTATGGTTCCAAGTAAATCATGTGGGGAAATTTTTACATTGTTATATGATAGTATTGTTTATTATAGAGTTGTGTGAAAGATGGGTGTTCATTTTTTTAACATTCATGAACAGTAAACCTCATATTGCTGGCACATGATCTTACCTGCTTGTTCGAGGATTGACTACGTCTGGACCAACTCAATAAAGCCATTGTGGAGCTTACTTTCAAAGAATCAAACTTGAAGATTAAACCTTTGTCAAAACCAGGGTTGATGATGACCTGTCCGGGCTAACTTTTAGACATCCCTTTGGATTTTTTAAAGTTTCCAACATTAAGAAATGGATAATCCTGTATCTGTATAATTGCTGGTTATTGAAAAGAATCTCAGCTTACACGAATCTCAGCTTACTGGTTATTGAAAAGAATCTCAGCTTACTGGTTATTGTATCTGTATAATTGCTGGTTGCTGGTTATTGGGTGAATCGATGCTTATAATTAAATGGAAGAACGGTGAACAAAATATACATTTTTCACTTACACCACTGACACTATATGTAGGAAATTGCTGATCACATTGCTGATCTCTCTTTCACTCATGTCTACTATGAACTGAACTTCAATGTGATAAAACATATACAATTGCAAAACAAATACCTTTAACTCTTGGAATCCCAGGATTAACTTGATTGGGAGTACAATCCGATTCTTTATCCACTCATAATACATTTCTCTCATTCTTTATCCATTCATACTACATTTTAGAAGACCCACTAAAAAGAGGAATGCTGTAATCATTATTCCTCATTGCTGATGTCATGGACTGTATATATATTTTGATAATACTTAATGTAGAGAATAGATAGAACATTTGAATATAAATGGGATCCTTCCTATCAGAGCTATGGCTGAGTAAATATAGGAAGGAAACATTGAGATATGGAGAGTATGTAAAAGCTACAAATTTTTGTAAACAAGATTTGTTTTCCATAAAAATAATTACTCAATCAATGAATTCATTCAAAATTTGATAGATAACGTAAGGTTTCTTATGTATTTGGGTGAATTGAACCCTCGTTTATTTGAAAATGGTTGTTCTTTGTCTTCTTGTGCTTCGTGCATAGAACCCTAATAAAAAACGTTGCATGAAATGGATTGCAGACTTGCCAACGCTTACCGTATTGAAGCTTCTATGTGCCCAACATGATCAGGATTTACCTAGATTTGCTGTAGCTGGATTTTCTTCTGCTTAGAATAGCCTCAAGGCTTCCCAGAATAGCCTCAAAGTGCCCAGATTAGCCTCAAGGCTGCCCAGAATTAAACTGAAGGATGTTTGTTACTGCTTTAGAGCATAACCAGGGCTGCTGTAGGTGACCATTTGAGGACTGTATCATTACCAGAAATTCTCAGAAATGGCTGTACTATGCACAGATTTCCAAGGGGAAGGCCCAGACTTGAGGAATCACCCCTCTTTTTGCTGATACTACAGGATTAGGGAATGCCCATTCGAAAATGGGGGTAATCGCTATCCATGGCCTGAACTACATATGTAGATCTTGTTGCTCTATTATGGGTGAAAATTTGAAATTACTAAACCTGAGTTAAAGTAGGTGCATGGAGTCTAGGAATATGCACATATATATTGGTGATTATGTATATACTATATTATTACATCATACTTATGTGATACGGCTAGCATTATTGTTTGTTATATTGTGGTTAATTAAATTCATCTATATATTTCATCCATGGAAAATGTCTTTGGGGAAAATCTTTAGGTACTAGAGGTAAATGTCACTGGAGTACAACATGCACCCTTAACCCAGACGCACTATATGGGCCTTGTAGCCATGACCTTTCCATGTTCTCTGCCTTGAAGCTAAATGAACTAACCCACTAGGCTGAAATCATAAACACGTGTGTGTATAGCTATATATGCGAGTGTATTTATATATATGATAAGTTAATTTGAAAGTTAAATTTTATCCTCCAATTTGCTAGCAATATGAGACACATGTCTTGTACCTTCAACATGCATGCATGACATCCACAAGGGGAATGACAAACAATTCCATAAAGATAATTCACGATTTGGATTTCAAGTGCATTCACAACGTTCAAGCAAATGTTAGAGAAGGCAGCATGACGACTAGCATTCCATCATCTCTGTTTCAAGATTGAATTATGATAATCAGGTCAGATTTCTTACAATCGTTGCATTTTAGTTTTAGTACTATGTGTTGAGGTTTCTGGAAAAGTATGTCATGATGATATTGGTGAACCTTGTTTAGTAGAACTAATTATCTAGTAAATTGTATCATAGAAAGAAGCTTTGACACTATATGACCAGCAACTATAACACTCATAAGAAAGTATGTCCTCTCTATATTCATGTCCAAAACAGAGCACAAGCAGTGGTGGAGGAGAAGGAACTATAAAGTTGACGAGTAGATTGTCCTGTTTTCTATTATAATGCTATCATTTTGGCAGTGTAGTTTAGTTTCTATTTCCAAATTTCAAATGGGTGCAAATCCTTTCTACAAATTTACCTCCAAAATTTAAATCAAGGGTAGCATTTCATCTTGCTTTAGAGAGGAAATGCTTTTGAGAGTATTATATATAGTTTTCTCTCTCCCTTATTGTCTTGTGAGGTCTATGGATTCTTAAAGTGGTCATATGTGTATTGGGCAGTAGTTCAGATCCAGTTCCTTTTATATGCTAAACTTTGTTTATCGTGTTTATAACCTTTTTTTGATATGTCAAGTTATGGTAACTAGCATGGAACCTGACTTGCCTGTACATCTTTTGGAGATCGTTTTTATATTTCTTTCCATTAATATTTTCCTTTGTCATGATTGTTTATTCATGAAGTTCATGGTTTATGTACTGTATACATTTCTGCAACTTGAACATGGCTGCACCATACGTCGTGGATCCCTGCAATTTCATTTCTAGTGGATTTTCCAAAACTAGTGGTTTTGAGATTTTTCTTGACAGTTAAGTTAGATTTAGCTTTCGATTAGTGATCGAAAATTTGAATGCATGCAACTTGAATGTTGTATTCCATATTTGGGTCTCTTCAGTGTTTTAAGTTGTCTGTTTGAAAATTAATATCTTTGTGATCAGGGTCTGGACTATGTTCATAACAGTGGTGACAAAGTTTGCAATATTTGAAAAGTTTAAAAGCTGAGTTCCTTTTAAATGATTTACTTTTGATATCCATGCACATTGAAAGATGACATTTTTGTATAAACTTCTTGTTTCCCAGCTTACATTACCTGATATGTGAGTGCTTCAATTATTTCTAATTTTCTACACATTGATCAGGGCACAATCTATTGTATATATGTTGTTCAAATTTTTCAAAACCAATATCATCTTTTTGACAATGGTGTGGTGTCACTAATAAATATAAAAGTCTGTTTACACTTTTTACTATATTTTACAGGAAGGAACGGAGTGGGGTAGTAGGTGGATGTGAATTTGAGTCTTCTCGCCCAGCATGATCAGGATTTACCTAGATTTGCTGTAGCTGGCTTTTCTTCTGCTCAGAATAGCCTCAAGGCTTCCCAGAATAGCCTCAAAGTGCCCAGATTAGCCTCAAGGCTGCCCAGAATTAAACTAAAGGATGTTTGCTGCTGCTTTAGAGAATAACCAGGGCTGCTATAGGTGACCATTTGAGGACTGTCTCATTACCATAAATTCTCAGAAATGGATGTATTTCTCTGCTGCTTCGACAATACATGCAATTTGGCATAGCTGATGTATTTGTAATGGTAGGAATGCAAGAGTTCTTTTATGATCAGATGCCAGACACTATGAAAATTCTGGGTATTGCTGTGTATCTGAGTGTTCTAGGGGTTGGTAATTTTCTGAGCAGCATCCTTATTTCAGTTACTGAGAAGCTTAGTTGCAGAAACAAGGGGAGTTGCTGGTTTGTAGACAACCTGAGGAATTGTGTGGATGCTCATACAGAGTCCAACTATGCTTTTATGATTCATCCCTCCTGTGA
The DNA here is from genome assembly GCA_001517045.1 of Pseudotsuga menziesii. NCBI lineage: Eukaryota > Viridiplantae > Streptophyta > Pinopsida > Pinales > Pinaceae > Pseudotsuga > Pseudotsuga menziesii. The sequence continues at coordinate 464,045 of LPNX010847969.1, forward strand.
TGTAGATGATTTGAATAGTATTGATTTATCCCTGCAACTTTGTATTGAGCTTGCAATTATTGATTACCCGTAAGGAATTGTGTGGATGCTCATACAGAGTCTAACTATGCTTTTATGATTCATCCCTCCTGTGGTGTAGATGATTTGAAGAGTATTGATTCATGCCTGCAACTTTGTATTGAGTTTGCAATTAATGATTACCTATGGAATTGTGTGGATGCTCATACAGTGTGCAACTATGCTTTTATGATTCATCCCTCCTGTGGTGTATGATTCATCCCTCTTCTGGTTGATATGATTTGAAGAGTATTGATTCATCCCTGCAACTTTGTATTGAGTTTGCAATTAATGATTACCTGTGAGGAATTGTGTGGATGCTCATATAGAGTACAACTATGCTTTTATGATTCATCCCTCCTGTGGTGTAAATGATTTGAAGAGTATTGATTCATCCCTCATGTGGGATGGATGATTTGAAGAGTATTGATTCATCCCTCATGTGGGATGGATGATTTGAAGAGTATTCCTAGTCACTGTGACAACTATGAGTAAAATCTTAAGCAAGTGATTGACAGATTGAAGATTCACAAGCGACCAGTATGGATCTCCCAAAGGAGACTTATATTTGAGTCATGAGCTTATATAGCTCCTAAAACAAAGACAGAATTGAATCAGAACCAAAACCCTTTTAAACATGTTTCATGTATTTTCTTCCTTTTCATGAATTCATTAAATGGAAAAATTACATGGTGAACTACATATATCTGTAAATATCTTTGAGAATAATGAGAGTTTCGGTAATTTAATATTGTTTTTGTTTCCATCAGAATTTTGGGTCACAGGGGCATTTTGGGTCAGATGAGAACATAAGCTTCCTTGGAGTTTTTGATGGTCATGGACCATATGGACACTTGGTTAGCAAAAGGGTTAGAGACTCTCTGCCTAGCTTGCTTATGAACCAGTGGGAAGAACTGCGTTTAGCTAATTGGCCTGGTCCTGCAAATAGTAACGATTTTGAGGTCGTTGATTCAAACAAATTATGTAATTATTCGGATGGGGATGTGCACAAAGAAGAGTCCAAGATGTTTGCAGCATGGAAGGAATCTCATCTATGAGCTTTCCAGGTAATGGATAAGGAACTCAAGCTGCATCCCATTTTGGATTGCTTCTGGAGTGGGACGACTGCCGTTACCATCCTCAAATAGGTATAAAAGCATTTATGCATTCTCAATTGCCATTCTCATATTTCAATAACTTGATCCATATATGGTTAGGGTCTTCCTTCACTTCAGGGCATAGGAAGAAAAAATGATCAGCTTTTAGCATTCATCCCTCTTCCTTTAGAGAAAGGTGACTTAGATTGTGCCCAGGATTGAGAAAAACCATAAGTTGATGAACTATCATGATTGAAATTTCATAAGCTGCTAGTGCAGACCTATCAAGCCACAACAAGAACTAAGGTGCCCTATGATGCAGATAAACTCCAATATGCAACAATTTATTCTTCAGTATATTCCACTGGTATGCATATGCTCTGTTTCCAGATATGCAGAGCAACCTCTTCAATACATATTTAAACTTGCAAGAGTATTGGCAGTAAAATAGAGAAAACCAGACGGCGCAAACACTCTAAATATATATGATAGGAAACAAAATTATTCAGCTAGATGAAAATTTCATAACAGTATTCTTTATTCATTGCACACCAGATTACAGACAGTAACAGCCATAGAAACTACTCAAAATCTATCAGTGTCTGTACCTACTTTTCAATCAGCTGGAAAAATACCTCCCTGAGCCCACGCTACCACCTCATCCCCTTTTTCCTAACCCCACTTCCTAAAATTATTAACTGCCCTCTTATTTGCTCTAACCCAAAAAGAGTAATTGAATAGAGGGTTATTTTTAGTAAAACAGATCCCTATAAATACTGAGCATAAATAACAAACTACTGAAACATGGAAGAATTCCGTTAAGGAAGATGCTCCACATCACCTAATAAGCATGGGTTATGTTTGAACCTGGAACTTTGCCAACTCAAAATCAAAATTGAATCTTCATATTTAAATACAGAAACTCACTCCAAAGACAATACTTCATCATCCCTAGCCACTCCGCCGGGGTCATGCAGCTAGGCTTCTCAGCCTTGGCCACTCCTTGGAGGATATCATCTGCCAGAGCATTGGAATTTTCACACTCATTGATGACTCCAATGAGAAGCATGTCTTGCAGTCACTTCAGCAGCTAGATCCAACATGCCTTGACATCCTCTCTTCTGCTCAGCACCAAAATTCTTCAGTTTCTAGCAACTCTCTTGCGACTCCTTTGTACTTGCACTTCATTTTATATCTTCTCTTAGATAGAGCATTTAGCCTTTAGCTAGACACTTAGTTTAATATCTTTTTATGTTGTTAGTATTGATCTAGGAGTTGCTTTTGTACTCCGACTTTGTACTTACACTAGATGTAATATTTTAGACCCATTGACCAACTTTTGTGGTCATTTGTTGGACATTAATAAAATTATCTATCTTATTTTATGTCCAATTTTGGCAGAGGCAGTAAGAGCCCCAAATAAATGAATGTTATAGAGCTTTGCATCAATATTGGAATTGTTGCATATTTCAAAATGAATAATATTATCTTCATATTTAGTTTATAGTTTGAAATTTTTCCAGTGGCTTATCTTTGTAGTTGTCTTTTATTAGGGCCAGGACCTTGTCATTGCAAATGTTGGAGACTCTCGTGCTATTCTGGGAACAATGTCTGCTAATGGATGTTTGTTAGCCATTCAGTTGACAGTTGACTTGAATCCAACCTTACCTAGTAAGCTCTCTATTTTAAAAAAAATCTCGCAAACAAATTTGTGAGCTGTATTTAAATTTTACTAAATTATTCTGTGTGGATGTTATCTCTTGAGTGACTGCACAATTCAAACAATTATAGTGACTGCAATTTCATATTATTTGTTTTTAGAACTAATATGTATCACTTTAATCATAATGTCAACATTGTCTGAAGTCATGCAAAGAACAGATCCAAAGGCCCAAAGCCTCATTCTACAATAGTTTATTGTTTATGGGCAGTATTTGTAGGACAAGTTTTGCATACTGTTTGTTTTGTTCAATTTGTGTTTGTGAGTCTGAATTTGATTGTGGATTTACCTAAGATCTTAATTTCTACATTTGATTTATCTCATATCTGACCGCCATATTGAATATAGATAGTTATGCAGCCATTTAGTATGTACACATTCCTGTGATATTATTTAAGGTCACTTTGTGGTTTAATCCTGCAAGATGGTTAGTAACTTAGTGCAATACCTATTGTAAATGGGTAAAATGAATT
>LPNX010847969.1:470940-489454 GCA_001517045.1 Pseudotsuga menziesii
GGCAAGGTTTCACTAAGTGAAGACCCCGTGGTTGTCCACAATCAACTCGCATATTTACCTTAAAAGTTACATACGCAAGTTTTCTTAAGGAATCTTGCGTGTCATACGCTGGTGTCTCTTGTTGCACTCGCGTATTCATTGAAAACTTCTTAAAAATAAATTCCTAATTAGTTATGAGGTGGTTGGGGTCGATATGGAAACCACCCTACTTTCCTTAAATACCCTAACCTCGTAACTCCTCCTCCCAATTGACAATAAAAAGAGAAGAGAGGCTAGAGGAGAGGAGGACCATCCTTGAGATAGAGTTATGTTGGATGATTTCTTCTAAGGAGAGAAGCAAGAGGTATTAGAACCATGTTTCAAGAAGAACAGACTAGAATAAGATGAATGTAATTTGTTCCAAAATCTTATGAATAAAGAGATCTATTTCCTTCCAAATATTTGTTGTGCATAGTTTAATTATCAATGAGTTATGATATTGATTGTGATTTTGATTTAAGTTTCAATCTTATTATATGTTCATATATCTGATTTTGTAATATCCAAGAGTGATTTAAGAAGTGTAGTTTACCTTTTGTAGGTATTAGAGCAGTAGATCAAAGGATTTCTTTGGGAGAAGTGAAAGCGAGAATCAACCTTCGAAATAAGGTATGCCTATTCTATCCATTGAACTTTGTTCCACTATTTTATAATATACAAGTTTTATTTGTGTCCAAATACACCTTGTTATGGGTTTTCCGTAAACTTAGTATGTTGGTGATCTCATACCCCACTCATAGGATAAATTACCTAACAACAAAAATGACGACTTTACTGGCCACTTACCTTTTCTTTGGGGTTTTCTTGTAGTCCTTTATTCCAATTTATTAGTTTTTGGTCTTGGTGTTGTCTTGCAGAAGCAATATCCATTCGATTCCAAATCGAGTTCTTAGGATTTTTGAGTTTGTTTTTCTCTTTTTGAAAAACATTGGAAGAAAATGCGAGTGTAGGCTACTTGCACCCACATATTTCCTGAGAATACGTGGTTTTACTACTGTGAAGTTGTGTATCATACATAGTTTCCCTACCTGAAAGTCACATATTTGCTGTAAGTTGGAATTGAAAGGTTATGGCTTGTTTTTTCCAGTTTGTTTCCAATTTTTGAGGATTTTAAAACTCTTTTAAGAACCTTGTTGGTTTGTTACTAGTATTTTGGTTCCTTTTTGGTTGATGTGTAAGCCTCTTTGAGTTAGTTAAAATGAATGTTTGTGAAAGACTTGGTTAAGTATTACCTCTTGGATTATGATTGGATTGAGTGTATGTAGAGTCTATGTATCTCAACTCCTGTTGATTTCTGGAACAACTTCTTGTCTTGTTGCTTAATGATTGACTTGACCCCTTTTTTGAAGTTGAACAACTTTATTTCAAATACATTGTCGTTTTTCCAAGTTGGTTATTGTCAAACTTCTTGAGTTGCTTGAGGTTTTTTTTTATGAGATCATAGGTCCCGATTCCGATTTATACAAGATTTTCTATCTGACTTACATTTTGTGTGTAATATTTTATTCTTTTTTCATTTTCAAAATAAGATAAAAACAAATGCAAATTATGTGCATACTAGTCTAGTTACATTAGGTAGGTGCATGTGCATAGTTTTTGAATTTTCAAAAAGAAAAAGAAAATTTATGTTTCCGACGTCAAGTAGAATGCATCTCTTTCTTTCTTGTTGAGTCAAATATTCCATCAGTTTAATGACCATTTACTCCCGAGTAACTAATATCCTCTAAAAAGAACGATTATAATCTAAAATCAATTAGTAATTTTTTTAGGGATGACATCTACTAGTTTAAGCTAGGGTTTTGGGTTAGGTTTCATACTTAAATGACCCAAAACTATCAAAATCAAACACAATGGCTATTATTATAGGAAATCCAACTTTGAAAATAAGTGAAATGGAAATCTCCTCTCACATAGGAGTCAAGCACGAGGTAATGTGAGATTGGGCTGCAAATATACACCTCCAATACTCAATTTTGAATACAACATAAATGTTGTGTGTTTGAGGATTCAATCATGACCACCGTTGGCCCCATGTGGTTCCTATATTGTTTGAGTTTTGGTCGTTTCTACCCTGCCCATGCAGATGATTTGGACCGACGCCTGTTCTGTCGGGACTTATTTGTAGGATTGGTATCCATAGTATCTTGACCATTAGGATTATTACACATGTGACGGTGGAAGGATATTTCCACTGTACCTAGGATAGATGCAAGAAGAAACCCCGTGCAAATATTAGGAAAATCAATTGGTGATTCAAATGCTTGCCTAAGAGAAATTGTATAGGGACCCTGAGTAACTGTTCTTAACCCCTTCACTTGTTAGTTTTGGGCCCTCATCATCCTAGAATTTCCTTTGGAAGGTATCTCTATCTTCCTGGTTTGGATACTTAGGAACTTTATAGTAGTGTGTTGTTTGAACTACTTGTATTCTAGATTGGTGTTTAGGTGTGTGTGATTGAAATTTTTAGTTGTGGAGGATCATTCTATCCATAGGAAAATAAGGTTGCAGAACCTTCCACCACTTTGACCTTGAAGGTGAAGAGTTAACACGAGTGGTTCTTTTGAATCAACAAGTATAAGTGAAAGTCTAGGAGAACCTAAACTTATTAGATATAGTCAACCTGATATTCTTTCCATAGAAGTTGAATATCTGCAAGCTGAAGAGTTTGCAAGAAATTTTAACCCACCCCTCATTGACTTAGAAGATTCGGTCCTTGTACAAATAATTCCATTCATTCAACCTATGATTGGTGTTCCTTTAGGTTTTGTAATGGAAAATACAAGAGAAGGATTAGGGGACATTTATATCCCTACTTCAGCTATGTTACCCGGTGGAGTGTTTCCTCCACACGTAAGTGCATCGATATCTGACACACACTCTGCACTAGTAGTGTCATTGAACTTCACTTCGACATCCACTATTTCACCAAGTAATAGAATGATTAGTCCTCTCATATCTATGAATAACACTACTCAACCATCTAATGTAGTTGTCACTAGTATACCCAGTGTACCTTTTACATCCTTCCCGTTATTTTGAAGTTTTCAAAAAAACCCTAATAGGTCTACCCATTTTGTTAAGGACTACCCTTCGTATGGAGGGAATATCCCTCCATCGTCACCATTTGTGGGCCCCGTGCCTACTTACTCGGGTGTATATTCAAGAATCCAAAATCCCTTTTTAGGATTTAGTTTTCAAACCACTGGCATAACTTTTATTGCACCATTCGGGAGTTCCGCCTTTTCACTGTTCAGTGGAGGGAATATCACTCCTATATCTGTGGCACCTATTTTAGTTGGAAGCAATTGGAATAGTGCACACCAAGGGAGAAACCCTTTGGATTTTAGGTGGAACCTCTTTCAAACAGTTGTCACTTCACAATTGGCGCATAGGGTCAATCCCAACCAACCTTATAGGAACTTTGGTGCAAAAACTTCTTCTCTCGAAGATCCTCAAGTTGCGGCTAGACCCCGTATCCCATTTCTGGAAACTTAAAATTTCCATATCTTTCAAAATTGATGAATGACCCTATGCTTCATGACCCAACGTGACCATCAGTTTCGATCAAATTACCTTCAAATATTCCCAAATTTGAAGGAAATACTAGTGACGAGCCTGTTGACCATGTCACTACCTTTGATTTATGGTGCTCCTCCAACTCATTGAATGATGACTCTATTCGTCTATGAATTTTTCAGAGAACCTTAACAATCATGGAAGCTAAATGGTACTTTTAACTTCCATCTGCTACTTACGATAGTTTCCTTGATTTAGCAATGATTTTTCCCAACCACTTCCAACTTCCTGTCTAGTATGATTCCGGTACATAAATTTTGTCAACCTTTAGTCAAAATAAGGCTACACACATTTCTGACCATATTTAGGAATGCAGAAGATGAAAGAGGATGATTAAGGCCAACATTCCTCCCTATTTTTTATTAGAATGATTTTTGAAGTCTTTATTGCTTATATTTCGAAAGACGTTTCTACTTCAGGGGTAACAACTAAGGAGGAAGCCATAATAAGAGCCCAACAACTTGATTTAATTTATGCTTAGTATACAATTATTTATGAAATCATACCAAACACACCTAGGTCCAACACTGATTTTGTGAAACTCAAACCTGGACCACATGCTGATGGCATTGTGGGTTCAGTTGAAACATCTATTGTGAAATACTTAACGAAACAAATACATGAGCTATCTGTGAAGTATTCCGCAATAGAGGTAGCTAATGATGCCACACCCTCCCCTCAAAATGAAAATCTTTACAATGCACAATCCAATCAAAACGGTACTCAATAGCTCAGCGGGAAGAAAAATAAGGGAAATAAGGGGGTAATCAAAATAAACCTAAACCCACAAACGATGCTGAGGGGGGTAAAAAGGAGAAAAATAAAGTGAAATTCCGGTGCAAGATTTGTTAGGAAGATCACCTAACCTATCAATGCCCCCTCATGGAGCAAGCTCATAATTTATTAAAGTAACAACCTACCATCCTTAAGTACCCTTTCCCAAAAGGACAAAATACGACTTCGAGTGATCATAAGACCCATGGGAGCACTCAAAGTGCTTCCTGTTCTGATCATTCATACATCAATATGGTTTGATATCATGTCATATTACAAAATAGAGCTAAAAAATATGAACCTGATTCATCTCAAAAAGACAAACAAACTACTGAAGCACCAACCCCTCTCTCTATTGAGAAGCCGACTGATCCTATGCCTAAGATACCGAAAGGTGTATTCAAGAGGGCATCACACAATCCTAATGGTCGAGTCACTCCCAACTATTTCGTTGTGGAATATCTATCCTTGACTTCTTGTGCTATGTCCGCCTTGGAAGTGTCACAAAGTTTCCCTTCGCAACGAAATGCACTTGTAGCTGCTATCGATAGTATGGATTTTAGAGGTTTAGTGGCTAAGTTTGACTTGTCCAATGTCAAAACTCGCTTACCTTACCATGTCTCTTTCCAAATAGAGGTAGTCTATGGGGATAAAACCATTGTAAAAATAGTTATAGATGACGTCGCATCTACATGTGTGATGTCCATATCATGTTGGAAACTCTAGGATCTCCTGAGTTGGTTCAATCTAACACCTTGCTGACCTCTTTTGATGGAATGTCTTTCCATTTGCACGGTATCCTGCCTTCTTTTGATATATAATTGGAAAGCAAAGTGGTTTCAGTTTAATTCGAGGTAGTATTCGCTCCATTGGATTATAAATTGCTTTTGGGAAGAAGTTGAACCTATTCCATGTGTGCAATCCCATTGTCAGCTTTTGAGTTCTTATGTTCCCTGATGAAGGGAAGATAACGACTATTCATTAGCTATATTATACCAAGAAAAAACATACAGGCACATCAGAATCAAATGTTCTAATGGTTGATCAGATGCGCCCAACAAACAAGAGTATAGGTACGCCTCACTTATGGGCGCCTTTGATTTTCTTGGTCCTATAATATATATCGAAACAACTATTGTAGGGAAGAACTTCGGTACATATGGATATGTTTCTTTGATTTTGGATCGGACCGTACCATGGGTTCTACCCTCATTAGTTGAACCTGACGTTCCCCTATCTGCAGCAGAAGTGGATTACCAAACTATATATGATGATATTGTTGATTCCATCTCATAGGAGTCAAATGAAGCCTATTTTCCCAAATGGGTGGTGAAATTGATACACTTTTACAATTTCTTAGACATGATTTTACTTTCAGATGAAACTATTTTGGAAGCTATGATAGGACCTAAAAAAATTTGTGAAGATTTGCATCACAAGTCTTGTTTTCTTCAAGAAATGAGTAGAATAGAGAATTAAAAGTTTCATGTGAGACTGAGTGAAGGTGTCAATCAGTATGTGAACCCGCTACCCAAAGAAGGAGTGCTTTCCGAAGGGGACATGGAAAACATTTATAAGACCAGGTCGATCAACATTTCCACCAAACTAGGCTTCGTGGAAAATGTTTAATGCATTCGAGAAAAATATTCTCTTGAATAGATTTCGATTTACACAACCCTTTTCAAGGAATTTCGTGATGTGTTTGCTTGGTCATACGAGGAGATTCTAGGTATAGACTTGTCTATTGTTGAACACAAAATAAGGACTTATCCCAATGTTAACCTGTTTAGAAAAAACTACGTCCTGTTAACCTTTGGAAGGAACCAACTGTTAAAGCTGAAGTCGAAAATTTGTTGAAAGATGGGTTCATATACCCTATCTCATTGATGGAATGGGTATCTAATACAATCTTAGTAAATAAGAAACAAGGAACTATTCACATTTGTACAAACTTCAGAGATGTAAAAAAAGTGTTCCCTAAAGACAAATATCGTACACCATTTATTGATTAGGTAATTGATGCGTGTTTAGGTAGTGACTTATTTTCCTTTAAGGATGGTTTTTCAGGATATAACTGGAACTGAATCAAACATAAATACCAACATAAGACCACTTTCATTTGTACATGGGGTACTTTCACGTATAAGAAAATTCCTTTTGGCTTGAAAAATGTCGAAGCTACTTTTCAATGGGCAATGAATTTTGCCTTCCATGACATTAAGCATATAGTCGAACCCTACCTAGATGATATTCTAGCACACTCTCGCAAGAGAAAAGATCATCCAGATCATATAACGGTTAGCAATTGAAATATGTTAACAATACAAGATCCATTTAAATCCCCATAAATGTGTATTTTGTGTTGAATTAGGACGATTATTAGGGTTTATCTTATCCAGCAAAGGCATAAGGGTCAATCCATTAAAAGTTGAGGCAATTATAAATCTTCCTCCTCCTCAAACCATTAGACAACTTCAAAGTTTATAGGGAAAATATAGTTTTCTCAGATGATTTATAGTCAATTATGCCAATATTAATAAAGGTTTCATGCATCTCCCTAAGAAAGACACTCCATTTTCTCTGGATGAAGCCACACAATGATCATTCGATGCACTTAAAAAGGAATTATTGTTAGCTCCTTTGTTGCGCCGGTCAAACTACACTAAATACTTTATATTGTATCTGGTTGCATCGAATTCTATAGTTGGCGTAGTGCTAGTTCAGGAAGATGATCAGCTCTAAGAGCATGTCATCTACTATCTTAAACGAGCTCTTTCAGGGCCTGAACTTTGTTACTCACACATCGAGAAGTTGGCATTAACGCCGATGTACGTTGTTCAAAGGTTGTGTCACTATATCCTATTACGAACAACCATTTTCGTTGCCAATGTAAATCCTTTCTAATATGTTTTATCTGGATGAATAACCGGGGGGAAAATTCAACAAGTGGAATGTCATACTTCAAGAGTTTGACCTCGATTTTCAATCTGCCAAGTCCAAAAATTCCTTGGTGTTCGCGTAGCTTATATTTGAGTTCCTTAGTGGTGCAAAAAATGTGATGAAAGATGAATCAATCCCAGATGAACACATATTCTTAATATCAACCTCATATCCTTGTCATTGATATATTTTGATATATGTTCAAACTCTAAAGTGTCCCACAACCTCCTTGCGAGAAGAGTGACATAAGCTACAAATTAATGCGAAAAAATACCTCGTCATCAATGATACACTATATAGAAGAGGGGTAGACTCAATATTGCGTCAGTGTCTTACTCACGAAGAGGCAACGTTAGTATTGGATGATTGCCATGGAAGAGTGTGTGGGGGCCATTTATCTGGCTTAGCAACGACCCAAAATATCTTGCGTTCCTTTTATTTTTGGCCCACCATATTTAATGATTGTGTGGAAGCTGTTCCGTGTTGTCATCCTTGTCAGCTTTATACCGAAAATATGTAGTCACATCTTGATCCACTTTTCCCCATCATCGTTGTAGGACCCTTCACTAAGTGGGTGGTGGAGTTCATGACATGTAACCTAGTTTCGAATGGGGGGAATAAGTATATCATTGTCGTTGTAGACTTACTTCACTAAGTGGGAAGAGGTAATTACTACCTTACAAGGCGATGGTGAGACTGCAACTTTATTCGTATTTAACTAGATTGTCCCTAGATTCAGTATTCCAAAACATATTGTCATTGACCTTGACAGTCATTTCCAGAAAAAAGATGATGATGAAATTAACTACTATGCTTGGTTTTAAACAAGATCACTCATCTTTATTCTATCCACAAGTGAATGGAAAACTAGAGGATGTTAATAATACTTTGAAAACCATTCTTAAGAAGACTATTAATGCTAGTGGGTCCAATTGGCACATCATGATTTATTCGGTGCTTTGGGAATACCACACCACAGTCAATACCACTACAAGTTTTTCAAATTTCCAACTCGTTCACGAGGTAGAGGTGGTCACACTGATTGAATGTGGGATTCCATCATTGAAACTTGCAATACAATTGCTACCTGAGACTTGTGATACTAACGCTCTTTAGAAGAGCGTTTGCTGCATTTTGAACATCTATACAAACAAAACAGAGATACGCTTACAACAAATGAGGCACATAAGAAACGAGTGAAGATCTAATATGATAAATCAGTTAAACCTAGGATTTTCTCCAAGGGAAATCTTGTTTTAGTATACGACCAAGACAAGGAACCCTTGGTGGAAGGGAAATTTGAGTCAATGTGGATCTAACCCTACATCATATCTAAGATATTGAATAAGGGAGCATATGAATTAATAGACTAAAATGGGAATAAGATTCCAGAGACTCGAAAGGAGCTCTACCTGAAAAATATATTATGACTAGGCTGCATGATTTTTTTGGTATATTTGTACAATTTTTTAAATTGTCATATTTTTATTATTATTTCTTATGTAAGTCTGGTTGTGTTTCAAATGTAGATCTTCATAGGATTTAATGATGGTGCAAGCCGTCATACTTGCAATCTTTCCTGGGCCACTTGGGTTATATATTCACCCGCAAGATAACTAGTTACCTCAGGAGGTGCTTGTTTAGGCCTTGCCACTAACAACATAGCTGAATATAGCGTCTCCATTGAGCTGCTACGAGGTGCTACTTTACATGGTATTTTGTGTCTCGAGGTTAGAATCGACTCTCAATTCGTTGAATCTCAACTTAATGGTTTTTACCAAGTGAGGAATCTGTCTTTTCTTCGTTAGTTTTTAAGAATTAGGTTGCTTGAAAGAAATTTTGATTACATTACATACAGTCATATTTCAAGACATAAAAAATCATTAACTGATGCATATGAAAATTATATTCTCAATTGAAATTTGTTTCATACACAGTAAAAAATAATCATACATACAAACATAAACACATGTAAATACAAGTCACCATATGTATATTTGTATAAAATAGGTCCATAACATCGAGTCTAGATCTAGATTTCTAGTCATAAGTACATAACAAAGTACAAAAATTGGGATCATAATACCTCATGATGCTAAAATCCAAGGGTCGATAATTTGGAGCCTCAACCACCTCTACCGCCTCTGCTACCACCTCGGTAACAAAAGAAAACTCTAGAAATATTCCAGAGTAGCCTTAACCAAGCAAGGGGAACTCGCACTAATGCTCCTGCATGTAGATTGATATCCTATCCATCCATAGGTTAGGAGTGTTGTGAGTTAGCCGAGTCGTTTTCCCCTCAATATTCTCAAGCATGTCATCAAATCCATGCCCCTCGGTAGGTCAATATACAAAATTCCTCGGATTCTTGTCCATCCGTACTGATCCATTATTTGCATCAAACATTATAACTAGGTTTATATTCATAAGATATACATATGTGTACATATTTAGCTACAAAAATTTCATAAAAACTAAATATATGAAAATAAAAACATACTCATCTCTCCCATGCTTCATCGGGAGGAAGCTTGAGCTTGGGATCACCTCACTAGTCCAGTCTTGCGTAAGGAAATTGCTCAATGAATGGCACCTACCAACTCCACCATGAGTGAAAGTCATCATCATAGCCACCTATGATATCCCCACCACCCTGTCTCACTAGGACATCAACCCACATAATAAGCCTAGGATTGCATGGTTGAGGATGCAAGAGAGTCACTTTGGTGATTAAAGTCGGAATACGCTCGAAGAAGAAGGAAATCAAGATAATAGGATATCCAAAGGTCTTGTTTTTTCCCAATTTACAGTCATTGAGCTTCTTTTTCATGTTAATGACAAGGCTCGAACACCAATTAAAAACCACATCCCACAAACATTCCACACCTAGGTGCATGTGGTTGCGAGTGTCTAAATGCAATGACGATACACCAGCAAATTGTGTAATAGGAGTCACAATAACCTTCAGTGGAAAGCTTGCAATCTACCCAATAGGAACTTTAGTGCCTCTTTTTTGTGCTCCGAGAACACAGTAAGTGTTCACATGATCTTGTACACTCAATGGATCATCACCACGACCGAAACCAATCAAATCCATGGATACCCCACAATGTGAAAAACCTATGATGAACTATATATCTTCTGTAGTGATCTCAAACATCTCACCCTGAAGATAAAACACACCTTAGTTAGGATCCCAGTATCTCACCAATGTTTCCAATAATCTTGGTTAAGCACGCATGTTGGCCGTGCGGAAAAATTTGAGCAACCCGAAATGACAGAGATCATTTAAGGTCAATGGGTCAAGCATGGATTCTTAGTATAAGTACTCATGCTCTCATTCATGCCACTCAAGCACCATATTTTCAAATTTCAAAGTATTGTGGGTCAATAACCATTTTTTATTCCCATCCCGCAACATATGTGTGTGCACTGTTTGGAAAAGCGCGTACCATACACAAGTATTAGCCTAGACATCTGCGTATCTTTGACGGACACATGAGTTCATATGCTACTACCCACATATATTGTTTTGCATGTTTTATAACCCATCAAAACATACAAAACTACACATAAAACATGAAATAAATGGCATGAAAATGAAGAGGAGAGAGAGAAGGTCTACTTACAACTTGCGGTTTCGAAAATAGTCCATCGAATCAATGACACCGGGAAAATGAAGATCTAGGTCTCCTTTTCTTCACTCCAAGGTAAAAATGCAAATAACTTAGTTTTTTAACAAAAAGTTACTATTAATGGTAAAATATTTCAAATTTTTACCCACTTTATAAAGTTTCTTTTTCAATTGTGGACCCTATAACTAATGTTGTTTGATTTTTTTTCCTAGATTTGGATGACTAAAATATTTTTTCATGTTCTTTTCACACTGTTGGATGGAAATTTGAATATTATGTCACAAAATGTAGGATAGGATATCGTCATACTACATATTGCATCTATACTTTGTCCATTTTCAGCCGTATGATCCACTTTTCTCCATGGACTGCTATTTGTAACCTCCTAGTACTCTGCAATGGTCAATATTTTTCCATGGACTAGAGCCTACTTAACATGGGTCACCCTAGTTAGAGCCTTTACCATCATTATGGTGCCCATGCTACATGTTGCTAGGTCTCAGGAGCCTCCTTTAGTTTACATTACATGTGAAAATATGATATTCATACTCTTTCTTTTGTTGACCACCTTCTTTATTGAGATACCATCACATGGAGTTACCTTTTATCTCTGGTTTGACTTCTTAAACATGACCAGATAGTTGAGTTTACTTATTCTTTGAAAATCATTAAAGGAATTGAAAGATCATCCACATTGATATAAGTTTAACCCTTTTCCGGACCATGTGGATTACTTGCAAAAAATGAATACTCTAGTTCATTGTGGCTAGAAGAGTATTCCTAGGTATAAGTTTATCTCTTTCTTCGGTCCTAGGAGACTAAATTTACGAAAAAGGAACATGTTTCAACATAATTTTTCTTTTTTGCGCTCTCTTTTAAACCATGAAAATATCTTGAGCGTTCTTCTTGCCATTGTAATTCTCGTTAAAAAATCAATACAAAGAATCGAGTTTACTGTTGGTTGCCCCATACTCGTAAATAAATGGAACAACACAAGTGATCTTCCCTACCTTCACATTCATCAAACTAATGCTTTTTGCTGGCTCTCGAAGGCACGTCTGTGTGGTGATAGTTTACCCCTTTTTTGGACCTCGCCGACTAAATATGAAAAAGGTATACCTTAGTTCTCCTCTAGATTGGTATACCTTAGGGTTCCCTTTGTTGTTTTCAGACTCTCAAAATATGGAAACTCCATCTAGCACTTACTAATTCAGGCTCGTAAAATCCATGGATCAGTGATTTATCAAGCATTTTTCTATCTCTTCTTCAGTATTGCTAAAAAATGAAGAAGGTCTCAAGTTTTCTTTCTTGGACTCATTAAATATTTACAAGAAATAAAGGAAGGAAATACTCTCTATAAATTTTAAGTTGTTTGGCAACAAGTTCACTTATCTCCTTGAACAAAGCACTAGTCTGGTTCTTCCAATAGTCAGGTCTTGGTTTTGTATTTCCAATTTCAACTTGTACTTTGAGTCACTACTCCATTTGATCACTTGTTCCAAGTATGTGGATAATCTACTAATGTATCCTACATTGCAGATGTGGCTATTTGTTTCTCTTGAGTCTAAATCTATCTTGAGTCACTTTTATGTCGTTCTCACTGTTCAAGGACCCTTAACCTCAGTTAATAATTTACCTTGATCCATTTCTGACCATCTCTAAGTTTGATCTATGCCATTATGCCTCATCTAGTCTACTGTTTAATCGTGTGACCTATTGAAGGATTCATCAATGCCTTCCTTCTCACAAATGGCTTCCTATTAGTACCATCTAATGTTACTTCGAGATGAATACCTAGAGTATTGGATAGTGCCTGGGATTTTCTTTCCATATTGGTGGTTCCCTTGCGTTGGTTATTGGTACACCTGCTGAATCGATATTCTGACAGTGTCCTCCGTGTTTGAATTCAACTACTTTATTCACATGGACAAGATTCATACTCTTTTTAGGTTTGGATGAAGACCTTGGGTTTTCATCTTATAAAACCTAAGTTGCACAAGATCGTGCCATATTCTATGACACAACTCTATATTTGAAGATCTATTCTCATACTCATGTGGCTATGATCCACTTTGTAAAATCATTCATGGCCTTGTAGCTGTATCAAATGATGCATATGTATCTTGTAAAGGAGATAGTGTTCCATATTATTGAACATGGAATTAATACTTTAACTGATGCTTTAACTAAAGCATTGATTGAGGCATACATTTTTATTTAACATAAGCTTTACAATTGAATCTTTATCCATTCGAGTTCACTTTAATGATCTTAAGTATGAGCAAATCAAATTCTCTTTTTCTCTATGTTATATTTATTGCTTATCTTTTACTGCATAGTCAATATTGGTTAACTTTTATTATATATCATATCAAATTATACTCAGAAGATTTGTCGGATTCTATGATCATATTATATTACTACGAACCAGATGATCATATGCTAAAGTAGCTCACTCTAGAGGTGGTCAATATCTAAAGGAGACTTAATAACAATTGGTGTCCATGGTTTGTAATACATCACACAACCTTATATTCTTTAACATGGAAATCATTACCTCTATATGGTAGGTCCACCCCATGGTAGCTTTATACGGAAGGTTCAAATGAGAATCTTGACTTGACTCACAAATATGGAGCCTTGTCCAATAAGAATTTACAACATTATCACTTTGATCAATAAAAGCATTCACCTCTATACGAGAGGAATAACCTTTATATGGATGGATCAATATTTCCTGAGTTCAACTCAAGAAGCCACTCCAAGTACTTGATTCCATATTATGCTTCCTCTATATTGGAGGACCAATCCTAGATGCACAAGATTGGATTGGAGAATGACTTGTGATATTGTATCTTTAGCATACATTCCTTCTTTAGTTGGTCAGAGTCCTTGGATATCCCCGAAGCTACTCCTTTGGTGAGTATATTTGGAAATCATTCAACCACATGTTTCCTATGATATCTAGGTTGCATTGGCGACATTGCATAGGAATCCCTCCAGTTGTATGCTTCCTTTTTGTATCCAATTCTAGATGTAGTTCTATGAGCATGTTTGATACAATACTTTTAGTTGTTTGAATCACCACAACTCTTAGACCCTTTAAGTTCTAGAAGAATGTCATTTATTGTGATCCAACATTCCTTGCGAATTCCATTATTTCGATATCATATCCTCATATCACCAATGTGTGGATAGTGATCATGTAGGGTTTGACATGATCTGCTTCTAGAAACTTTTAATGACTATAGATTTTTTTCATTTATTGATCAGACCTCCATTGGGCCTATATCTCCTTTTTATGTTTCAGGCATTGATACAAGCATGGGGATGCCCACTTGCTGATATGTATTTGACATTATATGCTGCATTGTGTTTGTAGGTAAGGACCCTTGCAACCTCATTGGAAGGCGAGTTATCTGTGAAGCGCTCTCCATCCTCTACGCCACCGTCACACTTATCTCCTAACCACAAGAGAATCCTATGATGTATATCGTCCATGCGAAGAGCTCCCGAACTTACAAATCAGGGGGATATATATTAACAACTAAATTGTGCTCACCTAACATGTCCTTAGTACCACCACTTTCATATTTCATCATTCCACCTCATTCACACTCATTCGACCTTGATAAGCTAGTTAAAAATCCAAAAAATGAAAGAGAAACCTTAAAAAATACATTTTAAAAATAGGTCACTCTTAATAATTTGATAACATCAATCCATTTTTCTCATACTCCCTCGATTTGAGTGACCCAAATCACACAAAAACCCCAAAATAGTGCGACCCAACATTTGGATTGTATTTCGATTGTCTTTGCTTCATTTTCGACAAATTGGAAAGAAGATTGACATGAGTCTTTATGTGGCTTTGGTCATATGGTGAATATAGGGATCAAACTCAATTGTAGGATCTCATCATAGCCACTTATGAACTTATAAAAGAAACCTCAAGGTCCCTCAGTCTAGACAATTCTCATTCCATTTGTTGAATTTGTTATCAGACTGGATCCCCTCTAAGTCTGAATTTAGCCTCTCTCGGCTTCTTTCTCATGTTTTGGAGATCCACTTTGTAACATGTGTCTGGAGGATTGCAATACTGTTAAGATAATTAACGAACCCTCCCTTGGACATCTGCAAAGGTCCCTTTCCATTGCTATTATTTGGGTGACTTTATTTCTTGTGTCATTTTATAATAATACAAAAACAATTCTTTATTATTTCATATGTTAACTTCACATGCATATTGTTTGATGAAAGGGATGCAAGAGGATTTCTTATTTACTTTCATGTCATATGTATGGCCGCTTATCTAGTTTTTAGTCTTTTATTTAGTTGTTTTATTTATTTCCTTCTTGAAATTTTGTCAAAGTTACATAACTCTTTAGTAGGTTCCTTTTGGCACGTGCTTGTGTGAAAAAAATATGCTACACATGTAGCCTATCAATTATAATTACATGCATTCAAGTTCAACGGTAAAATTAAAAGTGCAGCGGAAGAACTTTAGTCCTAAAGAGGCCACTTGGGAAAGAGAGGATTCCCCTCTTTGTTCCAAATATAAATTCTGGTTGAACATCAAGATGATGCTGATTTTAAGGGGGAGGGTATGTAATATCCTAATTTCCCCTAAGTATTTTTGTTTAAATTTTGGACATGATTAAATTATTATACCTGCCTCAGCAGGTATATTGTAATCGATTGATTTTGACTTTGGTTGACTTTGGTCTATTTTGATGCAGGTTTAAAAAATTAAAATCTGTTTTGTAAAGTATAACTTAGGGATTTGTAAAATATTTTTTTTAATTTTGTTAAAAAAACTATTTTGTCAATAGCTGATTGGTGGATAGAAGCTGATGTCAACATTGGGATTTGGTATCTGGATTTGAGTTGACATGTGTCCACATGACGTCATAATTATAAAATTTAAAAAATAAAAATTATATCCATTGACGGAGAAAGGTTTGGTGTCGGTCACCACCAGCGATTGGCCGTAGAGGAGAGTGTGGAGTCTTGTACCCACCGGAAGACGCACCAGATATCTTCGTTTTTTCTGTTTGAACACCATGAGTCGCTGTAACACCTTCAATCTTCCCCGTCCAGCGTCTTTTCCTGCTCTATGTTCATTTCTGCGGTAGAAAATTTGTACGCTTTGCGACGCGGCTCGTGGTTGTGGGCAGGAATTGGAGTTAGATTGATGGCTGTGTCGTCGAACTCGCTGTCGGGTAGGAACCTTATGACTGTCAGACTCCAGGATGCCGTCGATGTGCTGGTATTTGTGGAAGGGAAGAATGATCATGGCAATCCGCTTCCGGTCCGCAATATTGCAGATATCCTCATGCATGTCGTGGATAGGAGAGATGGCGGTCATGGGCCTCACCGTTACCTTGCTCAGTTGCTCATACGCCTCGAATGCAACCACTATCAAGATGAATTTGAATACTTTTTTGCAATTTGTATTGTACCTTCCTATCCTTTCCAATGTTGAGGACAATCAACTCCACTAATCCTTTGGTGTTCATCAAGAATCCCAAGGCCATTGCTTCGCGACAAGGAACTTTGTGGGCGATTGCAACAAAAAACGTACCCAGAATCTTCCCTGCGTAAGCAGTCACCATAACCAAACCAAGAAGACTCCAAGACGTGCTCCCATGAATTGATGCCACATTAGTCTTCAAACCGCTGGAGGCAAAATATAATGGCAGTAGCAAGCCTGATACGAAGTCCTCAATCTTTTCAATAAGCATCCATGCTAACGGGCCGTCTTTCGGACTTGTCAAACCAAAAACAAAAGCTACGAAGATTGAGTGAATCCCAATTGCATCTGTTACAAATCCAGATGCTAGCACTCCTTCCAGAGTAATGCAAATGAATGTTTCGCTCACTGGTTCATTGTCAGGTGACCGGTGGCCAATCCAAGACATTATGGGCTTCACCGCTACCATCATGAAAACCACAAATGCTAATCCACATAACAGAACACAGATTGATATAACAGGGCTCTTGTCTGTACCTGAAAGAGTGACGACAAGGGCCAGAAGAATCCAAGCAACCACGTCATTAACTGTAGCTACGGCTATGGCCATTTGCCCCACATCCGTGGTAAGAAGCTTGACTTCTGCAAGTATCCTAGCAAGTACCGGGAATGCAGTGATAGACAACGATACACCCATGAAGACGAGGAACTGTCCATAGTCCACACCCTTAGAAATCGTTGCCTTGAGAATATAAGCAACTCCGATCCCAGCCAAAAACGGTAAGCTAATTCCAGCTGCAGCAATTGCTAAGGCCTTCCTTCCAGTACGTTTAATTGCATTGAAATCTAGTTCCAACCCAACCAAAAACAAAAAGAATAGCAGACCAATATTTGCAACAGTTTTGAGTACAGTGGTACTATTCTCTGGGAAAATTGTGTGCATGTAAGCTTTACTGCGCCCTAGAAGAGAAGGCCCAAGAAGAATTCCACCCTGGATATCACAGCAACCAAAATCGAAAACTTACAACTCCAGGTCTTTTACACACTCAAGTTGTTGCATTTTATATATATATAGAGAGAAATGTTTTGAAGTAAAATAGTAGTAAGACATGGGGTTCAGAAATAATTGGAATTCAATACTAGTTTCATAGATAAGATATGATTGGCATGGCCGAATGAAATCATATATCTTTAACATTAGAAAACCAAATGTAGATAATTATGCTTTTTATTTTGACTATAATAAACCCTGTTTTAAGGTAGAACATTTACAAAGTAGGTACCACGTTTGAGGTTCAATAATTCTATATCAATTTGATTGAAATGATCATGACCATAGTTGAACATGGAGAAAAGCCGGTAAAACTACCTGTCATATTTTATTCACGATTTCCAACTGTTATACATACGGTAGTGGCAGCTTCATTGGCGAGAAAAATAAAAAATTTTAAAGAAGAAAGTTTGAATGCCTTTTAATTAAGCTAAAAGATGAATATAAAAGCTAACATAAATGTATATAGTAAACTCTAACATTTTTTTAATTGAAGTTTCCTGCTAAATCATTTGAATGTTCAATTAGATTGAATTCAATTCGAAGGCAGGTGCAGACAATGTCAAAACAAAGTCGATCAACTAAACTGCAGTCAGTTTTTCAGGCCTAGTGGAAACTGAAATGTGTGAAAAACAGTGTAGAGTGCCTATTCTAGTTTAGAATAGCAAAATCATGCCAAGAAATTTTTGGGATTGTGTATGTGTGGGTGAATCCACGGACCTGGGTAACACTTTTTGGCAAGGGCATTTCGGCAAAAAAAAAAAAAACACACCTCGGTCAAGGGCTTGTTAAGCCCTCGACCGAGGTCTTAATACCTCGACCGAGGTTTTATTAAGCCCTCGACCGAGGTACTTAAATACCTCGGTCGAGGTATTTAAATACCTCGACCGAGGTATTGCGTGCTTTACAAACCCTCGACCAAGGTATTTAAATACCTCGACCAAGGTATTTATATACCTCGGTCGAGGTTCATACCTCGGTCGAGGGCTTAAAAAAACAGACTTAGCCCTCATTCAAACAAATGAA